>OZ005657.1:274904526-275500526 GCA_963930645.1 Salticus scenicus
GAGTCATTATATTCGATATATATTGAGCCTGATAGCTTAAAAAATATTGTCTAGTGTAAATGCATTGTGAACTTTTGAAATAAAATACGAAATATTATGTGCGCATCATCTTATAGTATGGGATCAAAAGAGTGATAAAATGATACTTAAAATCTTTTGATATGATCATCACAGTTCAAATTTTGTACGATTTTTTATACTACAACTTCAAATTTTATTTTTCTTTTTAAGTATGTATATATATGATTCGACTCATGCATATAGCAGTTTTTATCAACAATTCGCCCCCCTGCAAGAAAACAATACAATTAAAAAATGCAGTATTTGAGAAAAATCACATTAAAGGTAACTGATACAACTTTCTCTCAGGTGGATAATTTTCGAGGTAGAGATGCTGTTTTTGCACGTTGGAGCACTTCATATATATTTTTCAATGACACGAGTTAAAAAATTAGCATTTTGTGACTTGTGCCACTTTTATTTTTCTGAGATGCTAATCGTTCTGCTTTAATAACTTTTTAAAGTTGTAAATATCTATGCATTTGTCGCACCAGTTATATAAATATATCTGCATATACATGAATGGGCGAAAATAAGGGGGTGCGACGTGCGACTGTTAGCAGCAGTGAGGCAAGAAAAAGAGTTCTTCTTTATTATTATTAGACAAATAAAGAAATAAGCAAATAAATGAAAAGAGGAAAAAATAATACGATCTACATTTTGTAATGTTAAAAATTGTATATAATGACTCTTTTTAACATTTATAACTGTTTTTGCTTCTAATACAGTGCAAAACACTGCTTGTAAAGCAAAGAGTGTTTAATTTCTTTATTAAAGAAAATTTTGTTTCTTATATGTTGTTAGAATTATGTCGTATAATATAATCGTCTAACTTTATAAAGTATAGCAAATGTTGTTAAAAATTAAAATATAAATGAATTGCGTGTACCCTTCCACCTCACAGCCTTTTAAAAAGCATGTATGAGTTATATAAAATAGTTATCTCATGTCAAATCAACACAGCTAAAAAACTGACCCCCTCAGATTTTTATGAAATTGGGCTCATTTAGTTTTCTACTGAGAAATGAATGTATACCAATTAATAAGTCCCTGTCCCTTTTAGTTTTTGATATACAGGACTGCAAAAATGGGTAAAATATGCGAATTTCTGAAATTCTTCTACTACAAATGTACCCATACTTTCTTTCCTAATTAACTTATAGATAAAAGATTGGTATCATTAGAAAACTTATAATACGGGCTTTCACATGATATATCACATGTATATATTTTAAAACTTTTTCATGTTAAAGACAAATATTTTGACCTTTGACCTTCAATATCTCAAAAAGTACATTTTTTGTTTTTGTTTTTAAATTATATGTTGTTTTTACTTTTATTATCTATAATTGTTGTAAATTTCAACATGGGACGGCCATGGGATGCTGAGTTATAAATTAAAATGCAACCATCCAACGATATTTCCTTAGTATCATAACGTAAGGTTTACGCTTTTTTTGTTCCCTAATTAACTTAGAGATATAAAATTGGTATCATTAGAAACCTTATAATACAGGTTTTTAAATGATATATCACATGTATGCATTTTTAAAAATTTTCAGTTTAAGGCCAATCATTTTGACCTTTGATCTTCAATATCTCAAAAAGTACATATTTAAATTTTCTTTTAAAAATTATATGTTATTACTACGTTTATTATCTATAATTACTGTAAGTTTCAACATGAGACGGCCATTTGTTTGCAAAATGTACGTTATGTTAATATGGAGATACTGGTAGAGTTGCATTTTAATTTATAATTCAGTCCCCATGGCCGTACCATGTTGAAACTTACAGTAATTATAGATAACGTAAGAATAACGTATAATTTTTAAAAGAAAATTAAATATGTACTTTTTGAGATATGGAAGTCAAAGGTCAAAATGTTTGACTTTAAAATGAAAATTTTTTAAAATGTATACATGTGATATATCATTTAAAAGCCAGTATTATTAGGTTTCTAATGATACCAGTTAATTAGTGAACAAAATATGCGTAAACCTTACGTTATGATATTATGAAAATACTGATGGAAGGTTGCATTTTAATTTATAACTTAACATCCCATGGCCGTCCCATGTTTGAATTTACAATAATTATAGATATTAAAAGTTGAAAAAAAAAAAGAAATTAAATATGTACTTTTGGAGATATTGATGGTCAAAGGTCAAAATGTTTGACTTTAAAATGAAAATTTAAAAAATATATATACATGTGATATATCATTTGAAAGCCTGTATTATAAGCTTTCTAATGATACCAATCTTTTATCTCTAAGTTAATAAGAAAGAAAAGATGGGTACATATGTAGTAGAAGAATTTCGGAAATTTGTCAAAATGTTTGACTTTAAAATGAAAATTTATTAAAATGTATACATGTGATATATCATTTAAAAGCCAGTATTATTAGGTTTCTAATGATATTAGTTAATTAGTGAACAAAATATGCGTAAACCTTACGTTATGATATTATGAAAATACTGATGGAAGGTTGCATTTTAATTTATAACTTAACATCCCATGGCCGTCCCATGTTTGAATTTACAATAATTATAGATGTTAAAAGTTGAAAAAAAAAAAAAAAAAAAAAAAAAAAAAAAAAAGAAAATTAAATATGTACTTTTGGAGATATTGATGGTCAAAGGTAAAAATGTTTGACTTTAAAATGAAAATTTAAAAAATATATATACATGTGATATATCATTTGAAAGCCTGTATTATAAGCTTTCTAATGATACCAATCTTTTATCTCTAAGTTAATAAGAAAGAAAAGATGGGTACATATGTAGTAGAAGAATTTCGGAAATTTGCATTTTTTACCCATTTTTTGCAGCCCTGTGTGTCAAAAACTGAAAAAGATAGGGACTAATTAATTGGTATACATTTATTTCTCAATAGGACAAATAAATAAGCCCAATTTCATAAAAATCTGAGGGGGGTCAGGTTCAAACTGCTTTTTTTTTTTGTGTGTGTGTGTGTTGATTTGACATGGAATGACTCATATATATATAATGGAAATATCCCTATATAAATTTACGAAAGCAACTACATATATATGATTTCACTTCTTTTACTGTATACACCGGACACCTGAAAAAGAAAAAGTTCTCCTCCCGCCAATAAAAGGAGGAATATATTATACATTTACGAGAAAAAGTCTTCAATGATTATGTTAAGTTTTCCTATTATCAAGTGGAAACTCGCGTAAATACGGGCTAGGACCCCTTAGAAAGACCCCCACGGAGGGCATTCCCCCTATAGGCCTAGGACACATAAGGAGTCAATCGGCCTTAATCCTCCAACCAACCAACCAACCAACCTATTATCAAGTGAATACACACAATGATTATCAATGATTATGTTTATAATAGTAAATAAAAATAACAAATAGGAAAATAGAAATTTATATTTATATTTATATGTAAGCATTTGGCTTTTATTTGCCTCTTTTAATATTCCTTTCTTTCTTCCATTTGCCTATAAATGACTTTTGACTGTTAATATTTTTAAAAATAGCCATTTCATTTGTATATCAATTTTTATATAAAGATTAACACTGTTTAAAAAAAATAATAATAAACAATAATAAAAATTACAGTTGAATTCAATTAAAACGAAGGTAAATAAACCATAAAACTTATTCTTTATAAAGACAAAATCGTCATTAATAACCAAATACGGTTTCATATTATACAAAGAAAGAGAAAAGAACAATTTTCTCATTATTTGTTGAAGTTGTGAAGTCAATTAAAAAGAAGAATGCAGTAGGATAATATTTTCTCGATTTTTCATTAAAAGTTTAAAACATGCGTTTTACTTAATGAGAAAAAGAAAAATTAAGAAAATTTTGTTCGCTATATATCCTAGTGGGCCTCCTTATAACGAATATTATTTTGTATTTTTTATACTAGATATTCTGTACTTTCCTTTTTATCATTCTGCAATCCCATTTCATCTAAATTGCGATAAAGGATTCAATTAACAAAAAGTGTAGAATTTTGAACTTTTTTTTTTTACATGAAAGATATTGTAATAATTTCTTTTATCAACGAAACAAGATTAGACATTGGCGAGAAAAAATTGGTAAAATTTAAGTATAGACATTGAAATTAATTAAAGTTTATCAGGGTATAAGATGCAAGGCTTGTACAGTCAGCCAAAAAAAAAAAGCCACCCCCCCACCTAATTTCGCCGTAAATTATCGTAGAAACATGTGGTTGGTACCAATCGATTTGTAATAACGTCTAGTTTATAATGATATAGTTAGATTTTGCTTAAGGGGTCGTCTACATATTAAAACTGGCATCAACTTCATTTTTTTCTATGGTAACCCCAATTTTTTATAATTTATTTGAATTTTTTGGACAAAATCATCGCGGAAAATGGTATAGTTTATATATTTTGCTCAATTTTTCATGGATTTATAAGCTGTCAAAGTTTAGGGATGCTAATGTTAAATGAATGTGACAAACATTCATTCATATCTTCCAAAATAATGATGATATTCAAATTCTGTTTTTTTATATGATAGAATGAAGTAACCCAAACATATTCCATGCACATTTTTGATAAAAAAAATGTTTTTGAAAAATGAAAATTATTAATAATTTCATATTTGAAAAAATTATGAATTATGACCTATGTTAATTTTTCCATAAATAGAACGGGTATCATCAAAAACATGGGTTTCCAAAGTTACAGCTCGTTCTTAACATTATTTTTTGAGTTACAGTGATATTTCATTTTTTACTGTTGTTAGGGGGCCGTCACTTATAATAATTTGTATCCTTTGTGAGTAAATATCTGTATATATTTTGACGAAAAACTATTTTAATTTACCTTAATGTTATTCTAATTGTTTTCTAAGCAACATTTCGATGTTTATGATACAAATTGGATCATTTTTATAAAATTATCGCAATGCAAGCGAGAGATTGTGAAAAAATTCCAAAAGAAATGAAGCCCCGCCTCTATATTCCGGAAACATTATTAAAAAAACTAGTTTCTGTATTCGTATATGACTCTCTATGTGACGCTGGTATGCATAAATGTCAATGGCATTTACTACATCGAATGCTGAAGACAAAATTTAAATGATTTAATTGGAAGTATGTAAAATAATTTTGTTTTATAAAAGTAAAGTTGTAGAAAAACTGTGTAAAGGCGTGGCTTCCGTCGCAAAGAGGGTTATACTCGATTCTGAAATGTTAAGTCTTTGTTCTTAAATATTACATAACGTTTCCCAGTTTCTCACTGCTAAAATTCTATTTTGTCCCTTTTGTCTCTTATTTTTAACTTGAATATTCTACGATTCGTTCACCTCAAGTTAAGTATCATGACGGTAAAAAAACGCGGTAAGACGAGGACTATTATTTAAAAGATCAATACGCAGTGAACAATACTTTTGTTTTTTCCTTTTTCTAAATTAATATAATTGATTTTTATTAATTTTTATCAGATTTTTTAAAACAAATTTTCTGTTTTAATCTTGTTGTGACATTTTCGCATTCGCTTACTCTACCGTTTATGCTATTTAAATTTTATCGAATGACGTAACATAATAAAATATAAAATTTTTATTAAATGTTTTTTTAATACTGAATAATAAAGTTTTTTTTTTTTTTTTTTTTTTTTTTTAAGTTTTTAATATCTATTATTGAAACAAAGCGCAATATTATTTACTTTCTATTATTCTAATCACGGCGTAAAACTGGCGTCACATTTATCACGGAAAAAGAATTTAAAACAAAGTAACATGTCTTATTACTTTCAAAGATATAGATTTTACACATTTAAAATTAAGAATTCAAGTACAGTAGACGACTGCAGAACGGGGAATACTCGTTCTAGGCAATAGGAAACCGTTTTTTCTATATCCATATTTCTTTTCATATGGATATACATAATAATTATACTCTTTCTAGTGAAAGTATTTATGTTCATACTATTTTGTTTATATATATATGAATATAAGGAATATTCTTAAGAAATATCGTAACACACAAATTGTGAAAGAAACGCCCACTAAATGAGTTACAGATTTGAAAATGTCGTGAAACTACGTCAGTGGTCGCGAAAATGTTAAATATCCTTTCTCAGATTTTAGTTTAAATCTTGTTGTCTATATTTTTGTATATTATCTATTGTTGGTTTGTACGCCTAAAATTAAATGTAAATCTTTATAGTAACACTTTCATGCGAGGCTTACTGTATAAAATAAAAATATACCCAACAAGAAGTAGATAATAATTGTTAGTTAGGAGATTTTAATTGTTTATATATATATATATATATTTTATTATATATGTATTTTAACTTAAATTTTTGTGTCTTAAATGAAACAGTTTTTTCTTTTAAGAAGTAGATAATTCTTTTTCTTAAATATTAAACACTTTTTTTTTAACTGCTATGAATATTATTATCATTATTACTATTGTTCTTTTACCTTGGTATCTAGATTTTTGTAATTCAACATTGTAGGGTTCATATGATTCAAGCTATTTAATTTTCTTTATATGAAGTGTTGTATTTAACTATTCAATGTTTAATAAATTGATACCAATAAAAATCTTTTAATTCAGAAGCTAACACAGAAAGTTCTGCGAATTTGAATCGTTTTTTATTTTATAATCAACATTTCTGAACATTTTTTCTGGTGTAAAATTTAATAAATAATGTATATTGTGTGGCAGATCCCGATTTATTTTTTCTAAATGTATAGACGGTCCCCTAACACATTTTCACGTGTAACTCTGTTTATAATTGATTTAAAGTATATAAATAGGTAGGTTTTCCGAACTGCCTTGATCTCAAAAATCTGAATATGAGGTCAAAAATAGGGGTCGTCATTGAAAAAAATGAAGTTTATACGTGTTTTAATATGTAGATGACCCCTTAAGCAAAATCTGACTACACCATTAAAAACTAGACGTTATTACAGATCGATAGGTACCAGCCGCATGTTTCTATGATAATTTACGGCGAAATTAGGTGGGGGGTGGCGTTGTTTTTTTGGCTGACTGTACATATATAAGAAGTAATAAAATATAAATAACGAGCAGTAACCTTTCAGTGTCCTGCACTTGTCCTTTTATAACTCATATGACATGCATAAATGCATAAAAATGAGCAATATAAGGCGTGTCTAAGGACCCATTTAATTGCACATTTTTTAAAAACACTTTTTTAAACACTTTTTTTTAACACTTTTTTTTCTTTCACACGAAGTTAATTTATGTATCTGCTTCTGTAAATAGCATAAAGATTTTATCCCAGCAAGAAAGATTTTCCTTATAATTAAATAGTTTTTCAAACTTATATGCTTAAAATATTAGAAATTAAGAAAAAGAAAACGTATTCTAAGAAGCAAATATCAACTGTAAATGATTTTAAAATGTCAAAACTTGAACTTATACCTCAAATTAAAATAATTTTAATTAACAAAAAAAAAAAAAAAAAAAAAAAAAAATCAATTTAAAATTTTAGAAAAATGAACTTATTTTTCAACACAAACGTTAAAATGATATTAACTATTTCGCTAAATTTGAGAGATAAGTTTTTCTTTACAAACTAAACATGTTTATGAATTTTCATGGAGATATTTCCAGATAGATTTACAAACATTCTGTGCGTAAGAGCAAAACATAGGAATGCAGATAAGATTATAGTTAAAAATATAAACTAATACAAATGATTGTTGGAAAGATTTTACAGTGAAACTATTAAAGTCTGTCCACCTTTATTTAAGGGCCAGTTTTCTTTTTCTGGCTGCAAATTTTCAATGTAGGATTTAATACTAATTTGCCTGCATTAAAGGCCAGTGTATAATTTTGTACCACTGCTATGGGTCATATTTTGCGAGAGCAGAGGATTTTATTTTTCATTTACTTATGTACTGAGTACTGTCTACCATACTATAATAGTACGTGTGTAGAGAAAAGTAGTAAATCAAAAGGCTTTAAATTTCTTAATGCGCATGCTTAAAGGTGAAATTTAAGTTAAATAAGATATACATTTGTTTTTAATGCGTTTTTATTTCAAAATGTACTAAAAACTCCAATTCAGCTGATATTGATCTACACATATAAAGCTGTTTGTTTGTTTGTCCGGATTTTTAGTTCAATACTAATCTACACCGTTCATACAAGAGCTACGAAAAGTGGCACACTTATTAATCTGGAAAAAGTCTAGCTAACGCCGTATTTTTTAGTTCCTTCGGATAATTGGATCAAAAGATATCAAATAAAAACCCCATTTTAACATTAAAATGATTAAAAAGAAAGAAATATTTAATGCCAAAATAAGGAAATAAAATACACGTTTATTTATTTATTTTTTCCAGAAATAAAATAGAATCTATATATTAATAGGCAATCAGGAAATTTGTGGTACACTTTTAGTATGTTAATTATGGGAGTAGAGGATTGAAAGTGATATCATTCGAAAGGTATGATCAGCAAAATTTGCAGAATACAAAAATTATTTTCTTACGATGTCAAGAAGGTATTTAAAAATACTTTTATTTTTATGCACTTTTTCATTTTATCCCGTAATTTTTTTTATTTAAAATTCCTTTCATTCCAATCGTCTGCGCTCCTGCAACAGCTCGAAATTTTATACCATTGAATTAGAGAGAAAAAAAATATTTTTACGCTACTAAAGTTGGTCCTTTTTTTTTTTTTTTTTTTAATCAGGAATTCGCGTGTGGGTAAATATTTTCGAGGAGATATTTGGTATTAGCTTAAAATGTTTATTTAATTAAGTAGTACATTTCTTTCCTACAGTAAAACAAAATTTTTCGTTTTTATTGTGTGACTTATGAGGTTCTTTTATGTATGAGGTTCTTTTATGTTCTTTAATTGTAAATAGTTATAATTTAGATTTTATTAAGATTATTTATTTATTTTGTAAATATCATAAAGAGTTTTTTTTTTTTTTTTTGTATGGAACAGCTTTAGTATCAGACCAGTGTTGCCAGATTTGGGGACTTTTTTATTCAACACCCACCCCCACCATTAAATTTTTATTGCAACAGGTGCCTAATCACATCGACGATTAATCGCCTATTATGTATGTCAAATTTTGGTTCTCAAAATTATTGGTGGTAGTTGAATAAAAAAGTCCCCAAGTCTGGCAACACTGTATCAGACCCCTTTGGCAAAATTTGAAATTTGACACCGAAGTAGAGATGGGATAAATAGTTACTTTTCAGTAGCAAGTTACTTCGTTCCATACACAGTAAAATAATAATTATTACCAGCTGCAACACTGTAAAAAAATAACTATTACCAGCTGCAAGAAACTCTCTGTGATTGGAGAAAATAATTATTTTCTCCAATCACAGAGAGTTTCTTGCAGCTGGTAATAGTTATTTTTTTACAGTGAAGAAACTTTCTGTGATTGCACTGTAAAAAAATAACTATTACCAGCTGCAAGAAACTTTCTGTGATTGGAGAAAATAATTATTTTCTCCAATCACAGAGAGTTTCTTGCAGCTGGTAATAGTTATTTTTTTACAGTGTGCAATGTAAAAAAATAACAGTTATCTGCTGCAAGAAACTCTCTGTAATCGTAGAAAATAAGTTCAAACAACGTAATTTTTTCGTAAGTTACTCGTTCCTTGCAGCAGATAACTGTTATTTTATTTACATTGTGGAGAAAATAATTATTTTGGTAACAGGTTCTTGTAACATATTATTTTTATAACCTATTACTCTTTAGTTATATATGGCTAATGTCTTTCTAATCATTTCGGGATATACAATATATACATGGGTCCTGCATAGTGGATGCGGTTCATGTTTTTGAATCCCAATGCTTTCGAAGTAATCTCCACTTTATTTAACACTAGAATTTCTGCAATTAAAAAAAAAAAAAAAAAAAAAAAAAAAAAAAAAACGCTGATATGAAATAGTGGTAGAGTCAAAGTTTTACACAAACGTTCGTCCCAATTGTGTAAGCATAAGAATCTGTTAAATCAATTCATTTAAACACGAAAACCGAATATTTCAAATAATATCAAGTAACACGTGCCATTTTTCGTAAAAAAGAATTCTCATATTAAAAGCCATATGATTAAGGAATAATTAAATACTAATAACAAATCTTAAAAAAAAAAAAAAAATCTTTAAGGCATCCCAAATTTTAAACTACCGAGTAATTGTCTCTTTTGATCTTCCGAAGAACTTGAACATTCCAGATTGACAAGGAAATTAATATATTTTTCAATCATACTTAGAAAACAGTCAACCCTAAAATTAGAAACACTCGTTTTAAATTATAAATTTTGCTTACAAAAACAGCATAAAATGATTTATTTTCTCAGACACTTAATTTTAACATACGACCATAATTAACTATTTCTTAACACCTTTACTCATTTTAAATCATTAAAAATAGTCTCGAGAAAATATCAGATTAAACAAAAAAAAAAAAAAAAAAAAAGAAAATAAAATCTAAAAAATAAAATAGATAAATAAATATTCAATTTTCTTATCAAATTATTTTTGATTAAACTCAAACAATATTCTTGATAAAACCACAATAAATAAATGCTCACCAACACTATCAGTATGCGATTACGCATTTTCAATTCCAGCTGCATTAAATTTCAGATATAAACAAACACTCTCCATCCTTCCTCTCCCTTATCATACATTATTTCTGAAACCTACCATCATCCCCAAACTAACTGTTACCAATACGAAAAATATAATCCCATTCCCCATCTTCATGACGAAATAATCAACATGTAATAATCACCCCTTATCTATCTCACGATGGCTGCTTAAATTAACATCCTGACAACATTATTTCGTTATACCGTGGTATTAAAATATCTCCCACGTTACATGTCACGAGCACATAGACTATACTAATATTAAACTAAACTAATACACAATAGTTCAGTTTAGAATTAATACTTTGAATAAAATATTAGAAAGATGTAAAATAATAAAAGCTTTTACTTATTTCAAAAGAATATTTGAATCTATGAATAATATTTGTAATCTACAAAGTAACCATATGTACTCGTTACTGAGATGATATACACTGTAAAAAAATAACTATTACCAGCTGCAAGAAACTCTCTGTGATTGGATAAAATAATTATTTTCTCCAATCACAGAGAGTTTCTTGCAGCTGGTAATAGTTATTTTTTTACAGTGTAGTTCGGGAAGTCTGATACACTGTAAAAAAATAACTATTACCAGCTGCAAGAAACTCTCTGTGATTGGAGAAAATAATTATTTTATCCAATCACAGAGAGTTTCTTGCAGCTGGTAATAGTTATTTTTTTACAGTGTATGGTGAAAGATGTTATTTTTTCGTTACGTGCGGTACACTGTAAAAAAATAACTATTACCAGCTGCAAGAAACTCTCTGTGATTGGATAAAATAATTATTTTCTCCAATCACAGAGAGTTTCTTGCAGCTGGTAATAGTTATTTTTTTACAGTGTAGTTCGGGAAGTCTGATACACTGTAAAAAAATAACTATTACCAGCTGCAAGAAACTCTCTGTGATTGGATAAAATAATTATTTTCTCCAATCACAGAGAGTTTCTTGCAGCTGGTAATAGTTATTTTTTTACAGTGTATGCGGGGATTGTCAGATTCTGAAAGGTGGGTGTTTTATTCGTTAGTCGTTATTCGCGTGATATGATTCGGTCAAGTAGTTTACGTATGAATTGGATTTAGCTAGTAACGATGTTTATTAGTTTGTTTTTCTAAATCCATTATGGAAAAGAGAGTATTCAAACTCGTTACTTGTATAATGCTGTATCATATAAGTTATTCTTGTATGATTCAAATGGCGTTTTCAATTTTGTTTTAGGACAAAGGAAAAGAAATAAATTCTCGAGCTTCCCCCCCCCCTAAAAATATATGATTACAGAAATACATTCATTTACTTAAAAAAAAAAAAAAAAAAAAAAAAAAAAAAGTGGTATTATTATTATAATTTTTATAACAGGCACTTTTCTTTTCGTGCAGAAAGATAAGATGGAAGTGTTATTTATTTAATATGATCTTTTCAGTAATATATTACAGTGCTAATAAGTTCTTATGTAATAACAGTATTATTTATTTTATTATGTGAAATAATGCCCATCTCTACACCGAAGTAGCTCGGACGTTTCTCGCCAAGATCTTTAATTAGGCAATTGAGATAGCCATTTCAATTCATCACAAAAACGGCCAAAAATATTTTAAAGTCGTCAAGGGGATCCCATACTAAAGCTGTGCCTTTTGTATATTTTTATTTATATTTCCTATAAAAGACTTTGGAAAATGTTTCCTGCATTTCTCTTTCCACGGACTAGATTTTTTCCCTGATTCTTCCACCAGTATTTTTCTTTTAGAATTTTTAGCAGTAAGTTTGTACGTTTAATTAAGTAAAAAATTATCATAAAAATATACTGGGGGAAGAATTGGGGGGAAAAGGCGGGTCTGAAGCCACCATGTTCCATTTTACAGCTTTGTTCAGTTCTTTCATTGGTTTCAAAATTCTATCAACACTTCTTCAACCTGAGCAACGCCGAGTAAACCTGCTAGTATTATATATGTATGCAAAACTTCAGCTTAATCGGATGATAAAAAGAAGGTTAAAAATCGAAAACAAATTTTGAACAGGAGTTGGGAGCTCAGGATCCTACGCCTTTAAGACTGTTAATACTTGATCAGAGTTCAGGGTGGTTACAAACACAAATTTTTTTTCTTGATTCTGCCACCAGAATATTTTTATGATAATTTTTACTTAATTAATGGTTCAAACATGCTATTAAAAATTCCGAAAGAAAACTATTAGTGAAAGAATCAGGGGAGGGGGGGGGATGTGGTCTGTGACCTCCCTGGAGTTATACATGTATAAAATTTCAGCTCAAGCGTACGTTAGAAAGTGGGTGAAAATTCATTTCTTAAATTTGAGCCACATACATAAATAAGCAACGCATACAAAGTTAAATAAAAGAGAAATTTTGTGTCATGGCATTATTTAGATAATAAATTCAAATGCAAAGATTTCCAATGGGTCATGTTGTGTTGACTTTAAATGACAATGAAAAAAAAAAAAAAAAGCGTTAATTTTCTAGTCAAGATTAAAATTTTTTAGAGAAAAATAAAGCATTCGTTCAAAAATGATGCTTAGCTTAACAAATTATTCCGATATTTAAAAAAAAAAAAAAAAAAAAAAAAAAAAAAAAATTCTTAAACAAAATATTTGCTATGCTTTTCTATGATATTAAAATATAAAAAATAAATAAATAAATAAATGAAAAACTGAATATTAATATTTATTAGAAAGCTGTATGGACAAGTGTAAATTTGAATAATTAAAACCTTTTGATTTAAAATAGAACATACTGCCTGAATTATTATTATTATTATTATTATTATTATTATTTTTTTTTTTTAACTCTATTAAAATGGCTTGTATATAGAGCCAATTTTTTAATGGCATGATGGGTGGTCCTCTTAGGGAGTTTCATTGTATTTATTTTATCTTATTTCGCATTTTAGTAGAAATTTCTATGTGATCATGGTTTCATAATGTGCAAAAACTCTGAAGTTGAACATGTTAAAAAACTGAAAATCAAAATTTTGAAAGTTCAGTAGGTCTTAAGACCACTTAAAGCATAACACCGTAATTTATCTGTTTCTTTAGCGAACATTATTTGATTCTTTCAAATATAATGCTGCCGAATTAAACTTCCCCTTTTGTACATTTATAGCCACGGAGAATGTGGACGTCACGACGTTGAAAATATGAAATCAGAAAAGTGCAAATGCCATTAAGGGGTTACAAGGGCTTCGAAGGCTAAAAAAATAATATTTACTCTATTTTTTTTTTTTTTTTTAATATAATAAATAAATAAATAAAAACACATGCGCATATAAAAAAGCAACATTTAAACAATATTTTATAAAATTTTCATTCAAAATTTTGCAAAATTCGACCGGTGGTTCCTGGTTTCCGGACACCTTTCAGAAAAGTGGTGTGCACGATTTCTCAAAACCTAATGCACCGTTCTTACTGAAATTTTGCACACTTCTTCAAAATAAAATTGATTAGTGTTTGGACGAATAGTTTTTCCCTTTTTCATTCACGACTAATATTACAAGGCTATACCGAAAATATACCGAAAATTATACTGTTTTCGCATACAATTCTACCAAAAATTAAAAATTTCAATTTCAATTTTTTTTTTTTTTAATCTTTTTTTAAAGCACTAATAAATTCCATAGGTGCCAAGTCTCCCGTATTTCAAGGAACACTTTAAACCGGAAAATTTTTATAGCTGCTTTCGGTATATTTAATCGTATGATACATACAGAGTGTCCCATAAGTCTGTAGACATTTTAAAATTTCATAACTATTGAATGATTTGATCGAATTGAACGCGGTGTGCGAAAAAATCATTCTCGTGAAGGGGGATTTTTTTTTTTTTTTTTTTAGGGGGGGGGGGGGGGGGTAAAGAAAAAATAATAATTAAGCTATTTGTCGATAGAGGACGCTATGCGTGAGCAGATCACACATTTTCATGAAAAACTGTACTTATTCGCATGCAAATGTTTACAGGTATATAAATCTTATTCTACGTGTCCGTCGTCACCACAAATTACAGTTTGCAAACGAGTTATAACACTGTTAACTGGAGCTTCAGTCGGCGTTTCTTACCCCAGGAAAAACATCTTCACCAATAACGCTTTATCCACCAAGTCATCATCGCAGTTAAAACTTCATGGATGCACAAGTAGGAGGCAAAATAAGAAATAAACAGTTCTGATCGCAAAATTGTTGAATTTATAGGACTTTCATTTGCATATTTTTCTTTCACATCCGTGCGAAAAATGTAACTATTTGTCAAACTATCGTCGACAAAAAATTTAACTATATCTTTTTCTTTACCCCCCCCCCCCCCCAAATCTATAAAATATTACTTAAATGTTTTTGAATAAAATATGTTATTCATTATATTAAAAAAAAAAAAAAAAAGAAAGAAAGAGAGAAAGAATATATATATATATATTAACCTTCGAAACCCATGTAACCCCTTAACACTTTCGAGACCGCTAGCGTAGATTCACGTCATTTGAAAATCTGTAACTGCGCCAGTGGGCGTTTCCTTCGTAGTTTGTGTGTTACTTATTCCTTAAGTATGTACCCAGTGTTCATATTTTTGCAATAAAATTTACCGTGGATACAAATACATTGATTTGAAAAAATATAATTATAATGTATATCCATTTGTAATGTAAATGTGAATACAGAAAATTTTGTTCTGAAATATTTTACCTTGGGAGAATAACGCCCACAGGTGGACTTTACTGTCAAAAAGATAAAATCATGCGGTCGCGGAAGTGTTAATAAAATAAATATTCTTATTACGTTTTAAAAATGAAATAATAAGGTCAAAACTCATTTAAATAATAGTTGCTTTCGTGAGAAAAATTTTGAACTTATTAATAATTGCTGTATTTTTTTGAATTTGTGTGTTAAATTTTTGATTTGAGAAAATAACATTAAAAACTGAAACGCATGAGTCAATGCAAGGAACACTGAGCGATGCAGAAAATCGGATGTAGATGTAGAGATAAAGGCCGATTGTGTATACAAGGGTCCTAAGCCTGGGTGGGAGGTCCTCCATGATGGTCTTTTTAAAGGGTCCTAGTCCATATTCACGCAAGTTTAAAAAAAAAAAAAAAAAAAAAAAAAAGGCACCCCAAACATAAATAAAATACTCCCCACATAGCAATTTCAATTTGCAGCGAAATTGCAGCAGTCTTGCTTTGTAAGCCAACAAACTTGCAGCAAGTTCAGCGTGACAAGCTTGTAAGTCCATAACAAGATTGAAGCAAGATAACGGAAACTCCGAAGTTACCATACGCCAAATTTGCAGCAAACTTGTCGTGCAAGTTGCACTCTTAGTGCATCAAATTTGCTGTAGATTCGTTGCAAACTAGTAGAAAAGTTAGCTTTGTCGTATCAAGAATACTGCAAATTCATTGCATGTCACACCAACTGCTAATGCATTGCAAATTCAGATTCTTATCACGTCACACTACCTGCAAATACACATAGAAACATGTAAATATAACTTGTATTTAACACGAGACTTCGAATATTTTGGAAGCCCAAGCAGACAGACAACGTCACACTTCCTCCTCCAGTAAGCACCAAGAGCAAGAAATCCTCGCGAAACCGCTTCAGTATCAATCTTCAGAGAGTTGAATTTCAAATACTTACATAGCAATTTTAGTTTGCAGGAAAAACGGTGTGAAAGGGGGAAAAGCAAATATTAATTAAAACGAAAGATAGATTTATGTTCTGTCTACTTTGCGGCAATTTCACCGCAAAGTCGCATCAAATTTGTCATGGTAAGATAATATCAAGAAAAATCAAACTTGCTGCAAATGTGATTGTAATCTGGGTCCAGTCAGATTAATGACAGATTTTATTTTAAGTTATCTAAGAAATGACATCATTCTTAATTTAGTAAAGTTTAAACACGTGATTCAAACACAGTAAACTTTTATTCTAATTATGGAAAAATCATAAATTTTGTCTTCATTATGTCTTTTCTAATTCGAATTGAGTTGAGCTTACAAGGAGAGGTCACGACATGGAAAATTCAAATCGGGACGAAATTGCGCAGGATTGTAGTATACTATGAGGGTAACAACATATTAAAGCAATAGGACCCACTATCCACAAAATTTCGAGAAAAAGGCATTTAAAGTTTTAGTAATCTTTAAATAGAAGTTATTTCATAAATGAGCAAGCGCCCCAGTGGTGTGATCTTAAAGCGCGAGTCTGCTAGCCAGACGACTTAGGTTCGAGGCTACATCGAGACAACTCTTTTTTTTTTTTTTTTTTTTTTTTTCTCTAACTTTTTATGTAATCTAAACTTTTTATTTATTTTTACTTTATTTTACAATTCAATTCAAAATTTGAAAATTTTAATAAATTATTTAATTTTCTTGAGTATAAAATAAATTTTTCTATTTTTAATATTTATAACTTAAAAATACAACAAATTTCTATAACTTAAAAAATAAAGTTTGGTTTTACAAAACCCTAAATAAGAAACATAAAGAAAAACAGACAAATATTTAAATAATTAAAAAATAAGCAAGCTGTAAACAAAGTGTAAAATAGTTAGCAGGTGTTACTTAAATCTTGGTTTGAGTTTCCTGATTTTGTTTGAATGTGTATAAATTGCGTAAACGCTTCTAGCTTGTTAATAATAAAGGGCAGGTGGAATTATTTTGTGCAAGGAAGGATAAAAAAAAAAAAGGAAGTCGTATCGAAAAAGAAACGATGTTCATTAACATTTAAAAACTACATTTAAAGATAACATTTCTTTCCCTGAAATAATTTTTAATAGCGTTGTAATCTTATACTATAATTTTTCAAGAAACTGTATTGATTGGAGAAGTAATTATTTAATTTGGATAGTAATTATATATGCAATAAAATGATCATTTCTCTGTATTATTATTATTATTTTTTTAATTTAAAAGACAAAATGTACTATTGTTTCAAGCATACCTAAAATAAAATAAAATATATTTCGATAAATAATCAAAAACAGTTTCTTTAGTTTTACCTTATTTTACAATTAAAATAAAACTAAAATTTATTTTTTAAGTTATAGAAATTTATTGTATTTTTAAGTTATAAATACTAAAAATAGAAAAACTTATTTATTTTATATTAAAAAAAAATAATAATAATATTTTATTAAAATTTTCAAATTTTGAATTGAATTATAAAATAAAGTAAAAATAAGTAAAAAGTTTAAATTACATAAAAAGTTAAAGAAAAAAAAAAAAAAAAAAAAAAAAAAGTAGTCTCGAGGTAGCCTCGAACCCAAGTCGTCTGGCTAGCAGACTCGCGCTTTAAGATCACACCACTGGGGCGCTTGCTCGTTTACGAAATAACTTGTATTTAAAGATTACTGAAACTTTAAATGCTTTTTTCTCGAAATTTTGTGGATAGTGGGTCCTACTGCTTTAATATGTTGTTACCCTCATAGTATACTATAATCCTGCGGAGTTTCGTCCCGATCTGAATTTTCCATGTCGTGACCTCTCCTTGTTAGTGGGTTTAACATTGAACTATAGCTACGCAGTAGGCAATTGTCGATGGTCTGAGATTCACTCTTAGGGGTGGTTCGAAGACATGCCATCACAATTTTGATCCTCAGCGGAAGGGGTGGGTTCCCCTCTTAGGTAATGGCCAGCTGTATTAATTTCGGAACATGAAGGACATTGCAGCCACGACGAATTTTACGAGGACCATTTTTCTAATTCGAAACGACGATGGACAATTTTTCTCATTCACATGCTCGTTTCATTAAAAGCTTGTATTGCATTTTGAAAGTGAGTTTAATTATTGTTTTCAGAATTGACATTATAGTACAGGTGATTTTAGTTTGATGAACGATATTAAAACGTCGTTTATTTATTTAGGAATTTCGAATCAAAATATTACTTTTTCAAGTTACCTAAATTTCAGTATTTCGTTCAAAGGAAACAAAAATCAAGTAACGTGAACTATATCACCAAAAAATAAATAAATGAATAAATAAATAAATAAATAAAAATAAATAATTGCTTGTGTATTAAAAAAGTACATTCAATAATTGAATTTATAATGAGAAATTTCAAAAATTACAAATTATTCTTTTTAACGATAAAGTGTAATTTTGCATTGTTATAAAATCTATAGGGACAATTTTATGGATGTCTATATGCTATACTAATATTGAAATTTGAGACTGAGGTTCCCGCCTACAAACTCATAGTAAAATATCAGATATATAATTAACATTGCATCTTTTATTTCATTTTATTAATATTTATTAATATTTTTGTTTTTATTTCTTTGTTTATTTATATTTTGTATGATGAAAGCCGGCCTGGTGGTTCGGTCGGTAGGGTGCTGCCTTCTGAATCTTCAGGTCCCAGGTTCAAATCCTGATGCGGGCATGGATGTCTGTGGTGTCTTATGTCTACAAAATATTGTGCAATTGTTTCTGTACATTTCTGTAATATGGATCAATCGAGACGATTGACAGCTGTAACTATGGGTCTCAAAGCTGTCAAATAAATGTTATATGATGAAAGAAAAACATTCAAAATAGATATGCATTAAAACTAAAGAAGATTTATTAATTAAGGAGTTCTAAAATGTTTACCCTCATCTCTCTGGACTCGTATTAATCGGGCCGTAATTATAATATATGGTTTAGCAGACATTTCTGTTACGATAATATAAAACCAGTTGTAATGATGCCGGAGGTAAAACGCATATAAAATTTATAATTTTTTTTTCTTCCATATTTTACTCATATTTACTTATTTACGAAACAAGAAATAATACAAAGAACAAATCGAACAAAAAACAAGCAAAATTACAATATTGTTTACCAAGATACTTGCAAAACCCTTCCAGGTAAATCTAAAAAATATATAAAAAATATTTTCTGTGGAATTTTCTTTAATAAAAAAAAATCATGAAAAAAAAAAAATATATATATATGTGTGTGTGTGTGTGTGAAAAAAAAAAAAAAAAAAAAAAAAAAAAAAAGAGAGAGAGAACTCTTTATCTAACTAGTGTAGAAATAACAATATGATAAAGAAGTAGGAAAAAGCACATAATTTTATTGAATGTTTAACGGAAATTATATTGTAGCAAATAACTTTTATGTAGATGTAGTAGAGAGCAGGTGTTATGTTTTGTTTAGCATCTGCGTCCTCTGTCTCAGAGGCTAATGTAGCGCCCATTTTGGAAAGCTTTGAAACTAGTATAACGTTTCTTGTTACTGCAGAAAATGTGGCTCAATGAATGACGCATATAAATTAACAAAAAACTAACTTGTTAAAATTCTGCTCACATTCACCTATATACTAATTTGTTCTTTTGAAGAGTTTATATGGCATTGATATCTTATACCAATTTCCAGTAGAACATCTATTCAGACAAATTACAGAGCAGAAATAATATTTTATTTATTTTTATTTTTGGATTGTTGTCGATTGATGAATGCTGCATTTCAAAAAGGTATAATTGATTCTTTCGAAAAACGATCAATCATAACCCTTTCATAATTCGCATTGAGAGAGCAGCTTGATAATATTTTTGTGAGTAATAAATAGAACCTTAGAATGAACTACTTTTTCGTTCTACAATTTCATTAACTCTTGGAACTAGGTTGGTATATATTATATGCCACTTATTTTTTTATAAGATTCATACCGGAATTTACTTTTATTTATTTATTTATTTTATTTTACTTTTATTTATTTATTCATTTATTTTTTTTTATTTTTATTTATTTATTTATTTACTTTCACAAAATTTTGCTTTTAAAAGCAAGCGGTAAAAAAAAAAAAAAAAAAAATCACTTATTTCTTTTCTTCTAATTCTGATTGTAATTTCCGGTGGCAGTCGATATTAAATGAGCATAATTTACATGTGTTTTATAGCAAGGGTGGCCAACACACGGCCTCTGGACCGCATGCAGCCCGCCGTGTAGTTTTATGCGGCTCGCGAGTAGATTAACGATGTTTAAAGTTTGAAAACTTTGGTTAACACACTAAAAACCAATAAATACGTTCTGACTTTTCGAAGTGAAAGTACCTGTGATGTCGATTATCACATATTCTAAAAATTATATTATCATTTATTTAAAAAAAACATTTTCAGGTAAAGAACCCATTTTTATGACCTCTAAATTGCAACTTAAATTCACATACAGTATGTTCTTTAAATTTTTACATCCTCCCTCTTCCTACATATGTATCTTTTACTAATCGCAACTCTTTCGAAACTTTTGATCATGTATTATTTGTTCTTTAACATAATGCAGATGTACAATAGCATGTTATGTCTTTTCCTAATTCGGTTTCTTTTCATCTTGCAAATAAAGGCAGTTTGTCGCCTTGAGTGCATTCCTTGTCTTATAACATGGTGCGTTAATTTTGCTTGAAAGCTCCGGGATCTTATGGCGAGTCTTGGCGTTTAGTGAGGACCGTTTGAATTATAATTATGTGGTAACCTTTTCAAAAATTGTATGCGTTTATATGTAACATAATTACAACCATTTTTTCTCTACTTTTTGAATTTGGCGTCGACTAGAGTTCTGGCGAAATTAATGAAGAAATCAGAGCGTCACTTGATGACCAACATGTGAACTATCAAGACGTCGTAATTGAGGCTCTTGGCTCCCCCTCCACTCCGCACTTTGTAACAACTTTGAAAATTTATTAATTTTTATATTCACCTATATGGTCACCACAGTTATTTAATATTTTTAAAATATTTAAATAAAATAAGTCTGCAGATTGAATAGTGCCTATTTCTGAAGATTTCCTGAGTTGTTGCATTACTTCGCATGTACTCTCTCAAGCTGTGTTTTTTTAAATTGTCTTCAATTAATACGTCAATATATCCGGCCATCAAAATCTATTTAACAGTACCTTTCAATGATTATGGTGGCTAAAGAATCACACTCTTGTAGTGAAATATTATTAGATTCATTATTCATTCTTTTTATTTTAGTTATAGATGTATGTGTCATATATATATATATATATATATATATATATATATATATTATGATTCTATTTTTAATTTATGAATGAAAATAATTTCAATTAATGTATTCTTCTCTGAATCTTCACCCTGCCCTCTCCCAAAAAGAGTAACTATATATACATGATTCATACACTCACAATCATATGTACACGTACACATATACTATAATATACATATGTTGCGGCCCGCCTAAATAAAGTAGATTTCTAATGCGGCCTCCAAGTGTTTTGGGTTGGACAAATCTGTTTTATAGGGTTAAAAAAAAAAAAAAATCAAAAATATTATCTTTTAAAATCTACTAAATTGGTTGGTGAAAATATTAGATTGTACTCTTTCGAAAACATACCATATATTCAATTTTTCCCCACCTTCCTTAACATTTGTTGTTTTAGTTCAAATATTTCTATCTAAATATATATATATATATATATATATATATATGAAATATTACATACTACATTTAAAAAATATTGTTTTGAGTTTTAATGACATTCTTCTCTTTGTAAATAGAAATAATTTTTTGTTTGTGTGTAAAACAAAAATCTGTGCATCAAAGAGGTAACCTACACAGCCACTTACATCCACAAGACATCTATAAACACGCATAAACGTTTAAAAATGATCCTGTAAACGTCTATAAATATCCTGCAGATATTTATTAGCATGACAAATGTCACTCTCTTTTACATCCATTAGGTGTCTGTTACATATCCGATAAATCTACAAATATCCAATAACTGGACTTGGTAGGTCTAATAGATATTGAAAATATCTGAATCTTGTTTTGATCTAATATGTTACATCTATTAGGAACGTCTAAAAGGAATGTCTAAATTTCGTCTATATTGAAACATCTCATAGATATCTATAATTAGTACAGGATATCCAGGGTTTTTAATGAACTTTTTTTTAGATAGTTTGTACCATTTATGGATCACTTGGGTGTAATTTAGATGTCTAATGGATATCAGTGGCTGTATGGGAAAAAGAATTTTTTTTAGAAATTATAACTTTTATGGATATTTTAAGACTTTAACTGAAATGTCCATTTTTAATATATTAATTTGCGAAGAAAAATTATCTTTCTTCTTCTTCTGTTTTTTTAATTATATTTAATTATTATTATTATTATTATTATTATTTTCACAAACATTCTGTGGAATTTCATAATGTAGAATTTTGAAAATTTTACTAGATCCTTTTTAAGATTAAAATTTTTTCATTTACGCTTATTTCTCTCTCTCTCTCTCTCTCTCTTATTATTATTATTATTATTATTATTATTATTATTATTTTAGATTAAATCCTATATGTTTTGATAATTAATGAAAAAATAATTAAATAAAATACTACGGTTGTAGACTTTTATTTTCAAAAAACAACGTTCAGTTAAAGACAAAACATTGCACAGTTCACTTTTCGGCTTGTTAAAATACCTTTCCATTGAAAATGTGAATAATATGGTCAAAGTTAAAATCATTCATTGTCATCTACCAAAAATAGAGAAAAAATAAATAAAAATAAATTTTATCCATAAGACATGCAGTACAGACAAAAAATTCCATCTTTCATATCAGCGATTAATGCACGTGAGATATCGACTTGGTACATCACTGTCACGTTAAACCATAGGTCCCAAATACCTTTTTCCTTGTCTTAGTAACGTTTTGATTTTGCTAAAATTAATTCGACCTTTCCATCAAAAATATTTGTAACACATTCCTTTGGAATTAAAATTGTTTAAGAGTGAAAAATTAGTCAGTTACTAAAACTTATTATCGAAAGCGTGCAATTAAACTAATACGTATTGTCATCTCTTTTCATGAAGTTTTTTTACATTACAGACATGTATGCATAGTAAAACTCCTCTAAATCTAAAAAAATGTAAAGTGAAACAATCCAAACTTAACAGTTTTTGAAAGACTTAGAACTCACTTTATTTTTCGTAGTTTTCGAAACAAAATTACAAAACTATTTTAGAAAATTAAATATTACCAAAGAAACATATTTCATGGCAGTATGATCATATCTTTCATCTCCAAAATTCTGCAGAGAAACATTTTGATTAAAATAAAAATGTCTTGCCCCTCCTTAAATTTTTTATACTTTCTTTGATTACACTCACATATAGCTGCCAATATTTTAATTTATTCCGGAGTATTTTCAGCCCCGCCTGTATTTCGCACCAATTTATTGATAGAAAATTTTTCTCCAATATATAACTTAGATAAAATAAGAAAATATTATTTTAAAAAAATAAGTGGTATGGAATAAAGGCGGGGCTAAAATTACTCTGAATAAATTAAAATGTTGGCATCTATGTTCTCATATTAAATTAACTTTCAGTTAATAAATTATTACTGAAATATACCTTCCTTTTACCCCCCCCCCCTTTTTTTTTCTTTTTTTCTAAGAATTTTATAGTCTTAATAGTTACTAAAATAATAAAATTAATATGTTTAGAATAAATGAAGAAACAGTCCTGTTTCATTGTTCGATATAACAACTTTAACGACTACAAGGGGGGGGGGGATATTATTATTATATTTTATTTTATATTTCCATAACGAACAGTAGTTTTAAATTATACGTTTGCTTGCGAAAAAACAAATTTGTAAAAATAAATTAGTTTATTTTTGGAAAGGGCTTTTTTTTTTTTTACTTATATGGACTATTAGTTAAAAATCTGATGGTTATTGATCTTACGGCTATTCCATTAAAGAAGAAAATTTATACTTTTTTTTCACATGAAATTAAACAGTGCCGCTCATGCTCTTTTTTGCTAAAATAATTTAACTTTCATCGAGTTTTAAAAAGCTTTTACATTCTAGTAATTTCAGAACTAAAAATAATCTGGTGTGTCACTCACACGACTTTCTCTTACCCTGAAATTTAATACTATTAATACAGATTGCACATTAAAAGGTAAGATAACGAGTTCTGTTATGTAAACCTGTGTTAAACAATTCATATTAGGCTTCTGAAGAGTTTTATATAATAATTAGTTTTATGTGAGGGGGGCTACCGCCCCCCTCAACCCCCCGTTTCATTAATGCACCTACATTTATATAGAATTTAATTCGGTTATTAAAAAATAATTCTGTTTTTTAAAAAATAATTTATTAAAATTATTATTTAAAAAAATTATCTTTTAAGATAATGCAGACGATTTCCGTTTTAGAGTAGTAGTATAACACCAAATATCCCAAAAAAAAGTCCAGTTTATTCTCAATATTAAAAAAAAAAAAAAAAAAAAATACGATTTTTTTTCTAAGTTTTTTTTTTTTTTTTTTTTTTTTTTTTTTTTTTTTTTTGTTAAAAGTAAAAAAAATCGATAACTTTGTTTTAAATTATCGCAGATCGATGGTTCAACCATTCGTTTTAAAGGTATTGGCGAGCACTTTTGAAAGATACCCATCATGAAAATTTACTCCCCGCGAGGGGGGAGGTGAGGCTCCTATATACACAAATTTTTTTTCCCAGTTAACTATCTCTATTAGAAAAAATATATATTCGTTTCATTTGGTTTAGTGCAGTCTATAGACGTTAAACTCTACTTACCTGCAATTTCCCCCATAGACGTAATGTATTAGAATTCTCTTGATTGTCCCTGTACACGAACCATTTGCTTGATCTTAACGAAAAGCTTACTGTAGCATCCCTATATCTATATGATACACATTTAGAATACTAAGTTTGAACTTTCTGCCATAATTTGTTTTTGAGACATGCTGATAACAGACAGACACACAGACACACACACAGACACACAGACCATTTGCTAAAAACATGATTTTCATATTCAGGGGACCTCAGAACATGTAAATATAACAAAATCTCGCGTTCGAAAATTTGACCCAAAAACAATACTTTCTCTACCTTATGGGTAAGAGAAAGTAAAAATATTATAATACTTTCTACCATAGTTGCTGGCCCTACCAATTGCTGAGAGAGTCTTCTGGTAAACGGAAGTTGTTTAACTTTTTCCTTTCTTTTTTTTTCTCCCCAAAACTCGCTTGAATATGGGCTAGGGCCTCTTTGAGAAACCTTCTCCCAGTGGAAGACATCCTATCTAATTTTTAACATTTTTGGGTGTTATCTTTTGAAATATTTATTCGTTTTAAAAGTATTTTTGTTAGCTTTCGGCCAGGAGTGCAGAAATTTCTGTCTCAAGACAGAACACAGACACCAATACGTTTTATCGATAATTTCTGTCACATTCAATCGCAATAAATTACTGAACAAATATGACAGAAATTATTGATAAAAAATACTGGTTAAGAGTTCCGTTTTGAGACGGAAACTCTTTCACCCTTGCTTCAGGCTATCATAGCCTCCTAAACTGGATGCCTGTCGCGTGGCTGGGAACCATAGCAACAGTTCAAGCGGTAGACAGCGCCACCTGGTACAGATTGCGCGACTTTTTTATTCAACAGCCACCAAAAAATTTTAAAAGCGGGATTTGATATACATAAAAGGCGAATAGAATAAAAAAAAACGTCGATTGTATGTATCATATATAACTTTTTAAAATTATTGGTGACAGTTTAATAGTTTAGGAGGCTATGAGGCTATTTACTTCCATTTCAGGAAAATACACCGTATCTAACAATAATGTTGCTAATCATGGTTAAAGATAATTAATTTTTTAAATAAAATTATCTTTATTGATTCTTCAAAAATTTCAAATTTAAATTAAATTTAAACATGCTTAATGCATACAGCTTAATATAGAATTAATATAATAATACATACAGCTTAATATAGAATTTTACCGCGAATTTGTGTACATTAATAAATAAAATCAATTTTTGCCACTCATTTTCCAATTTTGAAAAAAAAAAAAAAAAAAAAAAATTGTTTTTTTAACATATGTACCTCTATGAAGCGTATAAAAATGCTGAAATTTTAAAATTGGTTATCGTCTATAAGTAATGCAGAACTACTTTTTTTACTGTATTTTGGAGGACATGACGTAAATAAGCTTTAAACCTGTTATCCTAAGAGTGTGATTTTGTCTAGCATATGACTTTCAAAACAGTGGCATTAACTGAAAGTAAAGCGGATCAATTCGCTGATCCTGTTCCCTGATAGCATTTGGGTGACGCCTGAAAAATAAATCTGATGTGCTCTAAAACTGTTTGTTTAAATGCGTAATTCCATAAATTAAATGCAAGAGCTAGAGACGATCTTTTTGTTATCTTAAGTTATGATTCGTTTAAAAATAAAACAAGACAAAGAAGTTATAATTACAGTTATTACTGGGAATGTGGTTAGGTCAATATTATTTAAGGTTCCGTTAGTTTTATTTTTTATACATGATCATATCAAGCAAAGCTTTGGAGTTAATTTGGTGACCTTGCCTCCATAACACCACAAAAATAAATAAATAAATAAATAAAATAGTATGTTAACTAGTGTATAAGTAGTGTGTAATAGTATGTTAAATAGCAATAAAATACCAAAACAAAAATAATCTATATTTAATCTTTTTAAAATCTATATTAGCAGTAAAATAGTATGTTAAATATGTAGTAATAAATAAATAAAAAAATAAAATAATATCACTAAATCTTCTTCTTCTCCTTCTTTTCTTTTTCTTTTGTTTCTTTTTTCTTTTCTTTTTTTTTTTTTTCTTTACAGTTCTTTAATTTGAATTACTGCAGCGAAAAATATTTATTAAAATAATTATTTGGGCGATTTTCAAATGTATTGCCTTTTTCATATTTCAATAATTTATTAACTTAGACTAAACAGAAAATTTTACCCAGGTATAAATCCCTTACCAGGTATAAATCCCCTTACAGTTTTCTGAGCCAATATTTTAACCCGTTAGTAGTCGCTATAGACAGCGCCACCTATTACAGATTGCAAATTTTTTATTTAACTGTCACCAATAATTTTAAGAAGTAATGTGATCGACGTTTAATCGATTTTATTCGCATTTTATGTATATCAAATGCCATATCTAAAAATTTTTGGTGGCTATTGAATAAAAAAATCTGGCAACACTGAAGGATGTGCGACAAATCGCGCGACTACTAAC
This sequence comes from Salticus scenicus, assembly GCA_963930645.1. NCBI lineage: Eukaryota > Metazoa > Arthropoda > Arachnida > Araneae > Salticidae > Salticus > Salticus scenicus. The sequence continues at coordinate 274,932,236 of OZ005657.1, forward strand.
GGGTTAATTTATTCCGGAGTATTTTTAGCTCCACCTTTATTTCGCGCCACTTTATTTATAGAAACATTTTCTCCAATGTATGACTTAGATAAAATAAGAAAAAACTATTTAAAAAAAATAAATCGTATGGAATAAAGGCGGGGCTAAAAATACTCCGGGATTAATTAAAATGTTGGCATCTACATATATAAGATAAGGGTAGGAACCTCATTCTGAGGTGATTATTTGTGGGTTTATTTATTTATATTTCAGAAATTTTAAAATATGTCATGGCGAGTGACTGTTTTTCTCATGACTGTTGCCTTTAAAAGATGTTCTGCAAAATCTTTTATATTATTAGTTAACTTAACAAATCTAATTTAGGTCATCTTAAATATTTGGTTTGAAGTCAAAATTGCACTAATATTTATTTATTTTATAAATTATAGGCATTTGAATAGCTATTTATATCCTTCGTGCTGCTCTATTTTTTAATTAAAAGTTATCACTGCAGTTACAGTGAATAACTAAAAAGTTTTAATTAGCAAAAAAATTTATTTATATAAATTAACAAATGTATTAATGCAATGCTATACTAACGAAACGATTCATGAGTAACAGTAATACTCATGACAGATACTAACATTCATGAGAGAGGCTAACAATCCTGTCACGGAGATACCAACATCTTAATTTATTCTGGAGCATTTATAGAACCGCCTTTATTTCATACACATTTTTCTTAAGAGTATTTTTTTCTTTTTTATCACAGTTATATATTGGCGAAAAATATTCTATAAATAAAGTGGTGCGGATTAAAAAAGGGGCTAAAAATGCTCCGGAATAAATTAAGATGTTGGAAAATATGCTGCTGTAATAATGTAAAGAAAACTTTGTATAAAAAGAGAGAAATAAAGTTAAAAATTTATTACAACATTAAAGTTTTAGCTACATTAACACTTTCGCGACCGCATGTTTTTGTCGTTTTCACAGTAAGGTCCGCCTGTAGGCGTTATTCTCCCCAGTTACAATATTTCAGAACAAAATTTTCCGTATTAACATTTATATTACAAATGGTTATACATTATAGTTACACTCTTTCTAATCAAAGCATTTATATCCAAAGTATATTGATAGTGCAAATATGAATATTGAGTATATTTTTAAGAAATAAATAGCATACAAATTGCGAATGAAACGCCCACTGGTGGAGTTAGAGATTTTCAAATGACGTGTATCTACGTCAGCGGTAGCGAAAGATTCCCTTTCTGAAATCTATATAAGCAATATAATTTTAATGCATTTGAAATAAAGTGTTATCTTTTCTATAAATATTTAGAAATATCACTTTTATTTCCCGATGAAGTGACGACTAGTACACTACAATGTTTCTGAATATAGTTTTTTATCGGGCCCCGTCTACAAACTCAAATAAAACAAATATGCCAGTTTTGATTTTAGTTGTAGAAAGGATTTTCTTTGTTGTTGTTCTGCAGGATTACATACTTATTGTCTGTATGTCTGTTTATACTAAACTGGCACTTCATCTCTTTCTAAATTATCGTATATCTTTTCTTTTATTGATCTGCTATTACAATTTTGAACAGGAAATTTTGCCTCTTTACATCTAAAATGACACTGATAGAAATTTCCTTCTGATCAATCATTTTTATTCAGAAGAATTAAATTTGGTGTGCAAGATTCTCCTCTTTTATTATTTATGATTAGATTGAACTGACTCATAAATGATTAGGGCTAATGTCAAAATTGTGTGTTAAGTGTTCGTTTTATTATGCATAAATGTATAGGAAAATCTTTCCCTCAATCAAAAATTAATACAATCATGGTTAAAATCTTAACAAATATCTCTAACTGTACATTTATTTGTTGTTGCTTTAAATCACGAGTATTACTCTCTTCTCAAGCGTTTTACCTTTTCTAAGTAACACTCATGAGATGTATTAAAGAATGCTTCCCTAGAATAAATTCTAACTGTTTCTTTGAAAAAATCGGAATGCCTCTTAGTTAATAAACAAAAGATACACTATCACCTAATTCCATTATTTTTATATTATAAAACGTAGTGTAAAGTAAATGAGTAAGATCGTGAAAGGTAATAAAAATACTCACTATAATAAAATAAAAATGCACATTTTAATCTACAACAATTAAAGAATAAAATTATCCAGTTCTGGACATAGATCATAGATCCCAACATTTTAATTTATTCCGGAGTATTTTTAGCCCCGCCTTTATTCCATACCATTTATTTTTTTTAAATACTTTTTTATAATTTTACCTAAGTTATATATTGGAGAAAAATTTTCTATCAATAAATTGGTGCGAAATAAGGCGGGGCTGAAAATACCCCGGAATAAACTAAAATATTGGCAGCTATGATACATATTTTAAGAAGGAACAACACGACTTTCTTAATACTGCTATCTACTGCAATATACAAATATTTTGCAAGTAAATAATAACTTCCTGGTAACACTCATGAGCTGCATATGAAGGCACAGTGTGTATTTAAATTTTAAAATATTAGATTATTAATTTAGAGAAATCGCTTGCATTTTTGTTTAATTGACACAGAAGAAAAAGTTGTTTGAAGACTTAAAAGAAAAAAAAAAAAAAAAAAAAAAAAGATTTAGACTATGCGAGTTTTTTATACAGGACAAGTAAATTCGTACCTGTCAGCCACCTTATTAATAAGAGTAAAATTGTTTGTGCCCCCTTAAAAAACGCCTCTTTTTTCACATCACTTTATTTTTAGAGTAATTATCTCCAAATATTGTTACGATTAAATAAGAATAAAATTACTCTAAAATATGGCTGGTGTGAAAAAGAAGTCGGGTACTAAAAATTTTACACTTTATAATGAGATGGTTGGCAAGTATGAAATTTTTACTACTTGCTAACTAAAGCAATGGAAAAAGACTATTATTTCAGAATTTAAAAAAATTTTTTTTTTTTAAATTCTATGATCTTGTAATCAAGAATGAAAAAGTAGGACATCAAACTGGCAATTGGTTAGAAAATTATCAATTTATGAAAATTATTTTCTCATGGTGAGTGATGTGTGCAGATGATTTTCACTTCGGAAAAGTGTAACACTAAATGTCGACAGAAAACCAACTTTGCCCCTAGAGGCGATATCTTAGAAATACATTTTTTTCATTTTTTTAATTAAAAAAATCGATAACTGTTTCAGTTGTCACAGATATAAGGGTTCACCCCTTCGTTTTAGACATATTGACGAGTTCTTTTCAAAAATACTCATACTGAAAACTTTCGCACAATTCCTGTAAAGTAATTCCTCTCAACAGGGAAAGGCCATCTTCCTACATATACAAAAAATATTATCCTGGTTCATTATTAATGTTATATATATATACATATTCTTAATGTTTGGTTAAAATAATCCACATACGTATACTTTGTTCTATGATGTCTTATTAAAAAAAAAAAAAAACAAGAAAGAAAAATCATGCAGTACGCATTGATTAGTAACACTTTCCAACACAATCTTCATAAAAGTGGTGCCTGACCGACTAGTTTGGAGATGTCTTGGACATTTCCGTAAACAACATTTCACGATGAAAATGCACCTTACTACACGGCGTCTGTGGTAAGTTTATACACTTCAAATTGTCAAAATTTGCTATCCATTCCACTGAGAACCTATTATTCTGTAAGTAATCATATCTTTTTTCACTTTAAGTTAAACCCCATAAAAGATATAGTAGAATTTCTTTTTTACCAGACATGGAAATAGTCCTAATCGCGATCCGCTAGAAAATGTTTCGTCTATAAAAAGGCGGGGGAGAGGGGAGAGGATTCGAAATTTGCAGCCTATAACTCTGCCAGAACTAGAAAAAATTATTTGTGATATTTGGCACATTGAAATTTCTGGAATTTATATTAAAACACTGTATAGAACTATGCCATTGCGCATTAAAGCAGTAATTCCATATAAAGGTGGAATTAAACCAATGCAGAATACATATTTTTAATAAAAAATTACTTAGATCTAACAAATAAATAGTTTTATTTCATATATTAAAATATAACTTGTTTATTTCATATAATAAATCGTAATAGAATACAAAGTATATGGTTATTGCATTATGTTCAAAAAGAAAAATTTATGCAGATTTTTAAAAAGTACTTCGTAAAGTGCAATAAAACGAATTATTAAATCGAAAATGTACATAAGGTATCATTTCATCCCATTTTTATTATACAAACAAGAGAGTTTTATTCGTTTCAAACATTAATTTTAAAGTTATTACAAATAAAAAATGTAAAAGTCATTTTTTTTTGCAGTGCGGCTTTTTTTTTTTTTTTTTTTTTTTTTTTGTCGCTTAGTGTATTTGCAAAAACTCATTTTTGATTTTTTCCGATTTTAGATTTTTTTTTTTTTTTTTTTTTTTGGGGGGGGGGGGGAGTTTCGAGGGGGCAAATTCGATACACACCCCTTTTAGCGCTAAATTCGTCCGTGGAAATCTATAGGAGCTGAGGTCACAAATTTTAGTGTGTGGCTTATTTACGTGTGTCCAACACCCATTGTAACGGGATCTTGTGAAAGCCCCCCTTTACCCCTTTGGGGGTGGGGTGGGGAATAAAAGAGTAAAATATCACTGATTCAATGACTCAACGCTGCCGTTGCGATTCTTTGGAAGATAGACTCGCAAAATTTAGTAAGCACGTTGGTTTTAGGACCCTGTCGCGGATTTTGCGAAATATCCCCCGCTCCCCCTGGGGGGGGGCAGAAGGCAAAACCCGCCTTATAAGCAAAATTCGGATCCAAATTGCTTCACGGGGAAGAAATTGCAGAGAGAGAGACTAGATTTGAGTGCAAAAAAGCATTTTCTGCGATTTGAGTTTTGGAGTTTTAACGGGGGGGGGGATGAAAACGATTTTCGGAGGCAAATTTAGCAAAACACGGATTTTCAAGTAAAAATCTACCAATAATAGCCCAAATGTATAGAAAATCGACAAAAGTCTTCGTGAGGATATTTCCAAAAACTTACTTTTGATTTTTTCCGAATTTCGATATTGAAGGGGGGGGAGGGAGTTACGTGGAAATCTGTAGCAGCTAAGGTCACAAATTTTAGTGTGTGGCTTATTTATGTGTGTCCAACACCCCCTTTAACGGGATTTTGCGATAGCCCCCCCCCTTTTTCCCCCTTGAATGTAGGGGGGGGGGAATAAACACGTTTCGAAGCATAACTTTGCTTCAAATTATCTCAGTAAGTTTAAATTTTATGTGTAAGTTGTTTATGCGTTCCCAACAAGCGCTATAAAGGGATTTTACGAAGAATAAACACGTTTCCAAGCATAAATTTGCTTCAAATTATCTCAGTAAATTTCTCCCCCACCCCTTTAAGGGCAAGGGGGGGGGTAATAAACGCGTTTCCAAGCATAACTTTGTTTCAAATTATCTCGGTAAGATTAAATTTCATGTGTGGGTTGTTTATGCGTTCCCAAGACGCACTATAAAGGAATTTTACGAAATTTCTCCCTCTCCCCCTTTAAGGGCGGAGAGGGGGGCAAAAACATGCTTATAAGAGTTACTGTGCTAGAAATTATCTCAGGATAACGATTTTTTGATCTGCAGATTGGTTATGCTTACTCATGCACACACTGCAAAAGGATTTTGTGAAATTCCACCATATCCTCCTTGGCGGTGGGGTGGGGGAAATCATTTTTCCATGCGCAACTCTTCTCTGAACTATCTTGGACGATTTTTTATGCGTGGGCTGGTTATGCTTTCCCAACACGCATTATTTTTCAACATGCAAGGAATTTCGAGAAATTTCCTCTTTCCTCCCTTTAAAGGCGGGGGGTGGGGCAAAAACACGTTTTAAAAAGTAAAATTATCTTAGGAAAGCGATTTTTTGATATGTCGATTGGTTATGCGTACTCAACACACACAAACTACAAAGGGATTATTTGAAATTTCGTGTTATACCCCCCCCCCCCTTTTGAGGGTTGGTGGGTAAAAAACATGTTTCCACACGTAACTTTGTTCAAAATTATCATAGAATGGCAAATTTTGATGTGTGGACTGCTTATACGTATTCAACACACACTACAGAGTGATTTTGTGAAATTACACCCTTCCGCCCCTTAGAGGGCGAGGGGGGAAAAACATGTATTCATGCGTAATTCTGCAGTAAATTATTTTAGGAAGGACCTTTTTGATGTGTGGGTCAGTTACATGTACCGAACTGATAATATAAAGTGATTTTGTAAAATTTCCTTTCCCTTCTTTCCTTTAAGAATGAGGCTAAAGAAAACGTAGGGGGTGGGGCTAAAACACATGTTTTAAAACATAACTCTGCCTCAAATAATCTCAGGATCTCAATTTTGTAATGTGTCGGTTATGTACGTGTATGCAACATGAACTATAAAGGGATTTTGTGAAATTACTCCTACCCCCCCCCCCCCTCCTAGGGGTGGGCGGGGCAAAAAACACGTTTTCAAGCTTAAATGTGCTCCAAATTACTTTTGAATGGCAAATTTTGGTGTGTGGGTTGTGGGTTTTGATTAAATGTACTTAATATGCACTTTGACGTGATTTTGCAAATCTTCCCACTTTGCCCGCGAGGAAAGGGGAGTAAAATGCAGGCAAGGCGCTACCGAAAGCATTGTTTTTCCAGACTCGAAGTGTGGCGTGTGGGAAAATCGCTACCGAAGGTAGCAAGAACTTTAACTTAGATTTTGACTGATTTCAATGATTATTATTATTATTATTATTATTTTGATATGGTATTTTGAGAAATCATTTCAATATAATGACCAGCGAAGCGGGCAAAGCCTGCTAGTGTTGTATAAAGTAGTACATAAGATTTTCAATGAAGAAATTGGAAGTAAAGCAATGATTTTTTTTTGAATTACTGGAACACATGAATAAAAAATAGATATTAAGTGGGAAAAGGAGACATGTCCACAGTGCAAAAATGATCGCTATGGACATATGTAGCCTTGAATTTTTATTAAAATGTGGTATTTGTGATAGGGATAGCAGTAAAAATCTTGTGTAATTTTTTTTTTTCAGAAATTTAAATTACGCAAAATTGTTAAAAACAGTTTTTTGTGTCTCCTGTAAAATTAGGTTTTTGTGGCATGTCTCGTTTCTGCAACCAGTGATTCCTATATCAGGGTGTCGACAGTCGAAAAATTTCCCCTGATTCTTTCACCGCTACATTTATATAATAATCTTTTGCTTAATAATTCATGCAAATTTGCTACTAAAAATTCCGAAAGAAAAATGGGGGTGGAAAAACCAGAGAAAAAATTTCGACTGTTGACACCCTGTACATGAACATATAAATGCATATTTATATAATTATATCTTTTCTATCCAATTCTAAATGTACAAATTTATATAACTGGTGTCAAAACTCATTAATCTTAAACCATTTATTATATAGAACAATATAAATACTGAGTCTACGTTATCAACTTATTAATTTGATAAAGTTTTATCTTAATCGATTAAATCTTGAAAGAATTTATATATATATTAATTTTATGATTAATAATAATGATGCAAATATTGAGCAGTTTAATGTAAATTATGGGCATATGTTTGAGAGCTTACAAAGTTTCATGGAGGGGGGGGGGGAGGGGAACCTTATGAAATATTTTATAAATTATTTCTTTCAAATATTCTGCCTTTTACTTTAATTTATTATTTTTTTTAAAATCCCGATGCATCAATTAGAAAACAAAGTTAAAATAAGCTTTTGAATATTTTTCTGTTTTCCGTATAATGCATTACTTGATATTTGTTTTAATTGTTAATTATTATTGTGATGATGAGTATGTTTCTGGCGTGTGTGTGAATTTTCGTATTAATGTTAATTTATGTAAAATAATTAAAGAGCGATTTGCTCATTAGCTGTTCTTATGGAGGGTGTCAAAAGTCGAAATTTTTTCCCTGATTCTTCCACCAGTATTTTTCTTTCGCAATTTTTAGTAGTAAGTTTGCACAATTAATTAACCCTTTGAGAACTGAATTATTTGAAGATTTTTATGCCCAAGGGACGGATTTAATTTGCCGCTATATGAAATGATTTTGAATATTTGACAGTAAGGTCCGCCTGTGGGCGTTATTCTCCCATCTTACAATATTCCATAACAAAATTTTCTGTATTCACATTTATATTACAAATGGATATACATTATAATTTTATTCTTTCTAACCAAAGTATCTGTATCCAAAGAATTTCATTGTAAAATTGTGAATATTAATTATATATTTAAGAAAAATATAGCATACAAATTTCAAAAGAAACGCCCTCTGGTGGAGTTACAGATTTTCAAATTATTTGAATCTACGTCAGCGGTTGCGAAAGTGTTAATATGTAAAAGTAATGCATTTTATTTGGAATATACTTATATTGATGATATAAGTATGGTTGTAAGATATCATGAAAAATGCGAGGAAAGTGTTTGCGATCAACGCCCACTGGCGGGGGGGGGGGGGGGGGCGCAAGCATTAACGCCTACTTCTTAAATTCAGATGATGAGTCAGACTCGTCCACCGTAACTTCGCCCAAGTAAGCACATGACGAGTCTCACTCGTCAAATGTACCCAAAGGGTTAAGTAAAAATTTTTTACGTAAATATACTGGTGGAAGAATCAGGGAAAAAATTTCGATTGTTGACACCCTGTTATGATTAACATTGTAGTAACTTATTTTTAAGGATTTTTAAATAGTGAAAATAGTTTGTATTAGTTTAGTTTCGCAGTATGTTTTGCTTTTTCAAATTTGAAAAGCATTAAAGATTTAAATTTAAAATGAATGCTTTTATAAATAATTTTCTAGCTTTGCAGTTTCGTCTTATACTTTTTATACCTTATTTATAATGATTAGAAATCTAAAACAATGTAAATGTTCCTTCTCTTTAACTTAATTCATTGCAATGAATTTTTATGCGTAAAAAACTTTATGTAAGGACTGGTTATGGATATATCATGCATTATAACACTATAAAGGTTGCATTAACACATGCATTATAACACTATAGAAGGTGCATTAACACATGCATTATAACACTATAATTTATTTTTTGTAAGGACTTAACTGTTGAGTATATGGTACAAAAGTATATATAACTGCTCTGTAGTGTGTAAAACTAAATCCCTGATGATGCCTTGTTTTTAGGGCTGTGCCGATTAATCGATTAATCGGTTCGGTTAATCGATCAATGCTTAGTCTCGATCAATTTTTTTAATCGAGTTAATCGGATCCATTAATTCGATTAAAAATTTTAAAATCCGATTAAAATTTTCAAACTATGAATTAAAGTAAAAATGTTGTTCTGCCTACAAAATATTTTTTCACATATTTTGCTAACAAACATTCTAAGAAACATCCATCAAATAATGAAAAAGCAAAAAAATAAAATAAAATAAAATAAATAAATAAAAATAAAACCTCTCAAAAGAAGTTGTTGCACTTTTGTTGATAGAGAAAAGGGGTAGGACAGTTATTAAACAAAATGACGCTTCATATGCATGCTGGACCAACACCACCTGTCTGTAGCCTTCTACAGAAAGTGTTGGCTAAAGTAATACTATTCTCAGAGACAAGAAGCTTTCAAAAAAATAAAAATTCTAAAGATTTAAAAAAAAAAAAAAAGAATTGAGATTTCCATTATCCCTCTGGTGGGAGAAATGTCAACATAGTTTCACAGTATCTTCAAGCGTTTATTTTCTGTTCAGAATTGCTGATAGGTAACTATTGAAGTAGAAACAGAAAATAACATTCTGTGTTCTAGTCCGAAGTGACAAAGAAGAACTAAAATGTAAGAATTTGAGATTTTTATGATAATGATATGGAATTTTGAGAATTCATTTAAAAATAGTGACAAACGAAATTAACACTTAAAGTCATTAATTATTACTCTGAAAATTGATTTAAATTTCAGTTATAAAACAAATATAATTAATTAGATAAAAAAATTTCAAAAAAAAAAAAAAAAAAAAAAAAAAAAATCCTTCAAACTTATGAATAATATTATCTATATATACGCACACAATATGAGAGTTTTATTCATCATTGAAATAAAATTATATAAAGAAAAATGAAAAACGATTAAAAATCCGATTATTCGACCGATTAATCGATTAATGAACTACGATTAACCCAGTTAAAACTCTTAATCGATTCCCACCCCTACTGTTTTATTTAAGGCGAAAAACTCTGGAAGTATTTTATCTTTTTAATAAATGTATTTTAAACGTGTTTTTAAAGTGTTTTTAATTTTATTACTATAAAGGGTTTACATTTCGTTAAAAATAGTTATTTTATTCCTTTTATCAATTTTGCCAAATATTTTTTGAATTATTTCTTCACAGCATTGAGTTCGTAAATATCTGGTAATTTTTATCGGTCGCACTAGTAAATAGTTCAAGTTGTATTATAAATAAAATTATAATTGTCAATGCATGCTTTAAAAGGGATTTAAGCGTTGTATTAGTTCAAACACACCTAAAGAAGAAGAAAAAAAAAAAAAATATAACGAAAAAAAGAGAGGGCGGGAAAAAGAAAACAAAGCTAATAAATTAAAAAAAAAAAAAAAAAAAAAAAAAAAATCAGAGAAAGAAACCTTCATTTTCTTTTACTGAAGAGATGGCAAGATAATAGCTTCTCATTGCATTGAACGAATGTCTTCAGAATAAAAAAAAAAAAAAAAAAAAAAAAAAAAAAACGCATCTTTTCAAGAACGAAACGATTCGGTTCTTCAAAGTCAGAGACATTCATTTTCAAGACATAATCATTACAATCACAATTTTCCTGGAATCAACGAATCCACCTTCCCCAACCTCTCTATACCTGCCGACATCAGTGATCCATGTCTCTCTTACCCCCTATGTTTTCTCCCCCGTCTAAACGGAAAAATACTCACGCCCCCTTCCCTTGATCACGACATCATTGCAAACCTGTTTTATCCAATGGTAGATCTTGATTTCAGATCCCCCTTGGGTCCCCTGTTCTTTCATTGGATAGACTGACCTTGACAACCCTTTCTGGACAAACACAGACGGTTGAAAAATTGCTATTTCCGGGTGGAACTGTTATATGGCCTACAGAGAGTTCAGCTGTATGATAGCCCCTCTTCTAAAGGTGGGGTAAAAACCAATTTTAATACTATCATGTATAAATGCAGGTAAGGGTGCAGTGTTGTGTTACTGTTGTCTTGGTAACAAGTCCCTATAAGCCTACTGACCCAGTGAGCTAGACCCCTTTTACTCAATGACTAGAGGATAGAGAGGTAAGTTAAAATTAGATATATATTTGTACTTGAGATTAAAATACAGAATTCGTCATACAGAAATGTTACCTTAAAATTGGGTAATGTTATCTTTGGATGTTCACTCAAAAGTTATTTTTCGGTATTTTAGCTATTTTGAGCTTTTAAGTACAAATAACGGGCCCTAAACTTTATGCTATATATATATATATATATATATATATATATAATGAGAGACAGAACTTTCATCTATTTATTTATTTATTTGATTCAATATTATGGTGTTGATGTTGGTGGTGGTGTGTGGGTAAGGTCGATTGTCTACGCGAAATACCTAGGCTTGGGGGGAATTCTTTCCCTATGTGTCTTTCTGAGGGGTCGTAGCCTGTAATCCCGTTATCTTCGGAGAAAGACACAGGAATACTCCTAAAGGCTATAACGACAGGTGCAATTTATGAGACGATTTAATTTTATGATTCTGAGAAATCTTACAGTTTTTTTTTTTAATTAGAATAATTTCCCATAAAGCGAGTTCTGAAAATAATTTTCTTCTGATATTACATTCATCGCGGACATTCAGATTCAGGCAGAGCTATTAAATCGTGTTTTTAAGAGACTAAACAGGTCAGAGAATTGAACATATATCCTTTTGAATATAAAAATGTAGATATTTAAGTTCCATATTATTTATATGCTGCATTAATTAAACACTACTTATTTATTTATTTATTTTTATTAAATTAGCTAACACTGGGCTCCACCTATTCTCTTCGTTCCCTTAAAAAACTTTTCGTAAGTCTGTGTACTTAAATATATGCATAATGAAAGACGAAAATAAGTGTTACAATACATTTATTTATTTATTTAATAATTCATATTTATTATAATTTCGCGGTAAAAATTTTAATGCTATTAAAATTTGAGACCGATTTAGTTTTGAATATATATAAAAATTAAAGAAACCAAAAAAAAAAAAAAAATTATCCTGAAAACAAATACAAATTTTTGACAATAATCAAATACAAAACCTACTAAGTCTTTTTTTTTTTTTTTTTTTTTTTTTTTTAATTAATTAATTTATTTTTATTGTTGTTGTTTCATTGCGCTTACAATACATTTTAAAGCTTGATCTAGTTCATTGTACATGATTTAAAGAAGATTTCATTTCATGAGTGGGTACGTTATGATTTAACACATTGTTCAGTAAGTCCCGGGCCGGGACTAATCCCCAGATAGTGTTGCAAATTTCTTTGTGGGTAAAGTAAACCTAACTTTCAAAAGATGCACGTTAAAGTTAAAAGAATTTTTTTTATATTATTTAATAAAAATATAAATATAGCGTTTGGAAAAGAAAGTCTCAAAATTATTTTGTATTAACCCGTTAGTAGTCGCTAGAGACAGCGCCACCTATTATAAATTGCGCACTTTTTATTTAACTTTCACCAATAATTTTAAGAAGTGACGTGACTGACGTTTCTCCGATTTTATTCGCGTTTAATGTATATCAAATGCCACTTCTAAAAATTTTTGGTGGCTATTGAATAAAATAATCTGACAACACTAAAAAATGGGCGGCAAATCGACCAACTAGCGACTACTAACGGGTTAAAAAAAAAAAAAAAAGAAAAGAAAAAGAAAAAAAAAAAGAAAGGAAAAAAAAAAAAACACTCTTTTCCTTTATGAATGAGATGTATTTTGTTGCTAAGATATTACTTTGCTATTAGTGAATTTCATACGTCAAAAGTTGGTTTAAAACGCATTGTAACATTGTGTGCTAGGTAAAAAGTTTAAAACATTGTATGTTATGTTTACTAAAAGACACACGGGATAATGATAAAGAAAGGGAGGAGGGTTTAACTAAAGTCACGAAAAATGTGTACGCCAATTTTATCTTTTGGGAAATAAGAGTATTTATCTTTAGATCAGATATACGTATGTTATTTAGATTTTGTGGTTTGACTCAAAACATTTAGTATTCATATTCACAAGTCTGAGAGATTTTTTTTTTTTTTTTTTTTTTTTTTTTTTTTATAATAGCTAATAAACGTTTGTGTTTTATTTGTATAAGAAATTTCGTCTAGGCTGCCATTATGAATCGATGCATCTTATGCGTACCTGCCAACCACCTCATTAATAAGCTTAAAATTGAAAAAACGCCTCTTTTTTCACACCATCTTATTTTTAGAATAATTGTCTCCAAATAATGTTACTATTAAATAAGAATAAAATTACTCTAAAATATGACTGGTGTGAAAAAAAAAAAAGGCGGATACTAAAAATTTTACCCTTTATAATGAGATGGTTGGCAAGTCTGACATAGCCGATTATGTTATTACTTTTTCATTTCAGTAAATAGGATTTGTGTTTTAATTAACCCTAGAATTCTAACCTTTACATTTAATACATTAATACTAACTATGGTAATATTTACTCACTTTATAATTAATTACATTTAAGAAACAGTTTAAAAATTTACTTTTACATATAAAAGCATACATTTAAATTTTATTCAAGAATTAGTGTCGACAGATTAGAAGAAGAAAAAGAAACAAGAAGTTACAAGTTTCTTACGTATTTCTTCGTAATATTAGTAAAATTTATTCAAATTAGTATTCTAGGGTCAATAAATTTCGTGTGGCTGACATTGTGTATCGATGCAATGCAGTTACTCCCTCCATCAACAAATATTATGGGGGCTAAAAAAAAAAGTACTGACATTCCAAATTGAATAGTACAATTGCAAACTTTTTATTGAGCTGGAATTACATCTTGAAAAATCTTAGCCCCCCCCCCCCCCCCCCCCCAAAAAAAAAAAAAAAAAAAAAAAAAAAAAAAAAAAAAAAAAGTTAAGTTCTGGATCCGTCACTGCCTCACGATCGTACGGCCTGGGTCAGAAAGGAATATACACTGACGGGAAATTTAAAATCTTCTCATTACATATCAGTCGCACCAGAAAAACTAAATCTCAGTCATTAAACCTAGAAAGTGCAGCATTTGTTATTCCGAGAAACTGAATCTTTTTTTTTTTTTTTTTAAATGTAAGAATAATTTTAGTACGACTTATATATTCTTTCAATGTATTATGCTTTACCTACTATGTCTTTTTTTCTTTTTTTTTCCCCCCAATATTGAAAATTGAATTTAAGTGTTATAACTATTTAAATAATCTGGTGTGTCACTCACACGACTTTCTCTTACCCTGAAATTTAATACTATAAATACAGGTTGCAGATTAAAAGGTAAGATAACGAGTACCGTTATGTAAACCTGTGTTAAACAATTCATATTAGGCTTCTGAAGAGTTTTATATGATAATTAGTTCTGTGTGAGGGGGTACCGCACTCCCCTCAACCCCCCGTTTCATTAATGCACCTACATTTATATAAAATTTAATTCGGTTATTAAAAAATAATTCTGTTTTTAAAAAATAATTTATTAAAATTATCTTTTATGATAATGCAGACGATTTCCATATTAGAGAAGTACTATAATGCCAAATATCCAAAAAAAAGTCCATTTTATTCTCAATATTTAAAAAAAAAAAATATTTTTTTTTCTAAGGTTTTTTTCGTTAAAAGTAAAAAAAAAAATCGATAACTTTGTTTTAAATTGTCGCAGATCGATGGTTCAACCATTCGTTTTAAAGGTATTGGCGAGCTCTTTTGAAAGATATACCCATCATGAAAATTTACTCCCCTCGAGGGGTGACATCCCCCCCAGGGGGGAGGCGAGGCTCCTACATACACAATTTTTTTTTCCCAGTTAACTATCTCTATTACAAAAAATATATATTCGTTTCATTTGGTTTAGTTCAGTCTATAGACGTTAAACTCTACTTATCTGCAATTTCCCCCATAGACGTAATGTATTAGAATTCTCTTAATTGTCCCTGTACACGAACCATTTGCTTGATCTTAACGAAAAGCTTACTGTAGCATCCCTATTTGATACACATTTAGAATACCAAGTTTGAACTTTCTGCCATAATTTGTTTTTGAGATATGCTGATAACAGACAGACACACACACAGACGCACAGACGATTTGCTAAAAACATGATTTTCGTATTCTGGAGACCTCAAAACGTGTAAATATAACAAAATCTCGCGTTCGAAAATTTCACCCAAAAACAATACTTTCTCTACCTTATGGGTAAGAGAAAGTAAAAAAGGGTATAAGCATTAATATTTATAGAGTTTTAAGTAATTATCTGATTTGTAAATCACTAAATTATTTGTTAAGAATCGGAGTACTTGATCTCATAAAAATGGATTCTAAATATTAAAGAGATAACGATAATGCTGTTTTATATATTGACTTATTATACGTCAATTTATAGGTAAGATTGAAAAGGAAATTTGTTTGGAGGTAAGTTGTTGGATACGCTAATTTTGTTGGCAATCAAAAAATATTTTTTTCTGGTTATGAATTTTCAATAATTATTTATAAGTAAAGTGGTATTATTAACTGGTCAAGAGAAAAACGCCAAAATATGTATTTATGGCGCATCTTGTGATGTCGATTATCACATAATCTAAAAAAAATATATTATCATTTATAAATAATAATAAATAAATAAATAAAAATTATGTAACGAACTCATTTTTATGTCCTCTAAATTGCAACTTAAATTCACATATAGTATGTTCTTTAAATTTTTACATTCTCTCACTTCCTATATATGTATCTTTTGCTAATTGCAACGTTATCGAAAACTTTGATCATGTATTATTCGCTTGTTATGACTTTTCCTAATACGGTTTCTTTTCATCTTACAAATAAATGCAGTTTTGTCGCCATGGGTGCATTCCTTGTCTTATAACATGGTACGTTAATTTTTGCTTAAAAGTTCCGGGTTCTCATGGTGATTTTTTGGCGATTAGTGAGGACTGTTTGAATTGTAATTATGTGGTAACCTTTTTAAAAATTGTATGTATTTATAAGTAACACAATGACAACCATTTTTCTCTACTAATTTGAATTTGGCTTCAACTAGAGCTCTGGCGAAATTAATGAAGAAATCGGTGCGGGACTTGATGACCAACATGTGAACTATCAAGGCGTCGTAGTTGGGGCTCTTGGCTCCTCCTCCACTCCGTACTTTGTAACGACTTTGAAAATTTATTAATTTTTGTATTCACCTATATGGTCACCACAGTTGTTTAATATTTTTAAAATAATTAAATAAAATAAGTCTGCAGATTGAATAATGACTATTTCTGAAGATTTCCTGAGTTGTTGCATTACTTTTCATGTACTCTCTCAAGTTGTGTTTTTTTAAAATTGTCTTCAATTAATGCGTCAATATATCCGGCCATCAAAATCTATTTAACGCATCGCAGTTGAAATCAGGGATAAAAGAAGTTCTGCTTTTTTAGACACCAGTACATTTCTACAAAATTTTCTAACCTATAAAATCACAAAAATAAATGTAAAAGTATGATAACAATTTCTGTATATATATACTGGTGGCAGAAAAACATCCCTGGTTGAAATACAGTGTACTATAAAACAGTTTATTTTTCATATAGTTTCCTCTGCGTGATCAGTTGCCATGCTGTTTAGCTACATGTATATTCTTTTCTAGGATTTCACGGTCGCTTGATCAATATGCATTTCGCGGAAAACAGCGCAAAGAGAAAGCTGTTTTTTTTTTTTTTTTTTTTTTTTTTTATGGAAATTGCTTCATAAATCTGGAATTCAAGGCAGAAAACTCACGCTTTTCAGATTTATTGACCTCTTCACGAAACTGCTTTTCTTTTTACTCTGACTGCTTTATTTGCTCACCTGTTGATTTAGAATGGCAATGTTCTATTCACAGAAATTTATTGACTTAATTACGCGCTTTTTTCTTCAGTTTTTTATTTTAATTATAAGTTTTGAGCGTCTTTTTATGTTTATTTGAATTAAGAAAAATATTCGTATACAAACACAAATTATAAAAATTTGTTGTTGTACATAAACATCATTTGAGTAACTATATTGTTGCGTATTTGGGGGTTCGTAAGTTGTCCGAGAATGAGAAGCGAAACTTGCAAAAATTCAGGAGTTTTATTTACAGAAAATTAAAATATATATATATATATATATATATATATATATACAGGCTTAAAAATTAGGTATCAACTTCAATTCCACCAATAAACACAGCTTAAATAACGGCTGTCAATAGCAAATCCACAGTACAATCTGTATACCAATAGCACATAAAACAAGGCTCATTCAAAGAAGCTCCAAGCTCTTTTAATAGCAATGCAACAGTGGCGGAAGATAATCTCAGACTGACTCCCTTGGCGTAAAACAGCTCCTTATATACCCATGTAGAATATTGTAGAAAACTGCGGAAAATTCGAGAAAATGGTCAGCCAATTAACTTACAGCTTCCATATTTGGTATATCGATAATAAGGATTTTCTCGTCAAGGTCGGCAAAAAAGTAGCCAAGGAGGGGAAATGTCGCCAAATTTGGCGCCAAATCCCTTACCCGCCTCATTGGAGCTTTTTAATGCATTTTTAAGGGAAAATTAAGCTATTTTTAAGCGAAAAAGAGCTGGAAATGCATAAAATTCTTTGAAAGAATTTCTACAAAAATAAATAGAATTATTTACAAACTCGGGACAATATTACTTTACTATCGGCCCGTGTTTAATATGCTATAAATATACGGGTGAATATGTCTTTCATTTATTAAGACCTTCTCTTATACCCGCTCTGTCTGTCACCGGCGGTGTCCGAACGTGTCATATCTTTTTGCTTATATCTTAGCAGTCAGACCACCTAAAGACTTCGGGTTTTCATTAAAATATTAGTCATGTTTGACACTACAATTTAACACACACAGAGAGACACACAAACTAATAATAATAATAATAACATAATTGATTAGTTTTCTTTTAATTAATAAAAATATGAAAATAATAAGCTTATAATAGCAAAAATTTAGCATTTAAATTTTATCCATAATTTAATTGTTGCCAAAAAAATTTACGAGTTCATTTTTTTTCCGACAGGAAAATAAACACATTTATCTGAACGTGAACAATGAAAAATTTAAAAAAATAAAAATAAAAATATGCATCTCACAAAAATTGACGTCATTATCACTTAAATTTTTTTTTAAACATTGATAAAGTGTTAATATAGTTTACGATGCAAATATATGTTGTACTAAAATCAGTTTTATTTATAGATCCTCTTGGGCGATTTTTAAAATTTTTGCGTTGAAGTACACCGAACATTTTTCTCCAAGGAGTTTAATTTAGTAACAGCGTTTTAAATCTAAATAGCGCATCGAAAATATAAAAACCTATATAATATTCCTCTAACGTGGTCCAGTTACAATTAAATTTTATCGAAACGATACGATAGTCCTGCAATTAATAAAATACATGAAGATAAAAAATATTTATAAATGGACAATATTACGGCACGCTGTTCAGCTCAATGGGCATTATTTTATGGAAAAATTGTATTTTTAAAAGTTGTTTTTTGCAAGCGTCATTTTAACGCTAGCAATACATTAAAGACATATACAGAATGAATTATTATCATAAATTAACTAAACATCGCAATCATAAAAAGTATAATCAAATTAGGAATTATTTAAGAAAAAAAATAATATATATATATGCCAAAATAAATAAATAAAATGTCATCGCCAACATGAAAATTTAAAAAGCGTCATGGGTGTTCTATATTAAAACTGTACTGCCTGCGGAAGTATGAAAACTGGGTCGTTAACCATCAGTTTTATTTTAAAACCTTTCTTTGGATGATTTTGTTTTCACCTTTATTTATCTCGTTGTTTTTCACGACTGCACAAAATTCATTTGATTCTAATAATAATTTGGCTTCTGGGAAATTAAAAATTTCATTAGGTGGTGAAATTGGTATAATATTTATGAGTTTCAAATTTCAAAGATAAATAAGAAAAGAAATAAAGTGCGAAAATTTCGCACGGGTTTGCTAGTAGAAATAATTTTATTTCAAATCGTGCAAAAAGTTTCGCCATGCATGTAATATGTTTCGCGTGTTACGCGAACTATGCTAAAATTCTAATTGTAACCGCTGAATTTTAATTTCTTATTTTTCGAAAGGAAAATACTTCATTACTAGCAAACCCGTGCGAATTTTTCGCATATTATTTCTTTTCTTATTTACCTTTAAAATTTGAAACTCATAAATATTATACCAATTTCACCACCTAATTAAAATTTTAATTTACCAGAAGCCAAAATATTATTATAACCAAATAAATATTGTGCAATAGTCAAGCCAGAATCATTCAAAGAAAAATTTCAAGTTAAAATTCATGGTTGACGACCCAGTTTTCATACTTCCGCAGTCAGTACAGTTGAACCCTTATGACGCCTTTTAAATTTTTATTGCCAACAGTGTGGTGACATTTTATTTATTTTGGAATATTTTTTTTGTAAAAAAAAAAAAAAAACATAATTTGATTATATTTTTTATGATTGCGTTTTTTAGTCAGTTTATGATAATAATTCACATTCTGTACATATGTTTAAAATATTGCTAGGTTTCAAATGACGCTTGCAAAGATTCTGAAGAAGCAACTAAAATTACATTTTTCTATAAGATAATGTCATCATACAAATGTCGTCATTTTTCTTATTAGTTCATTGAGCTGAGTCCGTGTGCTTAAATATTGTTCATTTTTAAATATTATTTTTTTATCCTCGCGTATCTTATTAATTTCACCACTATCGTATCGTTTCGACAAAAAAATAATTGAAACTGGTCCACGTTAGAGAAATATTATATAGACTAGCAAACCCGTGCGAAATATTCGCATTTTATTTCTTTTCTTATTTACCTTTAAAATGTTGGCGTCATGTTGACGATGACTTTTTATTAGTTTTGGTATTTTTTTTTTTTTTTTAATAAATAAATAAAATAAATATATTCCTATTTTGATTAGATTTTTTATGATTGTGTTTTTTATTCAATTTATGACACAAAAGTATATATTTTTAAAATATTGCTAGGTTTAAAATGACGCTTGCAAATATTCTGAAGAAATAACTGCTAAAAATGCATTTTTTTTTTTTTTTTTTTTTTTTCATAAAATAATCTCACCAGACAATTGTCGTCATTTTTTTCTTCTTATTAGTCCAATGAGCTAAGTCCGCGTGCTTAAATATTGTTCATGTATAAATATTTTTTTTTATCCTCGCGTATCGTATCGTTTCGACAAAAATAATTGAAACTGGTCCCCGTTAGATAAATATTATATAGATGTTATAACGTTTATAACTTAATTTTTTTCTTTGCACCAATCTGGATTTTATTTTGTAGAATTTATCTAATCAAGAAATGGATGCGATTAAAATGTTTCAAGACTCTGGAATTTCACATTATAAAGGTTTAATCGCGAAAAAAAATTATGAAATAAGACTATGGATAACTTTAGATTTTTATAATGGAAATGCAAATTAAAGTTGCACCGAAAGGGTATTGGTATGCGATATAATACAAGGTTTGAAAGTTTGGGATTGTCTTTTATCGCTGGGATAAGTCTGCATATGTAGGGTGCCAAGAACAGACACCGATTGAGCTCTGGAAACTGCGACTGGATGTTAACCCTAAGATGGCTTTGGAAGTTACCCGAGAAGCACTATTACATGTATTCAAGGCAAAAGGTAAAAGGGAAAACACTGAAAAGCAAAATCAAACAGGCGAAGTGGATGAAAGAGTAGAGTTAAAGAGGATTATTCACCAAACCGTAAAACGGTAATGATTCAACTTAGCCCACTCACTGCTTAACATATATTCCAATAACAGTCAATTTGCGCAATAAGTTTTTAAAGTGAAAAAGATTTGAATCGTTATCGCCAAGAAATAATACCGAAAACAAGTTTAGTAACAAGTAAGTAAATAGTTAAACGAGGGTATGAATTTTTAACGGTAAAATTATACCCTCGACGATCTTTTCTTCTCGAAGAGTATTCGGAGGTTTATACCGAAATACAAGCTAGCTAGATCAAGCAATGATCAACTATTCTAGATCGCAATGGAAGATACGAGTATTTTATACCTGATCGCAGATACAATTTTGGCGCTGCTTAATTATAGGGTCTCCTTAACAAAATTTGAAATTTGTCACCGAAGTAGTTCAGACATTTCTTGCCATGATATTTATTTATGCAGTTGCGATAGCTGCTACAATTCATTTCCAAAATGGCCAAAAATATATGAATTCGCCAAGGGTGCCCCATACTAAAGCTGTACTTTTTCGATACAGATGACTTTATTAAAAAAAAAAAAAAAAGTTTTTTGCAATGCTAAGAGTCATTAGAGCATAGGTTTGATATCTGTCGTCCTTGGTGACTTTTGTATTTGCAATCAAAAATGTAATAGGAAAATGTACGAAAAACAGGGCGGCTCAAACCATTTTAAACCAAAATTTCCAATCTGGCTAATTTCAGCTCATATTTTCATAAATCCATAATAATTTAAAACTGGTCCGCCCTTTTCTTCATTTGAGGTGCGATTTTATTGGAATAGTAATAAAATACAAGTAATTCAGATCGGCGGTACTGAGCTGAAAAAGTTATTTTGTTCTTTTTAGTGCATTAAAAAAAGGGCATTTTATTATTTTTTTTTAAACTAAGTGTTATTTTTATTTATTTATTTATTTGCTGATTTTGTTTAAAATATCACTTTTTATAAGCATAATGTATAATTAAGAGTCATATAAATCCCTTTTTTTTTTTTTTTTTTTTTCCAATTATCTGTACTGAGATTAACATTATAGACAAATTAGTTTAACACTAGAACGATTGGAATTCGGAGCAGGCTTTTTAAGTGCAAAATTAATTAGCTTTACATTGAAAATGGCACGCTCTGGTCATTCTAGTGTTAATATCAGATTTTGTCCCCCTTCCTCCTAATGTTCTTTAAAAATTAACATAAGATTGAAAATATTGTAAGTGTTTGTAAAAAATTGTATGTATACAGAAATTGTGTACAGAATCATTCAATGAATTTTACTTAAGACTTAATTGCAAAATATTGATCTGTTTACTTAAATTATTTCGTTTAAAATGTGCTGAACATTTGCAGCATTATGAGTACTACTAAGGATTACTTTAATAGTACCTACTTCTAGACGACCTAAAAGAGGAAAGTGCAGTACTTACTAAAAGACAATTCGGTGTATACTGAATTACATTTTTTAATTAATCAGATCAGACATTAGCACAGGGGAGGATTTAGGCTTAGGCCCATGAGGCTTGGGCCTAGGGGCGTCAAATTTTTACATGTGATTAAAATTTGAATGGTGGAAGTGGAGGCAATTAAAATTTGAAAAATGACTAGGATTTGAAAAGGAAATCTCATATAAAAGATAATTAAATCTGAAAATTATCGTTTTATCGATTATAAAAAGCGAGGTAAAATTCATAAATTTATTAAATTATGAAAAAGGTTTAATTTTATACATAAATTCAATTATAAAAAACAACTGGAATTCAAAACTGATTAGGTTTCAAATCGTCAGTGCAAACAAATTTGGAAGATCCTTGCTACGACTCAAACACGTTTTTATTTTATGAGTAGAATTACTTTTTAAAAATAATTACCTTATGCAATGATTTAAATAGAAATTAACAAACACAAAGCTGTAAAGTTAATATTTAGAAGCAAAGCCGCTTGTCTGTTTATGAAATATAATAATTTCCGTATTATTTGTTGAAAATATAAACATAACATTTGTCTGTTTATTAGTAATTAAATAAAATTTTGATTATGCGTATTTAATCATATATTCAAAGGAGAAACCAAATAAAGCAATCTGTTTCATGATTGCACTAAATTAATTTACTTTTTAAATATGAGTTAATTATTATATGCAATGATTCACACAATGATTGATGTATCAAAGAATAATATAGTTTTCCTTAGTTTTATTATATTTATTATTATAATTATCATGTGTATGCATAATATTTCAAAATATGGGGGGGGGGCGCCATAGACAAATGGACCTAGGGCGCAATCTAACTTAAATCCGCCTCTGCATTAGCATATAAACACATACGCTGCAAGATATGAGACCAAGGTTTTAAAATATGCACGTATTAACAAGTTATTTATGACATAATTGCTTTTTAAAACTGTCGAAAGAAGTTTTCAAGTTGAAACTTATATTTAAACATTCTTTTAGCAGATTTTTGCAGTACATATTTTATAGTTTATGTTTATGTATGTTATCAGGCATCTTAAAGGGGCTCTCAGCTTTTCGACGCCTACAGTCTAAGTAAATGTTATTCAATGGGGAAATCTATTACTAGAATTACTCCTTACCTAATGTATCTTTTAAAACTCCATTTTCACATTTAGAAAAATATAAAATTTGTTTTCTGAAAATCGATTTTTTTCCTATTTAATTTTTTTATTTTTAATGCTGAAGCTAAAAAATGCGAAAAGGGAACTAATGCATTTTCCCCACTGTATAGCCTCAAAAGAAAATATTAAAAACTATTTTTTTTTTTTTAAATAAGAACAAATTTAACGCTTGTACATTTTCGGAATGTAAAAACGGAATTAAAAAAAAAAAAAGCCTTAGGTAATGAGTAATTCTTTTAATAAATTTCCCCATAGAATAACATGTAATTTGGCTGCCGGAAATGAGGGATTTGTGAGAAGGGAAGTGTCTTAACGAAGAGAAATCTCAAGGTTAAATTGTGGTCTACAAAATAAAGTGGCATCAACCGCTGTACCAAAAATTCTCGTTATTCAAAATAATAACAACAACAACAACACACACAACCACCTCTCTTATTTTTCTTGCTATTTTTTCGATATTTATGCTTGATTGTAATGGTAATTACACATGAACACTACCGTTATCTGAAAGGCTTGACCCCAGCATCTCCTCCCCCCCCCCCCAAAGAAAAAAAAAAAAAACAGTTGTTGTGATATAAAGAAAATATTAGGTTGTTTCTGTAGATTTTGATATTTTTCTGTCACTTTTATTTTATTTGATTTTTGTTACTTTTTTTTTTTTTTTTTTTTCAAGTGAAATAGTATTTTTTTAAAAAGTCCTTTTTATATGCTATCCTCTGATTATGTATTTTGGATTTTGAAGATTTTGTAAATTTTTACTACAATTCTGAAATTTTTTCAATGCAACAAAAACAGTTTATTCTTTATTGAAATCACATGTAATGACTAAATTAGTTTCGATTCATTACTAAAATAATTCAAACATTACTAAAATAAAAACAATTACATTTATATAGCTGAAAGGGAAATGTAATACTACACAAATACTAATATTTAATACTATACAAAGAAAGTCATAAATTGTACCATCATCACTAATTCTTTAATTTCTTTTTCGAGAAGAATGATTTCAAATGTCCGAAATCGCTTTATCAATTTTCGTTACCCACCACTGTGGCAGGAGTAAAGAAATGCAGTCAACGAAAAATTTCTTGAGCTTTCTTTATTGTGAACGAGGATAACTTTAATTTGATAAGCTTGAAAGTTTTGAAGTATTACTAGAAGAAAGTAATCTATCCATTACATAATACATAATTAATAAGTTTTTACTAAAAAGTCAAAAATACTTTTATTATATTAATCAGGTTAAAATGGATTACCCAAATGTCCTGAAGATTAGTAGATGCTTTATATATGGCAAATTGAAAATAAATTATTTGATTAATTAATAAAAATGAACTATACAGAATTATTTATTCATAAAAATATTTAGACCGCTTTTAATGACATTTTGGTAGCGAAACTATGGCTGATTAAGTCTTATTATATTTGAAAAAATATTTTTTTTTTAAAATTGTATTTCTTTATAAACACAAAAGTATAATATGTTTTTCTTTTTTGTTGCTAATAATTAGTCACTAGCTGCCAACCTAATCCAAGGTATTGTTAGTACCCTGTTTCCACACCACTTAATTTTTATAGTAATTCTCTTTAAATGTATTTACGATGACATAAGAAGAAAATTAGTCTAAAAAATGTCTGGCGGGGAAAAAAAAAAGGCGGGTGCTAACAATCCTTCGGATTATTAGTTAGGACGATGTTAATTATGTTAGGTATGTTAGGTATGTTAATCCAAATTGCCTTTTTCGTTGTCAACCAAGCTAAACATTACAAACTATGAAGATAACAGAACAGCTCGTTAATAATTTTGCTGGTTTTCAATTTTCAAAGAAAATATTATTTTTTTGAGTCATCCCTCGAAACACTATTGAAATAAACCCTTGGGGATTTTTTTCCCCTTCAAAGGCATTTATTCTTTATTTTTATTAATTTATTCGTTAATCTATTTATGAGAAACAGGAATTTATTTTTTACTATTTATTATTATTATTATTATTTATTCATTCATTAATCTATTTATGGAATACAAGCATTTATTTTTAGCTATTTGTATTTATTTGAACGTTCATCTATGAGTGTGTCAGTTTTTGCTTAAGGTAGCGCTAAGAAAAAATTATTGCTATTACAAAAAAAAAAAAAAAAAAAAAAAATCCACAGTAGGGTTAGAAAAAATTTATAGAACTTGAAACCAAAAGAAAATAAGAAAGAAAAAAAAAATCTTAAAACTATTCTTATTTATTCATTCGTTAATCTATTTATGAGAAAAAGACTATTATTATTACTTACTCTAAATTTATTTTTTCTTTAATTTATGCAAAGCAGATATTTCTTTTTAACTATTCTTATTTATTCATTTAATAAACTATTTATCAGAAAAAAGACATCTGCTTTTCTCATTAATGAAAGCGCCTGGCCTATGTTTCACGAGTAAGTCTGTTTTTGTTCCGATAGCATTGAGAAAAGAATAATTTTATGGGTTATAATGATTAAAAAGAAAAAAGAAAAAATCCACAGGAAAGCAAGAAAAAATTATAAAACTCAGAATACTGAAGTTAGCAGGTGATAGTGTATCGCTGCAGGGCTGATGAAAACAATGGCAATAGAAACAGCAGACGAACACGGTAACTTATAACACTATCATATTATCAGATGCGGTTACGTAAAGAACAAAAGCTAGATTGAAAGGAAAGGAATATTCAATGCAACAAACTCGTAAAGAGATGTTTCTCTCGGATATCAGTTCAAAATATCTGGTTATACAATTATGGTTGTTGTTAATTTTTATTTTCCCGTATTCCATGATGCCAAACTTCCTGAGATAATTACAAATCGTTTTCACCCTTCTATGCATAAGACTTTCAAGTATTATCTTTCAGATACTCAAGAATTAAACAGTGGTTTCTTCTATTCTCTTTCTCGCTTGTTAATGGGAATGATCTTGGCACGATTACAAAATTATTTACTCTACTTATTTATTTTTCTTTTACCTGAGAGAAGAGTTGAAATATCAACCAAGTACGGATCGAAACCAGGATTTAGACATCATGAATGTTGTAATAACATTTTTTGTGTATGATCTGAAAATCTTTTTTCTTTTTATTACAGACATCTTGAACACGAGTAACAATTAGTGATGGCTCAGGTCAATCTTTTGTAAGACTTGGTTTTAGACAAGGGACTGTTCGCTTAACGTATTTTATAACTGGACTCATATTACCTATGGAAAGTATCAGTATGTATGATTGTCATATTAGGGTCAGTTGGGGGTGATGGCGAACACACTTAATAAGTTTCAACTACTGACAACTTTTAAAAACCCACTGTATCTGTAAAACCATGTAAAACCGCAATAGCGTTGCTTCACTCTACTCCTTTACATTAATTATATTTGATAGAAGTCAATGCAATTGCAATTTTGTATTCTAAAGTGCTTGTTCATATAATTATCTCTGGTGTCATAATTACCATTGGAGACTTGTGGTAATTACGTACATCGATTTTTGTTTTGGGTGTTATATTTAAAGAGGCAAAAAGTCAGTACGCAACTTTTAGCTGGCATATAAACAGCAGAGTCGCAGAAGAAGTGAAATATATTGTTCATAATTACTCCATATTTTAAAATATATTAGCTTAATTCTATCAGAAAATTATAATTTATACTGCAACTACAGTGGTATCAATTAGAATTAAATTATATACTACGCCAACATAATAGTACACCAATTAAATAAAAAAAAATTATATATACGGGGTTCCTAAAAGTGTTCGTACACTTACAATTCTCAGTAAAATAGATCACTATCCATTAATTAAAAGTAAACTTTCTTAATGAGATTTTAATAATAAGATCTATAATCTATTCTTAACAAAATTACATGAAATATTTTTAAAATATAGCGAAACTTTATTTTTAACAAATTAGTAATTAAAAAATGACAAAATCTTTATCTCACAAAAGTCTTCGTACACTCAAAAAAAAATCTTTACATATTAGTAAATATTTTCATTTTTCATTAAATTAATATTTAGTAGGATATCCTTTAGCATCCACAACAGCTTTTAAACGTCTGGGAATAGATTTTACTAGTTTTTTTGTAATTTCTGTATCATCCATTCTTCCATCATTACTGTTTTTAGTTCGCTTTTCGTTTTGATGTCGTGTTTTCGTACTCTAACCTCCAGTTCTCTCCAAATTTGTTCTATGGGGTTTAAATCTGGCGACTGAGGTGGTGTTTTCAAAACTTGTGGACAATTATAGAGACACCACAGGCAAACGTTGAGAGCCGTATGCTTAGGACCGTTATCATGATAAAAAATAAAGTTGTTTCCAATACCCAAATTTTGGGCTGATGGTTTTAAATTGTCTCTTAAAATATTTAAATAAAGAGAATGATTCATTATGCCATCAATAAATACCAAATTACCTAGTCCTGATGCTGACATGCATACCCACACCTCCACCGACATGCTTAACTGTTCCAACTAAGTTCTTAGAATGAAGTTCCTCATTTTTTCGGGTTTATTTATCATTGATTTTGCGAATAAAAGCCTAAGCTTTCTGTTTTTCGCACTAACAAAAAATTTTTTACGGGCAGAGCGCCCATGTAATTCAGCTTCTCTGAGAACTCGTCGAACAGTTTCAGATGAAATTGAAGTAGAAAACTTTTCATTTAAATTCTGCAGAAACTTTTACAGCACTCAAACGTGGATTTTTCATAAATTTTCTAATGATAAATCTCTCATCACGTTTAGATAACTTTCTCAGTCGACCTTTACTTACCTTGTTTTCAATCCGATTTTCTTCTTTAAACCGTTTTATCACATACTGCACTGTAGAATGGGATAAATTAACTATTTTAGCGATATTTCGAATTGATTTACTACTACTACGGTGAAAAATTATCAATTTTCGAATGTTGTTTGTAATCTCTTTACGACTGTGACCTATTTTTAAATAATAAATAGAATATCATGAAGTAAACAATCAAAAATTAATGCAAACGATTTTTTAAATGCCACTACAATGCAAAAAATTAAAAAAGCGGCAAACGATAATTCTAATTTTGATTTTATCCAAAAATATTTCATGCAGTTTTGTTAAGAATGGAATGTAGATCTAATAATTAAATAGCCATTCGGAAATATTAATTTTAATTAATGGATAGAGCCCTATTTCAATGAAAATCATAAGTGTACGAACACTTTTGGGAGCCACTGTATGTAAATCCTGATTAATTTATTACCAACTTTTATTACAATGAAGTAAAAAAAAATTAAAACACTCTCACATAACAGATAAGAAGTAGGTGAAATTCCGAATAAATAAGAAAAAAAGAAATAATAAATAAAATAAACTATGTGTCAAATAAATGAAATTGCATTCACACTTTACATTTCTTTCATGTTCGCACTGCTGCTAAATTTACGGACAAGTTTCCCCCTTCCTTTTCCACATCTTGGAGACAGCAGAAATGTCGTGTCCCCGGATTTTGCTACTAAAATTTTTATTAGTGATATTATTGATAGTTTTCGTGTAACGTTTAGCAATTAACTATAACCAAAATTACAATTAGTAATTACTGGTGGAAAATAAAATAAAAAACCTGGAACGCAAACACCCCTAATGATACGGAATTTGCGGATTAAAACAATTTCGGTTTTCTTTTTATAAACTTTCTTCATCCAAATAAATTAATAATTAATTATAATTAAATATCATATTACTAGAACTTAATTTATAATTAATTTTGGGGAAATAAAAGTATCCAGGAAATGACAATTTTGATTAAAAACAAGTTTCCTTGTATAACGGATGTGTATAAGGAAAAGTAAAATCGTAATTCCATGAGTGGCACCCAAAAGCGGAAAGGGGCGGTATTATAATTGCAGGTAATTCATCTGCGTTCGAAACTTGATAATTTTACGCACTTATGCCTTTCAAAATTTCTTCAATAGCTGCCAAGTATTTGAGGGTGAAATCATTCAAATTTTGATACTTCAGTTGCAATAACTCTAAAAAAGTTAATTACAAATAAACTTGTCCATGCATGAAAATATGGTATGCATAGTGTAACTGCCAACAAACATGAATAAAGCTAAGTTAATTTATTTTCAGATTTCGCAGGTAATATATTAACACTTTCGCGACCGCATGTTTTTGTCTTTTTAACAGTAAGACAAAAACAACTGTGGGCGTTATTCTCGTTAGTTACAATTTTTCAGAACAAAATTTTTTGTATTCACATTTATATTACAAATGGATATGCATTATAACCATACTCTCTCTAATCAAAGTATTTGCATCCATTGGCTGTACAAATAGGAATATTCTTTATATTTTTAAGAAACAAATAACATAGAAATTGCAAAAGAAACGCCCACTGGTGCAGTTTCAGATTTTCAAATGACGTGAATCTAACGTCAACGGTCGCGAAAGTGTTAAGGCATATGAACTTGTTAGTTAGTTTTCATCAGTGAAGCAGAATAAAAAAGAAAAGTTGGCACATAATTAGGATATAGAATCATTGCCCGATCATTAAAATTTTAAGCCCTTGGCAGAGGAAATATTTTGGACCCTAATAACAAATTAAAACTGATGTTCAAAGTACGATACTGAATACAAAAATATGAAATGTAAATTAAGAATTATTTTGTATATAACTTGCTTTTTTATTTACTCTATAATTTTTCATTAAAATTTTAACTGATAAAGTCAGATAGAATGTAAAATGAACTGTAATTAATATATCATACCGAAAAACATAAGCATGCCATTGAAAATGCAAATTCTACACATAATGCTGACATAAAAATAAAACACTTACTATGTAAAATTTTGAAACATACATTAACATAAAGAAGTCAAATGTGATTTTGTTTCATTAGTAAATAAATAAGTAATAACAATAAAATTTCTAACATCAAAGAAATCATAAGTACTCTTAGAATCATTGAAAAAAAAAAAAAAAAAAAAAAAAAAAGCATAATACTAAAGAAAATTCAGCTGTATTAATACCAATAAATATTCAATACTGACAATTACCTACCTTTTACATTTTTCTGTAAAATGTACTGTAAGCAATTTTCATCAAATTTTCATAGCATTAAGTCGTTTTACTAATTTTTCTACTGGCAACCAGCGTTGTCAGATTGAGGGAAATTTTTATTCAATATACACCACTAAATTTTAATTGTGAAGGTTGCTTAATTATTTCGAGGAAATTATCAGCCAACTGTTACAAATAAAATTTAGTGGTGGATGTTGAATACGAAACTCCCTCAATCTGGCATAACTGCTGACAACTAGGAAGTGATTGAACCCCTGAACATATAGACGACATTCATTAACTTAATAATAAGCTGATATCGAGAAACAGAGTAGCCAATTCTACCAATTTTCCCCGAAGATATAATACTCCTAATCATAATTGACAACTTTAGGTCCTTTTTTAAAGAATAACTGTCACTATTTTTTAATAATATTTTCCAATACAATTAACCGTAGATAAATTCTAGAAAATTGTTGCAAAATTTTTTATTAAAAATTAGTTTTAATACATCCTTTATTATAAAAAAGCACTACAAAATTGCCGTTTAAAAGTAATAAGTACAATAAATTACATACTGCAAACATGCAGCACTCGTGCCTATTTTGTTTGCTTGACAATGGTCGTGTCTTCTTTCGAACCGAAACAATTGTTGCGAGTTCTTGCATTTTATGGAGTTTATTCAAAGTTTTGTACTTATTACTAATACGCCCTTATCCATGACAACCGGAAGACTTGGCAAGTATGCACTGATTTTTAACAGAAATGTTTGGTAATAGTATAAGTTAGTTGCAATAGTGTAAGTAAATGGTTAGTAACTGAAAATATTGGTGCTAAATTTTCTTCGAAAAACGATAAAGTCAGCAATTACGGGCCAAATATATAACTAGCATAAGATGAGCTCAGTTCAAGTTTGAAGGTACAGTGATTACATAGGCAAATCGTATACCTTGATGATCGTATCGTATTTTTTGAAAAAATTAACCCATGCCTTCCTCCAGAAAAAAAGGGGGGGGGGAATCTTGGCAAGAGATATGATTTATAAGTGAGAAAGGGTTATATTTACCACGAGGAAATCGTTATTTTAGATCATTATAGGAATCTATAATTATTGTAAATAATAATAATAATAAAAAAATTATATTCATTTATGTTATATTTACCATATTAAACTTATAGGAACGGGGTAGTTAATTTAATATAGACATAATACTTTAATTCAACTCATCATTTATAGTATTTTTTTTTTTTCGGTTGGACCCCCCCCCCCCCCTCCACAGAAAAAAAAAAAAAAAAACATATGTTGGTGAAATTTGTATGAAATAAAAAATCAAAGAATGTTCGTGTAACCATGGAAAATAACTATTTGAGAGTAAAAATGAAATTAAGTATCGTTATAATTTCGAAAAAGAGACTTTCATTATTTACATTTGTGAAATACATTATGTGCGCTTCCGTATCACAGTCATGGGATATTATAGTATTTCTCCTTAATTTGGTATCATCAAGCAGAAACGGTCGTTTTGCCAAGCCAAGCTCAGAGAAAAGCAAAACCAACAAACTACCACTAACAGAAAGCAGAACGCGCCAATAATAAAATCGACAGAAATAACCCAAGATCGTTAAATGCTTATTATACAGAAACCAACTTTCCCATGTTAAATCAGCAAATTTTTTTCCCGTAAAGTTTTAAATATTGGACGAACCAAATATCACAGTAAAATGAAACAAAAAGTAAAATATTCGTATCAACGAGATCTTTAATTTGAGATAAAAACGAACTTTCTAAGTTTATAAGTAAAAAAATGGGAGCATTTTCAATTTAGCGTAAAATTAGATGTTTTGACAACTTTTTGAAAAAATTTCTTCTTCAAGAAATTTTTTTTAAAACAAGCTAGAGAATTCATAAATATGCAGAATTCTTTGAAAACTGGTTTTTCAGATAGACAATTACTTAATCTAGGAACTTTTATAAAATTTAGCTTTTAAAAATCAAAATTTCCTATCTTAATTGCTGAAAAACTGTTAAATATCGCCAAAGAGACATAAATCGCCAAATATGAAATTGCTTCATCTCAGTTTACCCTAAAAATATTAATTTCAAATTGAGCTGCTTTTTCTTTTTATAAGTTATTTTTTTAACCAAAGAATCTTTGCTTTTATTATTTTGTACAATTTTAAATTTTATATCCCTGAAAACAGAAATGAATACATTTTTGAATAACATTTGCTTCAAATCTATAGCTTGAATTGCTGATTTTTTAATATTTTTCATACCTTACAATAAGAAAGTCAGTACACGATATAGTATCCAATTTTAATATCCTTCAATTCAATCTGGCAATGATAATTATGATGCATAAAGATTTCTACTTCCTTCTATATAGTATACAAGCAGGCTTTGCCCGCTTCGCTTGTCATTTTATTGAAATGA
Organism: Salticus scenicus; assembly: GCA_963930645.1. Classification (NCBI taxonomy): domain Eukaryota; kingdom Metazoa; phylum Arthropoda; class Arachnida; order Araneae; family Salticidae; genus Salticus; species Salticus scenicus. The sequence continues at coordinate 274,965,336 of OZ005657.1, forward strand.
ATTTCGACTTTCGGTTTTTAATGGATTTACACGTTGTAACAGCTCCTGAAAACAGTTTGACTATTTTTAGAAAATTTCTATTTGCGTGAGTGTGTTCTATGTGTGTGGCGAAAGTTTTGTTCCAACTAGATATCAGGAGCTACTGCACAGAATTACATATAAATTTATATGCAATTGAACCTTGATGTATAATAGCGTTTATCAATATTTGGTGTCAATTGCTCAACATGGTGCTGCTATACAGTGATTGCCGCAATTTCAGAGCAGGCTATATCTGAGTAACTAATACATGGAATTGCGTAAATTTACAAATAAATTTACATTGTTACAAATTATAGTGCTTATCAACTTTTGTACCAATATCTCAAGATGTGGCGCTGCTATACAGCGATTTTCGCAATTTAAGGAAAGGTTCTGTTGCATATAATGAAATAAAACTTAATATGTGATAAGGCCATTATGAGATATTATGCTGATTCAATCTCGATGCCTATCGGCCGATAAGTGGAGCTCATATACTACAATTTTTTTTTTTTTAGAACTGAAAGGATGCCATCTGCATGGTGAAAATTTACTTCCGTTGGACATTTTGTGCAACAATACCTCTCTGAGTTAATAATATTCAGCATTTATAATGAAAAAAATAATAAATAATTTGTGCTGCGTTAATATGTATAGGAAAATGTAGAAGAAAGTTTTGTGATGGACACGCATACTAGTCTGCATAGAAAACCCATGGATAATGTCTAGCAACGAGAATTATGGAAAGTTTAACGCAAAGAAAACTTTGTAATACAGTTTAACGCAAAGAACAACATCGCACGAAAGCTGAGTTGAAATCCAGGACATATCTCATGTAAAGTATCAGGTTAATTCCATTAAATATAAAAACTATTTAAAAAAAATAAATGATATCTACAAAAAAGACACTTAAAATGTACAAAAAAGCCAAGCTCAAAGAAAGAGAATTGATTAAAGTTGTGTCTAAAAAGGGTGTGATATCAAATTCCCAAGCTTACATTCAAATACTTATTTAATATTCCCTTTTAACTAAATTTTCACATGTGAATCAAGTGCCTTATGATATGTTGATAGAAATCCTTCTTTCCTGTACTAAATACATCATAGCGTGTTTCTGAAAAATATTATTATTTTTATATGATGGGCTTGGCGGCCATCTTTCAAGTAATGAATAAACATTCACACAATTTGAAAGAAGTTTCTTAAAATATATCTCATATAAAATTAATTTTGCTATTCCATTCAGCAGAGACGGAAATATTTCGATAACATGATTTCTTATAATTATTTAGTATTAAGTGCACTTCCATCCTATAAATGCCGGGAATAAAGAATATAAAAATTTAAATTAACGTAAAAACATGAAGGAGAGGGGGGAGTATAGAAGCTTCCACCTCCCGTTATATTTACCTAATTTGAATTTAGCTTCTTGGAATAAATATCTCGTAAAAATAATATGGTTATTCCATTCAACAAGGGTTGAAATATTCAGATTAAAAAAGAAAAAAAAAAAAATGCATTAAAAACATCGCAAAAGCCCCGTTAAGCACACAAGTTGAATCAATTTAAGTTTTAACAGTGTTAAGTTTGGCTCACTCCCATCCTCCCATACTATAATTATTTCCCATTGCGCAGTACTAGTGCGATATAAAACTCAATTAACCAACCAATCAACCAACTCATCCTATAATTGATGAGATTTATAGAATTCAAACTAACGTAAAACTTTGAAAGATGGCCGCCAAGCCCATCATACATAAATAAAAATAATAATATTTTTCAGAAACACGCTATGATGTATTTAGTACAGAAAAGAAGGATTTCTATCAACATATCATAAGGCACTTGATTCACATGTGAAAATTTAGTTAAAAGGGAATATTAAATAAGTATTTGAATGTAAGCTTGGGAATTTGATATCACACCCTTTTTAGACACAACTTTAATCAATTCTCTTTCTTTGAGCTTGGCTTTTTTGTACATTTTAAGTGTCTTTTTTGTAGATATCAGATACAGCACCAAATTAGGGTAAAATATTTCATCATCTATTGGAAGAAAATATCACAATGAAATTATTTGGCTCAATTACATGTAGCAAGAAATTTCTAGCAGATTATTTATATATCGATTAATTGGAAAACTAATTAATGTCATTTTATACTCCGGTTACAAAAAAGAGAAATTATATAAAAATTTCCTGGGGGAGATATTTAGGTTATTTATATATTAATTATCAAATATGCTAACATTTCTAATGTATTTCAGACTATTACTAGTATCCGCCTTTTTTTCGCAGCCGCAGCATATTTTGTTGTCGAGTAATTTTCTCCAATATGTAATTACGATTAAATTACTCTTCAAAAAAAGTGGTGTGGAAAAAGATGGATATTAACAATGGTCCGGAACAAGTTACAAATGTTAATATGTCTGTAATATATGACCAGCAAATTTTTATAATGAGTGTGTGTGCCAATAACGCTTAACAGATAAATGTAATATTGTAGTAATCATAATGCCTATTACTATTTTTACTTCCATTACCCTACTACCGTAGGTAATGGAAGTATTGTATTCGGTCTGAAAATTCGATATCGGGTTTTCACCTGATTTACACGTTTTAAGGTCCCCTGAGTCCAAAAAAGTTGTTTTTGGCAATTGGTCAGTGTGTATGTATGCGTGTGTGTGTATGTATGTGTGTGTATGTATGTATGTGGAGAATCTTCTGGCTAGTATAGCTCAGAAACTAATAAAGATAGAGCTACGAAACTTTAGAATTGAAATACGTCTGGTGTACAGATGAAATTTCCAAATTTTGGTGAAAATTGGACCGGGAAGTGGGGACCGTAAGTCCGTATCTCAAAAGCGGCTCTAACGATTTTCTTCAAACTTGCTATATAAACACTCTATTAGATGTCCTTTCGAATGATATAGTTGGTTAGTTCAGGAAAATTAATAGGCGTCCTGTATAAATAGCTCAATTTCAGGCCTCGCAAAGGCGTTCCTTTAAAAACGGTTGTACGGATTTTTTTTTTACCTTGCTATATGTAAGCTTCTTTTTATATGTCTTTATAAGTTTCTATTACCGGAAAAATTTTAGGTTTCTACTTCTATATGTCACTTTTATGTTTTCTGATCATATTATCTCTAAAAAATGCATAGAATACATGTAATAGTGGGTAATGGAAGTCGTGTGGTTGTTTCACACCAGATTTTTTTTTATTATTATTATTGAATTTATTGCTATTCTTAAAGTATGAACGATGACTGAATTACTTAATGTACTGCATAATAAACTCGTCTAGCTGCGGGAAATATAAGAAAAACTGGAGAATTTTTATTTTATTTTTAAGAATGATGAACATTATGTTTCTAAAGAGTTCTACTTTTATGGTTAAAAAAATTATTTTCAAAACATAGTGTTTAAGACAACATAAATTCAGTAGCAATTCAGTAGAAAACTGTTCTTGATATTGTACCAGATTATTTAAAAAAAAGAAAAAACGGCGCGTGTTGGTTAAAATATGGTTTTATCATTATATTGATCTTCTTTTATACAAATACAACTCTGTTAAAGGAACCGAATATCATACGGAAGTAAATAAATTACTTCGGACCGAACTCTGAAAGTTTTATTTATTTTTTTAAACATCACATTAAGGACTAAAAGTTAATTAGTTTTCTTTTCTAAATGTTTCGTCTTTTTTGAGTTGAGTTTCTTTTCCAGGTAGTTTTTTTTTTTTTTTTTGTCTAAGTGTAAAAACACCTATTTGAGTATCCAAATATTTCTAAACAAACTTCTTATTATTGCATGAATGATCAGGTGTCCTGCTCGTTAGACCATGAATTAGTTTGCAGAAATGACTGTTAAGCGACAGCTGCATGTCTTCAAAGCGACAGCTGCAACTCTTCATAGCGACAGCTTGATAGCAGAACTCTGTGTTACCACAAGCAATTGATTTCATAAATAACGGTCTGATCACGCAGTCTTTGGAAGCTTTCACATGGTTCTAAAACATGTGAACAAGCACTGAGTAACAGTTGCACATGGCTCCAAACAATACATTTCCGTTATTAATATGGCATTTGCATAACATGATAGAACTGCTGAGGATTATCGGCCACAGATGAGCTGGAAAGCAAGAGACACTGAACAAATTTTGAATAAGTACTATTAAAATCGAAACCAAAAACATCAGATGATAAAATGCATTAAATGAATCCTGTAGAATGAAGTTGAAATAGAGAATACGTTTGACCTTCGACTTCGAACATCCCAAACATGTCCCATTAAAAAAAAAAAAAAATAATAATAATGAAAAAGTTCAACAATTTGAAGAACCAAAAAGACGATGAAGAAGATATAACAAACAAAGTTTTGTTCAATCATAGCCTCCTTGACTAGATGCCTGTCGCGTGGCTCTTAAACTTGGCAACAGGTCGAACGGTAGACAGCGCCACCTGGTACAGATTGCTCGACTTTTTTATTCAATTGTCACCAATAATTTTAAGAAGTGATATGTGCTATAAAAATCGACGTTTCTTCGATTCTATTCGCCTTTTTTGTATTTCAAATCCCACTTTTAAAAATTTTTGGTGATAGTTGAATAAAAAGTCGAGCAATATGTACCAGGTGGCGCTCTCTACCGCTTGAACTGTTGCCAAGCTTAAGAGCCACGCGACAGGCATCTACTTAAGGAGGCTACGGTTCAATAATTTTTAGATAAATTTCGTAAGGCTTGGAATATGAGACCATGAAAATTAATATTGTTATAAAAATTTATAAAACTATACATATATATATATATATATATTGTAAATGGGATGTACATTTTTCATTCATGTAAGGCAGAGAAAAAAAAAAGAATTTCCAATTACATGCTTATAGTCATCGAATAAGACCAGTGTTATCAACCTGAAACCGTGCCACTTTTTTTGAATCAATTTTTTTAGGCGAGTCTTCAATCATAGGCGGGCTCTTAGTTCTTAGTTGAAAAGTCTACTTTTATTTTCATTCACAAGTTGAAAAAAGAAAAACAACCTTGTTTCTACCTGCTTTGCTAGGAACAAATGTGTAATCTAAATCTTTTATTTTCTGTAAACGATTTTATAATTCTTCACACAATTAGTTTTAAACAGGAATAAATATAGACAAGATTTAAAGGGAATAATTTGTCTCAGTATGAGACTTCAAAGCGCTATTGTGCACGCACATCACGTATTACTCATTAATAAGCTGTCATAAATCATCGGCGCCAGAGCGTGTTAGCTGCCAATTTTTTATGCTTTTTTAATATCACTTCTGTTGAATAGTTTTCATTTTATTTAATCGGTGAAAACTGTTAAAGAAATTTATAAAATATTTCTATTAAAAATATATTTTAACCAAAACTGATAAATGTTAGCAACATTATGATTCTAATGAAGTATAATAAATATACGAATATGAACAATTGTACTTTAACAGCCTCCTTATTACCAGTGATTTTTTTTTTTTTTTAAGTAATTCTTTTTTCTTTTCTATATAAATAAAGGAAAAATGCGTGTTTGGACCATGCAGGGGTGTTCCACATCGAGATTGTTTTCGATTTCCAAACTCCAATTTTTGAAATTAATTCCTTTTCGAATTTTTCGGCTTATTATTTTGTTTCATTTTCTTAAATTATATTTGAATCCGCAGCCTTCATTCCTCAGCAACGGTTATAATACTAAATGTTTTTCATTCTTCTGTATTAAATCATGCGATTAAATATAGTTTATATATAATTGAGATTTTAATATGGAAGTGCCACTTTTGTTTTTGTTTTTCGATACCGGTGCGTTTCAAATGAGATTTTTTTTTTTTTTTTTTTTTTTTATCTTATATCTTTTTGCAAACGAATCTACTGTTACATTTTTTAAAGTTAAATAAAATGTAATATTTGATTTTAACCATTATCTTTTGAAAACAATTTTTTATGCGGAGAGAGAAAAATTTCTTTGAATAGAAAATGTTTATCATTTTTAATTTATTGTTTCTATCGGAATGAAATAATAATATAGTAGAAAGAATTCAGCTGATTAAATTTTAAATTTCATTAAAATTTATACCAAATTTACAGTCACCGACAAAAGTGAAGGCACACTTTCGAATCTAGAGATTTTTGATGAATATCTAAAGAAATATTTCATGAATTCTCATGAAACTTTAAGGGTAAAAAGAACATGTTATACCATATATATTTCAGCAAAAATTTTGTTCTGAAGGCTAGAAGGGGATCAGTTACAAATTAATCAAAAAATATAATCTTTGGGATCACCCTGCAAAAAAGAATTCTTGAAATGAATTGTATCTATAGTACATGATTATGAGCCTTCATTCAATTATAGACATAAATTTATATGAGAATTGCACTTATATTAACGGAGATATAAAAGTTTCTTTAATAACGTCGACAATTTTTCGTACGTTTTTTGTTTATAATGTGCAAGATTTTAAAACCAAAGCAACATCGCTTTTTAAAATCGTTACATATTACATTAGACATAACATACTGCAATCAGAATATAAAATTATTAAATACAGTCGGCAACAAATTTATAATAGTTGTATAAAAGCCAAATGTCTTTAAATCAAAATATCTTTTTTTAATTATTGTGTGCTCTTAAAAAATTGAAGATTTCATGCGTATACTGGTAAAGGAGACTGCTGGATATCCGGATCCGGCAAAGAAAAATAATACCCGGAATACCGGATATCCGTATCCGGTTATCCGGTAAAATTCATATCCGGTCCATCCCTAACCTTAAGTATCTCATTACCTAACTATCGCAGAAACATGCAATAGGCACCAATCGTCAGGAATTTATGTCTAATTTTATTGTATGTAGGAAAAAATGACATAGAGGTCATCTACATATTAAAAATGGGTCCAACTTTAAAGATTCGAGTGTTAACGAACTAATTTGACAACAGAAAACGATTCTAGAGCATCAAAATAGCCTAGATACAAATTTGCAAGAAGATCTCAACTGAGATATTTAACGTTTTTCTTTTGGGGGTTACCTCCAAATTTAATTAGTTTTCTTTTTGGTCAGATTCAACAAATTCATTATAACTTTCTTCTATTATTCAATGCTTTTCATTCATTTAAAAATCTCTAAATACATCAAAAGGAATATAATTTCAAAGAGCATATTAATGTGGAAATTTTGTACAATAGAAATTATTCTGTCCAAAAAGGCTAACACAGAAGGGTCTGATAACTCCTGTATGTGTGTGTGTGTGTGGTTGGGGCACCGTGATTCAAAACTGATGTTTTATTACTGCATTTTAAGAAGCTTTTTACTGAAATTAAATTTCTGTTATCATGCCTTTTTTTTCTAGGTATCATGCTAAAAACCAACGCGCCTCTACTTTATTGAAGTGTGTGTATATATGTATGTGTGTGAGTGTGCGCGCGTATGTGAGTATAAGTGCGCATGTGTGTGAATGAGAATTTATTTATGCCTACAGCAAGTGCTATTTGGATTCAAAATTAGAGATTTCTGTAAAAATAAAGTAATGTAATGTAAAATTTAAAGACAGCAGAATTATTTAAAAGACTGATTGACATTCTTGTGAAAGTTGTCGACATATTTGCATGTTCGTAAAATCATAAGCAGGTTCTAGTCGACGAATTCCTCCTCTTATATTAAACAAATAAACCACGTGATTTGTTTTATATGTTTGTTTTCGGAATCTTGGAAACGGCTTTAACGATTTTGAAGCAAATTTGAGGTTAGGAGTTTTTTAGTGTTTAAAAACGATTGGGCATAGTCTCATCTTCTGAAAAATTCGTGTTCTCTTTTAACCCTTTATTGGCCCATGTTTCATATCGCAGAAATTGGGTTTACTCAAAAATGGATATAGCGATTTAAAACAAAATTGGAGTTACGTGTTTTTCGGGATGCTTGGACTTACGCTCATCTTCAGAAAAAATTGCGGTCGCTGTTAATCCATTATTGGCCATTGGCAACATATGGCAGAAATTGGGTTTACTCGGAGATGGTTATAGGGATTTTGATGAAAGTTTGGGGTTAAGTGTTTTCGAGAGGTTAGACTTACCACATCTTCAGAAAAATTTGCGTTCGCTGTTCACCCCTTATGGGCCAATGGCAACAAGTCTCATTCAAAGAGGCTCAGAACTCCTACAATAGCAATGCCAGTATTGGCGAAACTGACTGAGAACAGATCCGGATTTCGCGCGCTGGACTTCCTTTTATACACCTCTGTCGGACCTAGAATGTTCGGGAAATTTCCCGTAACTCCTTAACCAATCACATTAGAGCGTCCATCTTTGGTATATCGATAATAAGGATTTTCTCGCCAAAAAATGTTGCCAAGGGCAAAAAGTCGCTAAATTTGGCGCCAAATCCATTACCTGCTTTATTGGAGCCTTTTAATGCGTTTTTAAGGGAAAATTAGGCTAGTTAACGCTAAAACAAACTAAAAATGCAGAAAATTAACATTTTATCAACTTACTAAGCCTCTTTGAAAGAATTTCTACAAAAATAAACAGAATTATTTACAAACTCGCAAAATATATCTTTTCTAACATTTTACGTGTTTTAAAGTGCCATTAACAAATAAATTTTTAAGAACGATACACGTGCCTATAGAATGTCTCTGTTTGAGATATGATATAATATTTCCATTGTTATTAGACGGGTTAAAATAAAAACACTGGTCTTTAATTTCTTTCTTTTTTTTTTTTCAAAAATTTAAAATAATATATTTTTTAAGTTTGTCCTTGAGAAAGAAAAAAAATAAATAACTTGTCTATATAATGTTAAATATGTTATTATAATTTATTTTTGAATGTCGTAATCATTTATTATTTATTTACATTTAAATTATATTTACTTGACAATTAGATAGATAAGACTGCTGGACACTGTCGTCGTTTAATCATTAAGATGGTACGAAAGTTAACTCAAGCCTAATAGTAACAAATTAAACATATTAAATTAAAATACTTCATGCTCACCACGTGTTATGTGAAGTCATAAAGCTGATCAATGAACTAACGTTCTTCTTCCTGAAGTTCACTTCCGAGTACTCTTCTAATATTTCGATTCCGAAAAAAAAAGAAAAGAAAGAAAACCATAATGAAACAAACAGACCAAATATTCCGTGAAGTGCTTGTACAGCCTTGACCTTAAACTTGTACCAATTCCTTTTCTCCGTAACAATCTCCATGAAATCCTAGAATATTATTAAAATATAGGTTAATGTTGGTCCACCGCAAAGGAGACACCGCATATTGTATTAATGCTTTCTGAGAAAAAGGGGCTTGCTTTTCGCAATATAAAGATGATTACACTGGAGAACTGTATGTATGCCCAGGTGTCTTATAATAGAAAATAAGTGGTATACGGTGGAACCGTTGAGATGAAATATTCATTAGAATTTGTTTTTTATGTCAGAAATGAGACGTAAGCTTACGAATATATATATATGAATATATATATATGATATTTTCTTATTATGCTCCCGACTTTCACTTGCGTTTTTGTTAATATTCCATTTTTAATTCAGTATAAATAACGAGTCACATGTTTTAGGGACATACCAGAAGATTCGCACTTGTAAAGAGGCATTAATCCGAAGCAAGGTTTAAAATTCCCGGATAAGAATAAGCTGGTTGAAAAACATTAGGATTTTGAGCATGGATTTTTCATGCAGTCATTAGTCTGAGTTGAAATAAAAATGTAAGTATAAAAAATATATATATTTATACGTGTCTATTGTGATTTGTAAGATTTTAGTAATTATTTGATTTTCCAAAATATTATATTCACTAAAAAATAAATACAATTTTGTAATTAGTAAAATTTTGTTACATACCCTATTTTTACTATATGTTATTTAATATTCCTTTTATATTATTCAATACGTTTCAATTTCTATTAATAATTGAAGCCCTCTTTATTTTTTTCCGACTTAATTAAAACTGGTTGAAAAAAAATATTCCTTTCTGTAAAGCGCTTTACTTAATTTTATCATTTATTAATGTTAGCGATAAATGATAAAATCAAGTTAAAATTATATTATACATTAAGTTACCTACATATATAGTGAAGGTCTAATAAGTAGGTTTACTTTTTAGACCTTCACTAAGTATACAATGATTTAATGATTTCAAATACAATTTTAAACCCTTCCAAAAAATCGATTTTCGGTTTTTATTTCATTTTAAAGCGGGATATTTTAGGTTTCCAAAACACCTTTACATCATTTGTTTGTACGATAATTAAACCCGATGTTTGAGCCAATTAATTAAAATGAATTAATTGTTAATTAAAGACAATTAATAATTTTCAAAGTTGGAACTGGAGATACCAAAGGGTATATGAAAGTTAAAGATGTTTATGGAGAAATCAATAAGTGGGGCACATTTTCAAGCTATAAAACATGAGAACTAACATTTTAAAACGAAATTATAATTATGTTTTCTGAAAATGAAATTTTTAGTTATTTTTGACTACAAAAGAACCTATTAACTTAAAAAAATTTAAAGATATTTAGATAAAAAAAAATTTTCTTATGTATATATATATATATATATATATATATATATATATATATTATCTTTTGTTTTGGACTAAAAGCTAAAGTTTAGGCGTAAATTTCTTAATTTTGCAATAGTTTGTATATAAAATAATGAAACTTTTTTTAAAGTTTCTTTTTTTAACACAATTTGATGAATTTCAATAAATTTTAGGAATATCACAAAACTTTCAATTCTTTACATAAATAAATATTACAGTTATATACACTAAGTAGGAAATTGCTATATATTCAGTTAAATAGATTATTATACAGAACTTGGTGAAAAAACAAAATTTTATTTTACTGTCTTATAAAATGACATATTATCTATATATGAATAAATCTGTATCTATATAAACTTAAAAAATTATTAGTAAAAATTATATTTATTTCGTTATTTCAAATCTCATTTAAACCAAATATGTGTGTAGTTAGCATTTTTCTTCATAAGTGTTTCCAACGTTGTAGATTAATGTTTCGATAAATTACGCAGATTTTCCCAGCAAGATGGAATTCAGAAAAAATTATTACATATACATAGATGCCGAAGCAGGACACTTTGGTCCCGCCGTTGTGGTCCCACCATTTTGATCCTGCTGTTTTGGTCTCGAGGAAATTTTGGTCCCTGGCGATTTTGGTCCCGAGATATTTTGGTCCCGCTAATTTTTTGCTATTTTTTAAATATACCGGGTGATTCAAAATAGATGTTACAGCAATTATCTCATAAACTAAGAAAGATATAAACATACTTCCAATTACAAAACTGATTCAAATTAAGAGCAGATTTCAAATATGACTTTTTTTTTTTTTTTTTTTTTTGCATAAGGGACTGTATACATATTAAAATACGAAATTTAATTTTTATACGGTCCCTCCTATCATATGACTTATATTTATAAAAATATTATCAACGCTCTAAAAAGAAAAAAAAAATCATCTCTCTAAGTCAAAATCTGGCTGAGTTATTGCAATTTGAAAATTATGACTTATACCACTTTATTTTCAATTTTGGCATCTATTTTTCAATGCCAACGGGCTCACTTCAGGGTGTTGTCTATGAGATGAGAAAAATTAAAAAAAGATCCTTCATTTTAAAATAGTAACTAAAATCATTCAAACACATGAAATCTACAGTTTTAAGAACTTAATGCAAATTTACATTATTCCGTATTGTTAAAAAATTTAATAGTTAAATTTCTTAGGGGGTCACCTGCAAATTAAAACACGGTAAGAGAGGAAGAAAATTAAAAGACTAGCAAACCCTTGTGATATTTTCGCATTTTATTTGTTTTTACCACTTTCCATCTTGGCTGTAAAATTTTAATGACTTCGGCTCTTTAACAATTTCAACAAGGTTGAAAAATGTTAATGACTTCGATTTGTCTGTCTGTCCATCCGTCTTTCTGTCTGTCCGCGCTCTAACTCCCGTGAATATTCATGGAATTTCCTGAAACTGATATATGTTATTTGAGTTCACTCTCGGATGTTCCTTATTGAAAATGGAGTGAATGCCTCAGCTAGCTTGTGTACAGGGACACCCGAAAGTATTCCAAAGCATTGTGTTCCATGAAAGGTATTTTTATAAACCATATTTTAATACCTTTAATTTATGCATATATTAATAAAATTTAAATATGTTAATAAAGTTTACTATCGGATATTTTCTATAGAAAATGGAGTAAACACCATCACTGGCTTGTATACTGGGACAACCAAAAGTATTCCAAAGCATTGCGTTCTATGATAGATATTCCTATAAACCAAATTTTAATTGCATAAATATTAATGAAATTGAAATATTTTATTCATATGCATAAAAGAATGCTTTCTATAGTGTACAGTACGATTAGAATTAGATTTACAGGGCACACAAAAATATTCAGTTACGTTAAAGGTTATTATTGGACATTTTCTGGAATTGCATTTTCGTTTACATTAAACGTTTTCTAACATTTTTAACTGTGAATATGGTTTCAATTTGCATATTTTTTTTTGTCTGACTGTCCATCTGCCTATCTGTCCGTCTGCCCGCTCCCAGCGTCTGTAAATATTTTCAGAAATTTAAAAAACTGATATATGTTATTCAGGTTTACTATGGAATATTCCATATTTAAAAGGGCATTAATAGGTCCTCTACAATTGGTTTATGTTAAGGAACGCACAAAAAATGCCAATGCATTGGGACAGACATTATTACAAATTACATTTAAATAACTACCTACTGTAAAAATCATAAAGAAATTCATATTTATTGTTAATATTTTATTGAAATTTTATTTTTCCGACTGAGTGAAAATAATGCCTGGACCGGGACTCGAACCCCGGATCTTTGACTTACAAGGTCAAGGCACTACCAATTGAGCTATCCAGGCCGACATCCCGGTCAGCATTACTCACTCACACAACCTTTTTGGCAGAAACAATCTGGTCTATCATTTAGATAGCTCAACAGAAATAAGCCGCAGGAAATGGAAAACACCATTAAACAATGGGAGAATGAAATACAATTTTTTTAAATAAAATCACACAATCAACTGTGGAAGAAAATCATATTTTATTGAAATTTTATTTTTCCGACTGGTGAAAATAATGTGAAATTTTATTTTTCCGACTGAGTGAAAATTGTCTTAGTGAGTAATGCTGACCGGGATGTCGGCCTGGATAGCTCAATTGGTAGAGCCTTGACCTTGTAAGTCAAAGATCCGGGGTTCGAGTCCCGGTCCAGGCATTATTTTCACTCAGTCGGAAAAATAAAATTTCAATAAAATATGATTTTCTTCCACAGTTGATTGTGTGATTTTATTAAAAAAATTATTGTTAATAGTCTAAAATAATGTTTTGTATAGAATATGATATGGTATTGATGTATAATTCTATATCAGGGGGTTTACTGCCCTTCTCAACTCCCGTTTAATTATAGTGCCTACATTTATTAAAACAAAAATCAAGTCTGTTATTAATTTCCTTGAAACTTGCAAATCTTGATCAACTTTTCAAGTGGCAACTAGATATGGTATACAAAGTACCAAATTTGAAATTCCTCTAGTTGTTTGTTGTTAAATTATGTTGATAATTCATACATATGTATGAATCACCACTGATCAACCACCAGATCAACCACTGAAAATTTGACCTTCGTCTTCAGGAGGCCTGGAAACGTGATATTATACAGAAAAAATATCGATCTCCAAAAACTACTTTGTTTACAGTATGGATAGGAGAAATTAATTTTCCGTTCTGTGTCAGCAGTGTTCTTCGACATAAAAAAAAAAAAAATTGCAGCAAAGAACTTATGTTAATTACATTTAATAAAAAAAAATATTTGCCTTAATTTTGGGAAGCCCTGTACATTGTCTATAAACTATATACACACATGACTTTGTGTACGTAAATTTAGTGTTACATGTAAAACACGTAACACAAAATGAAATATACTTCCAACAATTCCCAAGTATAGCTCCAATATATCCAAATACTCTGAGTAACCCTGTAAATGAATGATGAATGATTGCTATACCACAATCTACACAAAACATGCTTTTATGCGTATAAAAAATCGGTTCTTTTCTTTTTGTTTATGACAGCCTATAGATGTCATACTATTCGTATGAGAAATTTCGCTCACAGACGTAATGTATTTGAATTCTCTTGGATGACCCTGTACACAACCCTTTATCTGATCGCTACGAATAGCATATCATAATAGCATATACGTATAGTGTAAAATCGCAATATGATACGGATTTAGAATATCGAATTTGGACTTCTTGCTACTATTCGTTCTTGAGATAGCAACCGCTAAAAACATGATATTTGAATTCAGAGTAACTGAAAACGTGCAAATATAACAATTCTTTCTTTTTTTTTTACTTCCATTACCCTACTACCGTAGGTAATGGAAGTATTGTATTCAGTCTGAAAATTCGATATCGGGTTTTCACCTGATTTACACGTTTTAAGGTCCCCTGAGTCCAAAAAAGTGGTTTTTGGCAATTGGTCAGTGTGTATGTATGTGTGTGTGTGTGTATGTATGTATGTATGTATGTATGTATGTGGAGAATCTTCTGGCTATTATAGCTCAAAAACTAATAAAGATAGATCTACGAAACTTTAGAATTGAAATACGTCTGGTGTACAGATGAAATTTCCAAATTTTGGTGAAAATTGAAAAACCGGAAGTGGGACATCGGAAACCGGAAGTGGGACCGTAAGTCCGTATCTCAAAAACGGCTCTAACGATTTTCTCCAAACTTGCTATATAAACACTCTATTAGATGTCCTTTCGAATGATATAGTTGGTTAGTTCAGGAAAATTGATAGGCGGCCTGTATAAATAGCTCAATTTCAGGCCTCGCAAAGGCGGTCCTTTAAAAACGGTTGTACGGATTTTTTTCAAACTCGCCATTTTAACTCACTTTTAAATATGCTTTTATATGTAATTATTGTTTTCCTGTCAATAATCGAGTTTAACCGGAAGTGGGACATCGGAAACCGGAAGTGGGACCGTAAGTCCGTATCTCAAAAACGGCTCTAACGATTTTCTTCAAACTTGCTATATAAACACTCTATTAGATGTCCCTTCGAATGATATAGTTGGTTAGTTCAGGAAAATTGATAGGCGTCCTGTATAAATAGCTGAAGTTCAGGCCTCGCAAAGGCGTTCCTTTAAAAACGGTTGTACGGATTTTTTTCAAACTCGCCATTTTAACTCACTTTTAAATATGCTTTTGTATGTAATTATTGTTTTCCTGTCAATAATCGAGTTTAACCGGAAGTGGGACATCGGAAACCGGAAGTGGGACCGTAAGTCCGTATCTCAAAAACGGCTCTAACGATTTTCTTCAAACTTGCTATATAAACACTCTATTAGATGTCCCTTCGAATGATATAGTTGGTTAGTTCAGGAAAATTGATAGGCGTCCTGTATAAATAGCTCAAGTTCAGGCCTCGCAAAAGCGTTCCTTTAAAAACGGTTGTACGGATTTTTTTCAAACTCGCCATTTTAACTCACTTTTAAATATGCTTTTGTATGTAATTATTTTTTTCCGGTCAATAATTGATTTTTTGTAAAAGTTGGTATCTCAAAAACGGCTCTAACGATTTTCTCTTTAGGTCACTTTTATGTTTTCTGATCACATTATCTCTCAAAAATGCATATAATACATGTAATAGAGGGTAATGGAAGTCGTGTGGTTGTTTCACACCAGATTTTTTTTTTTTTAATTGAGATTTTTTTATTTATTTTTTCATTTTATTTCGATTTAACTTACTTTAATTGTAATTTGATTTTTAATTTATTATTAGTGACAAAATTTTGTGATTTTAAAAGTATTGTTAACAACAACAACAGTACCTTCTTATTGAAAAAGAATCCCAACTTGAATATATTTATTCATAAAGTGTGAATTAATTTAAAAATAATAAAATACAGAAAAATTTGTTAAAAAGGGGGGAAAAAGAAATAAAGAAAACCTTAGGATATCAAATATAATTTGCTTTTAGTGACAGAATGCTGTTTCTTTCAAAGAACTAATTATTGACCTGCTCCCATCATAGACTCTTCTTCATAAGCATAAGTTTGTAATCATTTATGAAGTTTTTTAATTTACATATGAATTTTTTCATATATATATATATATATATATTGTGTGTGTGTAAGCGTGCGTGTGTGTGTGTGAGAGAGAGAGAGGGGGGGGGGGTACGTTTCATTCGATTTGATTGTGATTTAATTTTTTCATTAATCTAAGAGGAATTTATTTCAAAATCTGTGTTATATTATTAATAATAATAAAATGCATGTTTGTTTGTCCGTGATACATGTACATAAATTACTTTTCTTTCAATTACAATGATCTTATTTTAAAAATGAAGAAATGTAAGTAGTGCAATATTTAATCAACTGTGCGCATTGCAAGCATCAAAATTACAAAAATGTTGATGCACAATATTTTATCTTTTTAGTTTAGTCTTAAGTTTAAAATAAATAAATAAATATATCTGTCTGATATGTCTCTATGACTAAAAACAATGCTCACATTGAAATCTCTTAAACACTTTGGGATTCGTTTCGCACGTGTTTCTTCAACAGACAGTATTAAAATTTAAGTAAAAAATCATTTTTTAAAGTTAGAAGCTTTTTATTGTGAAGCCCTAAAAAGCATAAAATAAAATTTATTCTGGCAAAGACATGCTACAAAGAAATGAAAGTTTCAACACTAAGAAAATTTTAGAGAACTAGGGGGGCTCTGCCCCCTGCTCGCTCCTCTCACCAACCCCCGAAGGAGGCTTCGCCTCCTCCCCGACTCACTTTACTCATTAACACATGCAAAAATCTGCCCGCCTATTCGCTGCTTTCTTTCACTGAAAAGGAATATTAATAGTGTATATTACAAGACAAAAGCATAATATTAGACAAAAATATAAGACATTAATATATGTATATATATATATATATATATATATTAATAGAAAGGAAATCATAATATCTAGACCATTTTGCATTACAGCTTAAGTATATGACCCTTTTTATTTCTTTTTTACAACCTTAAATCTGGTCCACGGTACCCCAGTCGGTAGAACGCCGAGCTCGTAATTGGAAGATTGTGGGTTCGGTTCTCGAGTCGACCAAAGACCGTCGTGTACACTAATGGTGTCTGGTGCACGTAAAATGTGTCGTGGCCACAATGTCCTCCGTGTGTTCTTATCAAAATTATACTTCTGTAGGCCACCAAAGCTGGGGGGGCTATCCCTTTCGTGTAGGACCAAAACTGTGGTGGCATGTCTCCGGAACATCCGTAGGGGTGCGCCCCAGACCGTCGCCAATTATCCATAGTGCAGTAATGGTGCGACGTCTATCACAACCTAGCTAATTATTTACCTACCTACAACCATGGATCATATTTTAATTTTCCCATGAAGGAAGATTAATTTTCTAAAAGTACAGAAAAAAAGTTGATATTTATTTTCTTTCTTTTTTACATACATGGTTTCTGGCAGCGGTACCCTAGTCGGTAAAGCACTGAGGACGTAATTGGAAGATTGCTGATTCGATACTTGAGCCGACCAAAGACCGTCGTGTACACTAATGGTGGCTGGTGCACATAAAATCTGTCGTGGTCGCAAAGTTCTCCATGTTCCCATCCCCACTATACCTCTGGGGGTCACCAAACGGAGGGGATCCCCTCCGTGAAAGTTCAAAATTGTGATGACATGTGTCCGGAAGATTTCTAGGGGTGCGTCCCAGACCGTCGCCAGTTACCCATAGCGCAGTATTGGTGCGACGTTAAATCCAACCAACCTACCTACCAACGTACAACCATGGATCACGTTTTAATTTTCTCGTGTAAAATGACTTCATGACAGAAGAACAACGTCACTGGGAGAAACTTTTTCAAAATGGCAAATAGAGTACCTTCATAAACTTGTCGTTTTTAGTTAATAACTTCTTTAATTAAAATGATAGAAATTTCGAAGCGGCTGAAATGTCTTCCTTGGAAAACACGGAACACATTGATACCTCTCATGACGTGAAGGACCCTGCCCTCCGTTAGAAGATGCTGTCGGAGACAAAAAAATCTGACGCCAGTAACTGTAACTTTTTTTTAATATATAGAGAAAATATAGTTACTTTCCTTTTGCAAGAGATGAAAATTTTTTAATGTTCAAAATATTTTAAAAAGCTTTCGAGACCAATATTCTTAGTTATTAATTTTTGTATAATTATTCGTTAGGCCAGAAATTTCAAATGTCTCGAAAGCTTTTTAAAATATTTTAAAGATTAAAAAATTTTCATCTCTTGCAAAAGGAAAGTACCTATATTTTTCGCTAAAATTTTCTTAGTGTTGAAACTTCCATTTCTCTGTAGCATGTCTTTGCCAGAATAAATTTTATTTTATGCTTTGTAGGGCTTCACAATAAAAAGCTTCTAAGTTTAAAAACTGATTTTTTACTTAAATTTTATTTTGTGCTTTTTAGTTACAACAATGGAAAAAGCTTCTTAAAAAAACTAATTAAAATATTTTAGGATATTTTGTAGACAACGGAATATTTTCGTTTATCAATTGACATTTTTTTTCCGATTATTTATCTGCAAAAAAAGTACTATATCGTCTTTCGAGGACCGAATCCGGGACCATCGCGTTATCAGCATGATGCTCTAACCAAAAGTCTAAGAAATGTCAAGAAAAATCATAGAACATTCTAGAAAAATCTAACAAATACTTATACAAAAGGAATATTGTTCTCAAATGTTTTTTAAAATATTTGGAATATTTAAAATTTTTCATGTTTTGCAAAAGTGAAATATCTATATTTTTCTTTAAAATTTTCTTGTTGTTGAAACTTTTATGATTTTATAGCATGTCTCTGCAAGAATAAATTTTTATTTTAGGCTTTTTAGGGCTCCGCAATAATAAAAAACTTTCAGTGTTATTTTTATTTGTTTATATTTTATTAACTAATTTATTTATTATTATTTATATTTTTACTGAAATTTTTATTTTGTGTCGTTTAGTAACTCATAATAATAATAATAATAATAATAATAATAATAATAAAAGGCTTCTTTAAAAAAATCTATCAAAATTCCTTAGGACACTGTGTAGACAATGAAAGATTTTCTTTTATCAATTGACATCGTTTCTATTAATCATCTGCAAAAAAGTAACACATCGGCTTGCGAGGATCGAACCCACGAGCATTGCGTTATCACCATCATGATACTGTAACCAAATGCACTAACGAGCGACGAAAAAGGTTGTTTAAATTTGCATTGAAGTGGAGGCGCCTTCTTTTTCAGAATGACTTAAAAAAACGATGATAAAAATCTAATTTCAATAAAAAGCTTCTAAAAGAATATATATATAACTCTTTATTTCATGCTTTAGTATCTGAAAAAAAGCTTCTTTAAAAAAAACTCTTCAAAAATTATTTGAATAATGCCTTATTTATTAGCGTGACATGAAGACGCGATAACGAAACCCAATTTCAATAAAAAGCTTCTAAAAAGCTTCTAAAAAAATTATTTATTTATTTATTTATTTTTATTTTTTAAATTTTTATTTTGTGCTTTTTAGTAACTAGATAAAAAGCTATTTTAAAAAATCTTCAAAAATTATTAGGATACTGTGTACACAACGAAATATTTCCTTTTATCGACTGACACCTTTTCTATTAATTATTTGAAAAATTAACATGAAGCTCTAACCAACTGAGCCATTAAGAGACAGAGATACAATAAATTGCTTACATATATATACATATATATATATATATATATATATATATATATATTAAGTTGAAGTGTCTTGTTTTTTAGCGTGACAGAAAACGCGATGACAAATTCAATTTCATATAATAATATATAGTATATATAAAACTTGTAAAAATATTTATTTATGTATTTTGTACTTGAAACTTTTTATTTTGAGCTTTTTAATATCTAAAATACTTTGTGTTTTCTAATATCTAAAAAAATTTTAAAAACTTCTTAAAAAAACTCTTCGAAAATTCTTAAGATATTGTGTAGTCAACGAAAAAATTTCTTTTATCAATTGACATCGTTTCTACTAATTATCCTCAAAAAAATAACACGCCGGACTTTCCGGGGACCGAACTCTCGACAATCGCTTTATTAACGTCACGCTCTAACCAACTGAGCCACGGAGCCACAAACGGAATGTCTTATATTTACTTTAATTGTTTACTAGCGTGACACGGTGACAAAATCAATTTCATATAAAAAGCTCCTAAAAAGAAATTTCACTGTTTTGTTTCAGCGCATTTGAAAAAAAAAAGAGGGGGGGGGGGGAGCTTTTAATCGAAATTTTCTTAAACAATATTGTAAGGGAAGAAAATGCTTTTCCAATTCTGTGTGATGAATAACTATTTTCTGTGTTTGACAAATGTATCCGGATTGACAGAGAAGAAAATGACTCAAGTTTAGCAGATCTGTACAAACTAAATCCCGAGATCATTATTTAGGTTCCTCGTATCTTCTTTTATTATTAATCTCTAACATTTAGAGTATACTTGGATAAAGCACCGATTTCCTATAAATTTTGTATTCGAACTCTTTAAATTTGAATGTGATATTTAAGAGCTGCAATTGCAGTGTTTTATTTTAAAAACCTTGTATTTTATTTAAACTAAAATTTTCAGGACTTTGATAAATTAACAATGCTTAGATCTCGCTGATATCTAATACCCTTTATCATTCAAAATTCCCTCTGAAATAATAAATTTTCTGTTCCATGTGTCCTATAGTTACATTATTTTCAACAATGGTTGTAGATATTTAACCCTCTAATTCTAAAAATTCGTCTAAGTTCTCTTTTGCCCGAAGTTCCCTCATGTATTTCCTGTCCTTTTTCCTTTATCGTACAAAGAAAAAATCTAAATCTCAAAATTTTAGACGTCTCTACAACTTTCTGCTACATAATAATAATAATAATAATAATAATAATAATAATAATTTTGACTTTTCCTACCCCTTTGTTTTCAAGTCAAATGACAAGAATTCGAAATATGAAAAAAGAATTTCGCTTTTTTTCTGTAATACTTTGATTATTCCTGATATCGGGACCAAAGCGGCGGGACCAAAACGGCAGGATCAAAACAGTGGACCAAAATTTCCTCGGGACCAAAGTGTCATGTACGGATATGATTGCGATCGTGAAATAAGTATTTAATAAATACACTTTTCATTTGTATAAACTAATTTTGTAAATAAAACTGTTTTTGTAAAGATTTATGAACGCGGCGTTATTAACATCGCCAATAAAACAATTTGCAATTCATAAAGCGTGCGAAACATTTGAAGCACGAATACTTATCGATGCATAGGAGATTCTACAAACGATTCAAATTTGTATAGGCTATAGTTTCAGATGAGATCACAAATCTAGCAATTAAATTTATGACAATACTGGTAAATAAGCGATTATTAATATTATTACTTTTTTTAGGTAAAATATTTTATTATTAATGCACTTTTAACAGCATAATAGTATTCACAAGTTTCTCAGTAAGGATTTCAAATCAATTACATATCACCAGTTATCGCAATAATTTGTTTTAGGTGGGAAGACGAAAGCATAAACATTCCGGCGCTTTCATTTGCTTAAAAAAGTACTCTTTGACAAATGGTGCACAGACAATAAATTTCCGTTTCTTCTATCTTAACCACATGTTTTATTACAATTTTTTAGCTTTATTTTTACATTATTCTTGTTTATGAAAATCAACTTTGTAGTGAATCCCACAAATTTCAATTCGTTGACATAATCGTTGACAGCTTAGATTAATCGTACGAATGAAATGTAATTTTCTTCTAAATCTATAACTTTTTAAAACTTTTTAATGGATTTTTTTTCTTATATCGTCAATAATTTTTAAGATAATAAGTTAAGTTTCGCACATGTGTTGCTAAAAGCCCTTTGAAAAGGGGAATAAGTCTGATTGACTTAGCGTGAGTCCTAGGCCTGAGTGGAAGGCCTTCCCGGTCTTGATAAAGGCTCCTAGCCAGTATTCACATAAAGTGTTTCGGAAGAAACTATGAAAAACTCTGAACGGCTAAGTTGACAAGCAAGACCTATATTCGAACATGGCATTTCCCATCTACCCGTTTTGAAAAAAAAGTACCTTTCTGCCTCTGGTGTGGCACACTGCGACTTGGATAATTTACCTTATTTCCCTAGATTTAAATACCACTTGTAATAACTGCTAAATACATCGCTCACACATAAAACAGCTGCATAATTTACATACTTTTCACGCTGTACATAACACACCCATTTTAGTTAATAAAGTTAAAAGTGATATTAGACAGCCGATTTTAATCTACTTTTCTGCAAATATATTAATTTTCCTTGATTTAAAAATTCAGGTTAGGTCAGTGGTGGTGGATATTGTTTTTACGAAACTGTGTGATGAAATAAGTTCGAATGGGGCCAATTTGACCGTTGTAAGACTATAATTAATATATATATTTTTTTACTAGTATCTTGGTTTTGGGGTATAAAAAATTTTGTTTCTACAACTTCACGGGCAAATTATAAATTACCGAGTTTGAAAAAGTAATGCATCTTCAGGGTAAAGAGAAGGTAGAAGTTATTTCGTGCTATAATAACGGATATCCGCTGCGTAAGAAATAAAAATATAATGAGAGGGAAAAGTTATTTTTTCACACATGAGTAGGTTCTATTCAATCAACAAACCATTTTTTTTTTTTTTTTAACTTACTTACTTTTTTTTTTTCTTCCCATGTGTCGGAACAATAGACAGGGGATGTGAAACATGTATAAAAGATTGACATAAAATTAAGAAGTGAGGTGTGCTGGCGAATACTTAGAAAAAAAAAAATAATAAAAAATAGAGGTTGGTGAATAAAGCAAAAATGTAGATCATAAATATAATCTAAAACTGAAACTATATAGTTTATATTTTTTTTTTTTTTTTTTTTTTTTTTTTTTCACGAAAATCTATAGCGATCATCCAACCATTTTCCACAAAAAACCAATTGATGATAAGTTATTTTATTTAAACATTATTTTAATAACTTATATTTATTTTATCTATAAAATCGATGGCAAAATACAGAAATATTTAGGCGAATGTACATGAGAATATGTAAAATTTTCTTTAAAAAAGAAGGACATAGTAACAAAGGCTAAGCACCTTTGGCTACTACTTTTGGCTCTACCTTTGGCTGCACAAAACATTTAACGTACACTAATAATAATAATAATAATAATCTCAAAAGTGTTACCTAATTGAAAAAATCCGTGGATACAAAGAAGTGGAAGGTGGGCCCTTTCGGGAAATAATCGGGAAAAGATCTATTCATGCATTTGTAAAAAATAAAATAAATAAAATAAAAGCATTGTAAGAAAAAACCTATAATATTCTTTTTTCGTATGCGTAGGGTTTAAGGCTGATTGTCTACACTAGGGACTTAGGCCTGAGTGCGTAAGATGGCCTTTCTGGATATCTTAGTCCGTATTCATGGTAATTTTGAAAATAATAATAATAATAATAACACGGAAAACTCCGGACGGCTAGGTCGACGAGTACGATTTGGATTTGAACCCGGCATCTCCTTTTTCTCAGCTTAGAGAATAGAACATCTCGGTCACTGGTAGCAGCCAGCATTCTTTCGAAAACAATAATAAATAAATAAATGAAACAAAATAAATATTGTTTACGGCTTTGAAAATCATAGCTCTTTTATTATTTAATATCAAGGGACATTCAGTGGTTACGGTAAGCAATGTAAATAAATAAAGAGGATGAATCTTAAATTACTATTATGTCAATATTTATAATAGGAATCTTTAAACATGTTTAACACATGAACCGCAATTACAATTATGCAATAATTCCAGTTCAAACATAATCAATAACAGAAATTTTAATTTTTTTTTTTTTTCTTTTTCGGAAATTTAATAAGTGTGTGTAAGGGGGGGGGGCAGTTCACCAATTAGCAGGCTTGCTATCTTTTATATAATTTATTTATTTATTTATTTTTCATTTTCATTTATAAACTTATTTGCAGATAATTATCTTCAATTTATTTTCTGTTGATTCATATATCTTCATATGTAAGAGTTAACAAGTTGCTTTTCAGTGACAATAAATATTTTAAATAAAATACTTAAAATTCTGGAACAGATGTAGTATGATAATAAAATTCAGTTTTGTTTTTTATTTACAGTTCATGTATAATATATAATAAATAAATAAAACTAAAAACGTTTAAGGATTTTTCTTTATATTCAGTTTGCGAGAATAATTATTGGGTATTTTAAAAATTTTAGAATTTTTAAGAGAAAATAAATATAACGTGAAATAACAACATACATAGATAATAATTTTACTTTTGTTTGTCTTACTGTCTTGCCATCTACCATTGAAAATTAAAGTTATCAGAGGAGGCAGAGCCATATTTAAAATAATAGAAGTTTTAGGCGCCAAAATACACTCTTAAGACAAAACAAATCGACGCACCAAGAAGGAGTTATCCGAATGGGACGAAAATTGGTAGATGTGATGTACATGTAGAGGAAAACAAATGATTATAGTTTCAGAAAAACTGAATGATTTATTCAAGAGAAATAGCTTCAGAAAGTGAACAAGTCAGTAACGCGTTGGTCCACCTCTAACCTTTATGTAAGCAGACATTCGGCTTGATATTGGTTAATAGAGTTGACAGATGCCCTCCTGCGAGATATCGTGCCAAATTCTGTCCAATTGTCCCGAATGGGACAAAAATTTGCCAAAATCTCAAGCTGGTTGTAGAGCCTTTTTCACAATAATCACAACTCACAACGTGTTCAGTATGAGAATGATCTGGCGATTTTGCTGGACAAGCAAGAAAACAAACAGTAGAAACTATCTCCCTGCGCGGCCGGCCATTATTATGCTGAAATGTTGTGAGGAATAAGTGCCTGCCATAATCTTCAATTCCTCAATCTTAATCTTAAAAATTAACTTAATTACTTAATTAGATAATAAGAAGAGCTCGAGACAAAGTTAGATACAAAATAACAAAATTTATTAATGGCCAATTTCAAGGCGGGTGTTGGGCTAACTCAATTTTAACTCTCGAATGACCTCAGGGAATAACTTGAACAAAGCATAAAATAAAAGGTAACTTATCTCACCAATACTGTTCTTGTCGACGGCTGCTCTCTGTCGACCACTGAACTATTCTCCTACAAGAATCGTCGTCTGGATTCCCTAGGCGCGACAGATTCTTCTCTCAAACCTTACTTTATTCTACAACGCTACACATCTCTACCATCACTTAACACTCGCATAAGAACTATCATCACCAACATTACTCTCCTACTATCCACTTCACACCGCAATACTCGCCAAACTAAGATTCTTCACAATCTACACCACAATCCACTATAATATACACCACCATCCACACTCATCTACTAAAACCATCTCCATCTTATACTTCTTCCTACTAACCTCCTTTCCCTTCATTTCAATCAATACTTTTAAAATCACTTTACATTCATCTAACTCTCAGAACCTAATTCTTTCGTTGCAGCACCATGCCGACACGAAACTAATCCGACTTCCACTTTCGCCCTGACTGATAGAATCTTCTACAGGGTGAGTTTGACATAATCTGCCAAACGAAAGGAGGTGATAGAACAGCCCATGGGGAGCATAAAACACAATAGAAACCCTGTCCTATCTCTAACCGTTTCCGAGTTATGGTAGATAGAAGAAAAATCTGTTTTTTTTTCCATCCCGTCTGAAAAAACCCCACATTTGTGAACTTCCTGAAAGACTTGCACGCAAAATAAGCACATATTTGGAAAGAGCAGAAAAAATCCTATCGGGTGACACCATTTACATCAGAACACCTTAATTTGACGGCGAGCTACAAGCGCTAAAACATTGGCGAAGTTTAAAATCGAGTTGTCGCCAAATTTTTAACCGGCAATTCTGCAAAAACCCTTCAAGCTACAATCGGTCAAATTTACCAAAAACTTCTCCATTTCACAAGCTTTAGAATGAGCCCACAACAAACCATATCGGTGTTCTAGTTCAGGAGAAATTTAACCATTTGTTTGAAATATATTCATCACTGAACTCGACGTTCGTCGAGAAGGAGACTATCGGGTGCCCTGGTCGTTCCGGATTTCATGTCCGCCTTCAGCCCGCTGTTTTGTCAGAGGCAAAAAAGAAAGTTTTAAAGGCAAACAAGAAAAGTAACAGTTGTATTAAGTTTACAAACACAATGGAATGGAAACAAAAGAAGTATGACGTTTTTAACGTCTTTCACAAAGGAATTTCCAAAAAAAAAAAAAAAAAAGACGCATCTTTCACAAAGGAATATGCAAAAAAAAAAAAAAAAAATGACGTATCTCACGTCTATGATTAAAGCAGATATGCATTTGAAAGGATGTGTGAAATTTAGTGCTGCTGCTGAAATTGGTCACCCCCACACCTGATACATGCCCTTGCCCGCTTACGAACGGAAAACACAGCAGCTCTTAGCGAAAGCTCATCCCTCATTTTATTATTGCATCATCGAGCCGGCTGCTTAAATCTTGCAAACTGGCAACTTCTGTGCGGTAAACTTCTTGCTTCAGGAAACCCCAAACATAGAAGTCCAATGGAGTGGGATCTGGCGATCTAGGTGGCCAAGGAATTGGTCAATTACGATCAATCCATCGTGGATACTGCTGAGACAAGAAGTCCCGAATGGCATTGGAAAAATGTGCAGGGGCCCCATCGTGTTGGAAAATGATTTCCGCTCATTGGGGTACAGGAATGACATCAAGTAATCATGGAAGATGATGTTCCAGAAACTCCAAATATATATTGCTTGTCAGATGACCTTGGAACACATGTGGACCTATCAAGTGATCGCCAACCACTTCAAGCCAAACATTTAAGCTGTATCGCATCTGGAACGATGAGTTTCGTGTTACAAATGGATTTTGTTGAGCGTAATAATGCCAGTTATGTAAATTTAACATGCTATCCCGAGTGAAAAGTGACTCATCTGTCCACAGTATCATTCTAAGGGAAATGGTGTTCCTCAATATCTCGCTCTAAAACCCAGCGGCAGAATGTTACCCGCTTTTGGAAATCTGAGCGGCGTAATTCTTGTACCGGTGTGAAGTGATATGGATGATACTGGTTTTTGCGCAAAACATTCATTGCTTTACTTTGGGAGATTCCACCTTCTCTCGCAAGTATGCGTGAACTCATATTTGGATTTTCCTCCACTCGGTCGAGTACGGTCGAGTGGCGGAGCAGCAACCATGGCCCCTTTCGTACACCACACCGAACGACCCATTCTCCCTAAGCCTTCGATGAATTACGGCAAATACAGCACGGTTGGACGCACGACGATGTGGATAACATAGATGGTACTCTTCTTCGGCTCTCCGAGTGTTACCATCGCAAAATCCATACACAAAATGCATATTCGGGTACTTTGCATTTGTAAAACTAGGCATATCTGTTTACAGGTTGGAAAGTATGACAATTTGATCCCTGTGAGGACTTCAGTTGAAAATAAAATTCAGAAGGGTAAACAAAAAGGGATAAAATTTCAATATTAATTTACAAAAGTAGAAGAAAAAAAGTGCTACGAAATAAGAACCAACTTGGTTAATTCGTGCCAATGTAGGAAAACATACTAAGTACGAACTAAGATACAGCAAGTAGACGTGAGAGCAGCATGAAAGGAATCGGCCGAGCTCAGGCAAAGTCCAGAAAATGCTAAAGCAATAGGCAGCATAAAACGTAAAAGAAGCTGACGAGCTAATGAGCTGTTACAGATTGACTCGTCTTTTGTACCTGCGAGTGGGATGCGCACACAGGAAGGTTGGAATACATCTGCATATCACTAACAGTCCATATGCAGATAGTCACGAATTTGCATACGTTCCATTTACTCACCATCGTTTCGTTTGCCGAATTTCGACGAATGCCGTTTTGAGTGATGTATTTCAAACAAAAGGCTAAATTTCTTCTGAACTAGAACACCGATATGGTTTATTGTGGGCTCATTCTAAAGCATGTGGAATGGAGAAGGTTTTGGTAAATTTGACCGATTGTAGCTTGAACGGTGTTTGCGGAATTGCCGGTTAAAGAATTTGGCGACAACTCGATTTTAAACTTCGCCAATGTATTAGCGCTTGTAGCTCGCCGTCAAATTAATGTATCCTGATGTAAATGGTGTCACCCGATAGGATTTTTTCTGCTCTTTCCAAATATGTGCTT
The DNA here is from genome assembly GCA_963930645.1 of Salticus scenicus. NCBI lineage: Eukaryota > Metazoa > Arthropoda > Arachnida > Araneae > Salticidae > Salticus > Salticus scenicus. The sequence goes on from OZ005657.1 coordinate 274,993,687, forward strand.
ATTTTGCATGTAAGTTTTTCAGAAAGCTCATAAATTTGTGTTTTTTTCAGACGGGATGGAAAAAAAATAGATTTTTCTTCTATCTACCATAACTCGGAAACGTTTAGAGATAGGACAGGGTTTCTATGGTGTTTTATGCTCCCCATGGGCTGTTCTATCACCTACTTTCGTTTGGCAGATTATGTCAAACTCACCCTGTATAAGTTCTATAATGCAGGAACTTCTAAAATAAGTTTGAATCTCTTCCATTTCATCATTAGGTCTTTTACGTTCCAGTGATATTTTCATAACCATATACTACTTTATGGCGTTTTTTTTTTTTTTCTCTTATTTCATTCTGTAGATTTTCAACCAACTCAGGTTGTATATATGATTGAAATATTTGCATGTCACATTCATTGATTTCGTTCGGATAAAACTTCAGTGTATTAAACACATGTGTTTGAAATATTTCTATAAGACAGTGGTTAAGTCATATCGTGATTTTCACCAAGCATAATTTTTATACATGAAAAATATAAACTTTCCTTTTACTGAAAAGATGTTTAAAATATATCATTTGTTGTTTAGACAGAAAATTTTTACATCAAAGTGTAAAAACGACAAAGGTTTTTTACAGATTATTGGTTTTATATGCAGAGTAAAACAATACAAGTCAAGAAAAGACATGAAGTGTGAACAAAATGGTTGTTTTTTGTCACATCATGGGTTCATGACGTAGTGTATTAGAGGGAACTCATAGCCAATGATTATAATCTTTCGTCACAAGCGTTATGACGTTAGCAAGAGGTTTTGGTGTTTCCTCAAAGTGTTTCAGCCATGCCTAAACGTGTAAGTATAGATTTTTTTTTCTTTGTGTTTACTTCACATACGGTTTTTCATATCTTATAAGTTTTATCTACAAATTTTTTAACTTAATGTTTAGTGTTAGCAATCCTACTAAAAACAGTTACATTTTTCTGAGTGATGTGACTTAAACAAAACATTTGATAAAAATGTTTAAACTATATTAAAAAAGTTGTATAATTTTACAAACTTCTAAAATTAAACTTTCGCAATTATTACAATATATTTTCTGTATTCTAAAAATGTTAAAATATAAATACATTCATGAGTACAAAAGTTTAAGTTGTTGCTCGAAAATTATTTTTTACATTCTTCAGAATGGAACTTGTAATTTTAGTTAAAGTATGCAAGTCACTCTGAATATGCATACCTAAAGTAAGATTCAAACATTATACTTAGGAAAATACTAACTTCGTAAGTTTGTCTATAAAAATTTTATAAGTTAGTTTTTCAGAAAAAATTGTTAGCAATATATATTTATTTAAGATTTTCATAAACACTTTATGAATGAGTAACAAAACAATTTTACAAGTTTTTTTTACTTTCTATGTAAGTTTGGTTCTTTATAAAACTACTATTGTACATAAATTGTACTTAGTGTTTAAATATTATACTCAAAACAATTCTACTACTATAATGAAAAAAGTATATCTCTAATATCTTTTACATAAGTAAACTTTTTACATATTTTTATTTTAAGAAGATGACACTTAAGTTTATATTCTAATATAAATATTATGTAAAAGGTGATTTCGTAATAAAAATTAAAACAAATCATTTTCATTGAAATCTTTTTATTTGAAATTCTTTTACAATAGTATAAAACAACAGATTCATAAAAATCTATATTGTTGGGATAGCTATCGTTCGTACATTCAGCATTAAAGTTATTCAAAAAATTTAGTAAGTCTAGATTTTCATCGTCAGAATTATCTAATGCTAACACATTTTGTTTCATACTAAAATTGTTCAAATTCGTATTTTCGCTGTTAACAGAAAAATCGTGAGCATTATTCAAGCATTTAAGATTAAAGTTATACAAAAAATTTAACAAGAACAAACTTTCATTGTCATAGTTTTCTAGAGGTAAATCAGTTTGTATCAGGTTAAAATTATTCACGTCGATATTTTCATTTTTTTTAGATGAGGCATCAGCATTATTTTCACTCGTATATTCCACATTCGAATTGTTCAAAAAGTCGAAGTCTATATTCTCATTCTGAAAGTTGTTGGAAGGGAAGCCAGAAACATCATTCATGTGTTCAATGTAAAAATTATCCGAAAAATTTAACGTCTAGATGCTCAGCATCATTGTTCACTGTTGGTAATTCATCGTTAGTACTTCGCTCATTACATTTTCTACATACGTCAAAGTCTTTAGGATGATTCTTTCTCTTATGTTGCAATAATTCATATTTATACTGAAAAGATTTAGTGCATTCATCACTGTAGTTTGAATAGAAGATTTTCTATGAATATGTGTTTTATGTTTTAAAAAATGTCGTTTGTTTGTAAAGTATCAGTACATTCATCACAACAGTATGTATACAAACTCTTTTTATGATTTTTTCGCTTATGCTTTAAAAAAGCATGCTTGTTTGGAAAGGTTATAGAACATTCCTCACGTAGATATTCAGGTTTACGATGATACATCCTCTGATTTTTTTTCTAATTCATACTTGCGCTTAAAAGTATCATTCCAAATAACGCATAGATATTCAGGTAAGACTTTTTGAGGGAATAGTCCCCTTATGTTTAAATAAATCACGCTTGCGATTGAAATTTTTAATACAATATTCACATTCGTATCTTATGTAAATTTTCTGTGAGTCTCTATATGTCTTTTTAAACGATGTAATGCAACAAATCCTTTCTCGCATACATAACAAATAATAAGTTTTACATCATTGTGAGTCTTCATGTGTTGAGTTAGAAAAATGTTTTATTACAAGTTGGGCAAATTAAAAGCTTAGACAACTTCTTATCCTCAAAACTTTATGAAGGAGGTTGTTGAACAGAAACATGTGTTTCCTCAGACGGTAAAGTATTATACATTTTATACTTCAGTTTAGGAAAGTATAAAAAATCGCTCTAAAAATAAGACATTAAAAATGCGTTAAAACTATTAAGTATAAGAACTTAGGCAACACAAAGACGTGAAGATATTGCAACTGATACAAATTTTTTCTCCATTCTTCATTTTTACTTAGTAATCAGTGCCAAATTCTCTTATTTTATCACAAATTTTTATAACTATCGCCAATATTAATAGACATTTAGCCAAATATTATCTTATACCTTACTATAATAGTCGAATCTTGTGGAAAATTCTAGTTTATCAACATGTCTAAACAGATAATTTGTACACTTTCACTCTGTATTTTTATGTATGTAGCATCTATGTTAAAATTTTTAGGGTAAAAATATTCTAAGACCTGCATTTTCAAGGAAGATAGGTTGTTAATACATAAAGTTTCAAGTTCATGATTATCTTATATGTCTGCAGCTTCTTAAATTGTTGAGTAAATATTTTGTGTAAAAAACTCTCGATTTACAAAAAATTTCAGTTTATAAACAAATGTTTGAAAAACTTCAAACTATAATACTAAAAAAAAGTTAGAAAATATATTTCACTGTAAAAAGATGCATTATTGACAGATGTGAAACACTAAAATTCCATACTTCATGATTTTTTCAAATACTTACAGTTTCTTAAATTGATAAGTATGAGATTTTATCTTTCATTTTCAATCTTATTATTGAAAAAATAAGTTTCTTATATTTTTATTCTAAAAATAAGTTTAAAAATATTTCAGATGAAAATTTTCTGAAATAATTTGTGTAAATATTTTTCATTTACAAAAAAAAATTTCGTTTACAAACATATGTCTGAAAAAACTTGAAACTAAATTACTTAAAAAACTTAGTACTTTGTAAAATAAGATGTGTTATTAACACTAAAATTGTTGACTTCGTGATTTTTTTCAAATACCTACAGTCTGTTAAACTGGTAACTTTGTGATTTTATCTTACATTTACAATCTTATTACTGTAAAAATAAGTTTCTTATATTTTTATTTAAAAATAAGTTATCTTAATTTGTAAAATACTTTGATCAGAAACATTTTCAGTTTATATACATATGTTTGAAAAACTTCAAACTTTATTACTTGATTAAAACATTTTTTAAGTATGCATAAATACACATGAAAACTTTACAAAATCTAAGTATGCATCTATGAACAGAAATGAATGTACTTATAAAACATATATTCATGTATTTTAAACTCTATATTTTTTCAAAGTTAACTTTCATTTTTGAAAGATAGCTTAAAAGGTGAGACATTTCACAATGTTAGTTGTAGAAAGTAGTAAGAAGTCTTTATTTTTCAGGTTAATAATTCTTAGGAAATACATCTTAAAAATAGCTAATGTTGGAAGAGAATCACACAAAAATTTTCGAACACTATTGTTCGGGAAGTGTCAGATTCGTTCCTAGATTGTGTTTTAAACGAATGAATGGAAATTTCTAATTATCTCTACGTTTGAAAACTTATAAACTTTTAAAGAGTAATAAGTCTTTCTTATAACATTAAAAGAAAGTTTTATTACTCAGTTAAATGAATTGAAAGAACTGTTATTTTTTACGAGTATAAAGAAATTTTAAGTAAATAATATTAAATGCAAATTTACATTTTTTTCTTTTTTTTTTTTGTAAGATTATGTATAATGTATGTTAGAATGCAAAATTATATTATTTTAAAGAGTATAAGAAAATTTAAAGTAAATTTATTATTAAATACAACTTTACAATATTTTTTTTAAACATATGTGTAAGAATGTACATCAGAATGCGTATGGCGAGTATGAACTAGGTTCAAGTAAATTAATTCAACTTAATGATGAGAGGCCTAGAAGGTGAGGCATTTAATTTGCTTGAAACTTTAGTGAAATTCATGCAAAATTGTAAAATTTGTGCTGTTTCCCTCCAATGTGAAATCTCATATTGTGTCATAGAAATTTTTTATCGATAGCAGCGATTAAAATATTCCAATAGATTATACCAAAAGTATAACTGTCACTTTTCTGAAACGTAAAGAGTTTTAATATTAAGAATTTTACTGAAAATATTTTTTCCAAAACATATTTTTTATTTGGAGTTTTGTTCATTTGTACTTTAGATTAAATCAATTAAGATTGTTGCATAGCGGAAAGTAATTCCTCATGAACTTTTAAAAAACATGAAAGTATCAAAAAGGATTAAACTACAAAAAGGAGAATGTATTGAACTGAGTGAGGGTTGAATCTGCTTAATTATTAAAGTTCATATTTATGCCTAAAAAAATTTTGATTTTCTGAAGTCGTGATGAATTTATTGAATAAATACTAAGGAATAATTCTACTGTCAAACGTATGTGGTAGAAAGTGTCTAGTTCAATTCCAGAACATGGTGAAAAAATTCAAAAAAGTATATTTCTTGTTGTTAAATGCACCAACAATAGTGTCCAATTGTCTTACAAAACTCTTGTTGAAAATTATTATATTCCCGTATTGAATATCAAATTCTAAATTTAAAAGTAATGTAAGGAATGAATTTATATTTTTAAAACATCTAACGTTTATCAAATTAAAATACAACTAAATCTACGAAAAATTTAGTATTTCCTCTCTTTCTTGACCAGACGTAGAGCTCCTCCAATAATATAGGAGTGTTAACCAAACGAGTTTCAACTTTCCCTCACCTCACTTTCAAGAAACGCCCCGAAGACTTTCACAACGACTTTGCAATGTCATTATTGTCAAACGAACTCGTATTAAAAATTATCCTATTTATAATGTGAACGATTAAAATGTATACAGTTTAAAATATGTACAGGATATTCTCGATTAAAAAACTTTTTTTAATGAATATTTTAGCTAATCTCTCTCTAACATAATAAATAGATTAGAATGAAATTTTTTAAGTCCTATCTTATAATAATCTTATAATTTCTGTCACTGATAACATCATGCGAAACAATATTACCATTTGCATATACTCTTCATTAAACATTCATTAATAAATCAGGTGTCTGGCTCGTATCTAGGTCGTGTTTAAGAATTTTTAACCCTCAATTTCACACTCGTTGTCTTTTTTCATAAAACATTCGTTATCTTTTGCAAGAAAATCTTTAATTAATATTTTTTAATTACACTCATTAATGAACTAGGTGCCTGGCTCGAATTTCAGCCTTGGTTAAGAATTTTCATCATCTTTTTATTTAATTTTCACTCACATTGTGTTTTTTCTTAAAACATTTAGTGAATTTTACAAGAAAATCTTTAATTAATATTTTTTAAATTACATTCATTAATAAAGTAGGTACCGGTTTCGAATCCCTACTATACCGTTAAAATTTTAATCATCTTTCTACTTAATTTTAATCTCATTGTCTTTTTTTTCATAAAATATTTAGTGAATTTTACAGGAAAATCTTTAATATTTTTGTAATAAATATTACAGATATTCTGTAATTAATACCATTTTAATGACTGATTCATTTTCAATCAATAGCATTCTTTTAAAACTAGTAAAAAATAACCTCTTTTTAAAACCATCGTCATCTTTTACGATAAAAACACTCATATCTTTTGTAGTAAAATCCTTAATTAAAATTTTTAATTAATATTTTACAATTAATATCATTTTAATGACTGGATCATTCTCAAACAATAGCATTCCTTTTAAAACTAGTCAAAAAATAACCTCTTTTTAAAACCACCATCATCTTTCACAAAAAAACACTCATAAATATTACTTCATTAACAACATTAATTAATACCCTCGTCACGTTTCACGATTAAGTTCGTTAAGCCGGAGGGATGCTCCGAGCTCCATCAAGGCCGTGAACATGATTAAACATGTCTCTGCAATTCGCGTGACACCCGCATGGTTCGCGCCCCCTCCTGCGCTAGAACCGGTCTTTCTTACCTACTCTTTACTTTACACAAATCTTAATGAAATTGAAATATGTTATTTAAATTATTTATTGGATATTCCCTTTTGAAAATGTAGTAAACACAACCACTGATTTTTCTGATTTGTGTACACGGACATCCGGAATTATTCCAAAGCATTGCGTTCTATGAGAGGTATTCGTATAAATAAACCATATTTTAATAACTTAATTTTGCACACATTTTTATGAAATTTAAATATGGTATTTATAAGCACAAAAGAATGTTTTCTATAGAATATAGTATGATTAGCTTTAAAAATTATAGGGCGATACAAATATATTCAGTTACATTAAGATGTGACATTAGAAATTTGCTGCAACTGCATTTTCATTCCCATTAAGTGCTTTTAACTGTAACACTTTTTAACAATTTTTAAATGTGAAAATAGGATTTGAATTAATGTATCTCTATGTCTGACTGCCCATCTGTCTATCTGTCCGTTTGACCGCCTCGTTATGTTATTCAAGTTCTCAATGCTCTCTATCTAAAATAGCATTAATAGGCTCTGCACAACTGGTTTGTGAACATGGGCACCTTTAAAATGCTAATGCATCGCATTTTAAGGGAGATTTTTTAAAATCACATTTAAATAACTTCCTACCACAAAATTTATAATGAAATTAACATTTATTATTGATATGCTAACATAACGTTTGAATTGAACCATGATTAGATTTTAGATTTAAAAGATTACACTAAAATATTCAGACATATAAAGAGCTGCAACTGAAATTGCTGGAATTGCAATTACGTTTATCTCAAACTTTTTTAACACACTCCAACAATGTTTAAGAGTAGTCATGAATCCATTTAGTTTATCTGCCTTTCTCTGCTTCTGTCTGTTGTGTGATAACGTATACAAAGAATATTAAAGGTTAAACAATGCAGTGATTACGTACAGTTCGAAAGTATTAACAACTAATGGGTACCACATGATTTTTGCTTCTTTTTAAAATTTATATTTCCCTTTAAATGTTAGATTGTTTTGAATATAAAACAAATTTTATTGGCAAGCAGTGATTCCTAGGTGTTCAGTAGAAAGCTGTAAAGAAAGTAAAACATTATTCTATTTTATTTGAAACGCACCATACAGTTAACCCCCCCCCCCCCCAAAAAAAAAAAAAAAAAAAAAAAAAAAAAAAAAAACTTAAATTACATAAATACAGATTAATAATTTTTAATACATGATTATTTGAATAATAGGTTTTGTCACCATTTTTCAGAACGTTAATGGCAATAAAATTACACCTTTTGGGCGTTTAGAAAATTTATGTTCAAATCAGTGCACAAAATATTATGCAAATTAAAAGATATATATATATATACTATACATAAAAATATGAGTGAAAATTTACAAATTGTACTTACTGAATATAATAATTCTTTCTCTATCTTCATCAACAAACTAATTTTCAACTAAGATAAATAATTTTTTTATAATATACTGCGAATAATAATTAAATTCCCTTGTAAAGAACGGGCACAACAGCTAGTATATTTATAAATATTATGATGTATTTTATTATTATTTTGTTATTTAAGAATTAATGTTATTACAGTTACTCTTATTCAATTGTTTATTTTTGCTGAACTTTTTCTTTTAAATATGCATCAATAAATAGGCTTTTGCAGGAAAGTATTTTAGCTATCCTCTATTTCATTTTAAAATAATGATTGTAGTTCAAAAAGAATGATTTTATTATTTTTAGATATTAATTAAATTTAAGTTTCTAGAGTATAATTTTATTGATTACATTATTTATATTAAAAAAAAAAAAATCGGTTCTTACTAGAACTATGGAAATTATTGTTGTTGATTATATAACAACGCACATAATTAGCATTACATAAGTATACTTTTGCAAATAAAAAATACAAATTAAATAGTATAGTATTTAAATATTTGTATTCGGAGGCAAACGGAAAATAAAAATGGAATTCAGTGCATATTTAGTTTCAAAAAAGAAATGTGCTTTAAAAATAAAAGTTATTTAGTTGCATAAGTAACTGGCATTCTACTTAAGGGGAGTGACCTCTAACGCACCACTGAAGCAGGTTTCATATAAAAGCTTACATTTCTGATTAATATTTATAAATTATTTAAAAATTGAACTATATCTGGTTTTTTGATTAAAATATTCATTCAGGCAGCTTTTCTTATGGTTTTTGATATGCTTTTACAGATTGAATATCATTAAATCTGAGTTTGCATTTTTTCATGAATTCATGACCTTTAAAAAGCTATAAATTCTACATGTATTTAAGAAAAGACTTAATAATTTTTTGGGATGTTCAATATAACCTGCTTAAAAGAATTAAGAATGAGTTTTGAAATTTAATAATAAGTTTTTGAGAGAAAAAAATTAAAAAGTGCCTGTCTGTTAAAAAAAAAAAAAAAAAAAAAAAAACATGATTTTTGTTATATTTTTATTTTAAATATTTTTTCTTTTAAAGATATTGCAAAACACATCGCTGATTCTTTTTGGTAGGTTTTATTAAACACATAATATATATATACATAATAGGTCTCTTCTTAAATATCTGTAGAAATTTAAACATTTTGAAGATCACGAATTCTTGAGAAAATGCAAACTGAAGAAACGCAATTTAAAGATTTCAAATCTCTAACAGAATATGTATATTACCATAATAAATGTTCCCTGGATATCTATTTTATTGAACAATCCTAATATAGTTTAATTTATAAATGCTAAAAAAAATATAAGCTTCTATATGAAACCTACTTCAGCAATGTCGTCAAGGGCGCCAAGTCCCTTTGAAATATATATAAATTTCATAGAAAAAAAATTATTTTTGATATATATATATATATATATATATATATATATATATATATATATATATATATATATTAAAGATAGTTTTGAAATGTTTTTATTCATTTTTAATAGAAAAATAAAATTTAATATAATGTAAAATATTTTAAATATAAAATTAGAAAGCATTTAATTTAAACAGTGTTTATGAAAATATTGCACTATGCAATTTTTTGCTTGTAAAAAAAAATATGTGCAATTATTTTTTGGGGAACATGAACTTAATTGCCAGTATTAAAAAATGACCCATTATTAGAAAAAAAAAAAAAAAAAAAAAAAAAAAAATAGAGCTAAGACATACTCCTTTTAGCAACCTTTTAATTTTCCTAAAATTTCTAATTTTTTGTATATATTTTTTCTGTATTACAGTAAAATTGTGATTCGATTACATTGTATAACTTAATTTTAATTATAGTACTAAAACATATCAATTAGTTACATATTCATCCTTAGCTTTCGACTCATCAAGTTGAGTCTTCTGCAGAGTTATGCTATAATAAAATTCCATTAAGATATATATAAGTTCAGGGATACATATTCAAAAAAATAATTAATTTAAATCCATTAATTTAAAAACCATAAGAGTCAAATTACTATCTAAGAATAAAATCCACAGGTAATATGTCTCTTCTTTTTTAAATATCCACATCTATAATTTAAACTTTTTCTATAGTGACATACATATATCAACGATAATTCTGCAAATTACTTGAATAAACTCCTTAAAATAATACACTCATGTTTGTGAAAATTGCTACACCATGAAAGAATTGTCAGAAATTAATGAAATTTATTCCACATATTACTGATAGTGGTAGAGATAAACGTTCAAATGTACAGTCAGCCAAAAAAAAAAAAAAAAAACGCCCCCCCCCCCAACCAAATTTCGCCGTAAATTATCGTAGAAACATGCGACTGGTACCGATCAGTTTGCAATAACGTCTAGTTTAAAATATTATAGTTAGATTTTACTTAGGGGTCGTCTACATATTAAAACTGACATCAACTTCATTTTTTTCAATGGTAACCCCCCTTTTTTATAATTTATTTGAATTCTTTGGATCAAATCATCACGGAAAATGGTATAGTTTATATATTTCGCTCAATTTTTCATAGAGTTATAAGCTGTCAAAATTTGGGGATGCTAATGTTAAATGAATGTGACAAACATTAAATCATATCTTCCGAAATAATTATATTTAAATTCTGTTTTTTTTATTCGTTAGAATGAAGTGACCCAAACATATTCCATGCAAATTTTTGCTAAAAAAACATTTTTTAAATTATGAAAATTATTAATAAATTCATATTTGAAAAAATTATGAATTATGACCTATGTTAATTTTTGCACGAATAGAACGGCCATCATCAAAAACATGGGTTTCCAAATTTACAGCTCGTTCCTAACATTATTTTTTAAGTTACAGTGACATTTCATTTTTTACTGCTGTTAGGGGGCGCCACTTGTTATAATTTGTATCCTCTGTGAGTCAATATTTCTACACATTTTGACGAAAAACTATTTTCATTTACCTTTATGTTATTATAATTGTTTTCTAAGGAACATTTCGATGTTTGTTATAGAAATTGGCTTATTTTTTTATAAAATTATCGCAATGCTGGCAAGAGATTGGGAAAGAATTCCAAAAGAAATGTAGCCCGGCCTCTATATTGCGGAAACAGTATTAAAAAAACTAGTTTGCATACTCGTATATGACTCTATATGTGACGCTGTTATGCATAAATGTCAATGGCATTTACTACATTGAATGCTGAAGACAAAATTTAAATGATTTAATTGGAAGTGTGTAAAATAATTTTGTTTTATAATGTAAAGTTTTAGAAAAATTCTGTAAAGGTGTGGCTTTCGTTGCAAAAAGCAGTTTACTCTATTCTAAAATGTTAAGTCTTTGCTCTTAAATATTACATAACTTTTTCTAGTTTCTCACTGCTAAAATTCTATTTTATCCCTTTTGTCTTTGGTTTTTAACTTGAATATTCTAGGATTCGTGCATCTCAAGTTATATATCCTGATTTAGAAAATGCGGTAGGACGAGGATTATTATTTGAAAGGGCAATATGCAGTGAAAAATTCTTTTGTTTTTGCTTTCTTTTAAATTAATATAATTAATTTTTATCAGATTTTTTAAAATATATTTTCTGTTTTAATCTTGTTGTGACATTTTCGCATTCGTTTACTCTATCGTTTATGCTATTTAAATTTTATCGCATGACGTAACATAATAAAATATAAACTTTTTATTAAATGTTTTTTTTAATACCGAATAATATATTGGAATTAAGCACAATATTATTTATTTTTGATTATTCTAATCACGGCGTAAAACTGGCGACACATTTATCACGGAAAAATAATTTAAAACTAAGTACTATGTCTTATAACTTTTAAAGATATAGATTTCACTCATTTAAAATTAAAAATTCAAGTACGGTAGACGATTGCAGAACGGGGAATATTCATTCTAGGCAATAGGAAACCGTTTTTTCTATATCCATATTTATTTTCATATGAATATACACAATATTTATACTCTTTCTAGTGACAGTATTTGTTTCATACTATTTTGTTTATATAAATATGAATATAAGGAATATTTTAAGAAATATCGTAACACACAAATTGTGAAAGAAACACCCACTGGAGGAGTTACAGATTTTCAAATGACGTGAAACTATTAGGGGGACCGGAAAATAATGTCGTTTTGAATTAAAATACTGACATCGGAAATTTAGCCTGGATAAAATTTAAGATATTCTTAGGTAACTTATAAGATGGTTATTTTTAAAGTACCATGTAAACACTGTTAAACAAAAATTTCCGGTTTCATTTTATTAATTCAAAACGACATTATATTCCGGTCCCCCTAATACATCAGCAGTCGCGAAAACATTAAATATCCTTTCTCAGATTTTAGTTTAAATCTTGTTATCTATATTTTTGTATATTATCTATTGTTGGTTTGTACGCCTAAAATTAAATGTAAAACTTTATAGTAACACTTTCATGCGGGGCTTACTGTATAAAATAAAAATATACCCAACAAGAAGTAGATAATTCTTTTTCTTAAATATTAAACACTTTTTTTTTTTCTTTTAACCGCTATTAATGTTATTATCATTATTACTATTATTCTTTTACCTTGGTACCTAGATTTTTGCATTTCAACATTTTATTGTAGGGTTCATATGATTCAAGCTATTTAATTTTCTTCGTATGAAGTGATGTATTTTACTATTCAATGTTTAATAAATAGAAACCAATAAAAATCTTTTAATTCATAAACTAACACAGAAAGTTTTGCGAATTAGAATCGTTTTTTATTTTGTAATAAACATTTCTGAACTTTTTTTCCGGTGTGAAATTTAATAAATAATGTATATTGCGTGGTAGATCAAAATTTATTTTTTCTAAATGTATAGACGGTCCTCTAACACATTTTCACGTGTAACTCTGTTTAGAATTGATTTAAAGTATATAAATAGGTAGGTTTTCCGAACTGCCTTAATCTCAAAAATCGGAATATGAGGTCAAAAAATCGTCATTGAAAAAAATGAAGTTTATACCTGTTTTAATATGTAGATGACCCCTTAAGTAAAATCGAACTACACCATTAAAAACTAGACGTTGATGCAGATCGATAGGTACCAGCCGCATGCTTCTACGATAATTTACGGCGAAATTAGGTGGGGGAGGGGGGCTTTTTTTTTTTGGCTGACTGTACAAGACAAAAAAATAAAAATAAAAAGAATGTCTGAAATCAGTACTTTGTGTATTCGTCACGCTGAGCGATGAGAGCCTGTACACATCGTGGCATTTAATCATACAGGTTCTGAATGTAATCCTGAGGAATGACATTTCAGATGGTTTCGACTCGACGCCAAAGTTCAATCTTACTGTGCGCCCCACCAGTTGTACGAGCGAGTCGCCGACCAATGAAATCCCTGACATGCTCGATGGGCGACACAGCCGGGAAATTTTCAATCCATGGAGGAAGCGAAACCTGTTCTGTACTGAAGAAGGCTTGTGCAGTCTGAGAAACATGTGCACGGGCATTATCCTGCTGAAATACAGCACCCGGAATGCGTCGAAGAATGGAAAGGACCTCTGACTCCAAAATCTCCCTTATGTAGTAATCACTGTTGAGGTTTTCCGCAATGTGCACTAGATGGGATCGATAATTATACCTAATAGCTCCAAACACCATGATGCTAGACATTTGCGTAGTATGGCGCTGGATAACGCACTGTGGGAGCAGACGTTCTCCCTGTAATGCCTAACGCATACTCTTCCATCATTGTACTCTAGATTGCAGCGAAATCATTGGAGAAAACAAGTTGTTGCCACTGGGCATGCCACGTGCGGCGTTGCTGAGCCCATTGAAGTCGGAGGCGTCTGTGATTCAGCGAGAGGGGAATCCTGCGTATAGGAACCCTTGCACGCAGTTCTTTCTGCAGCAAACGGCGACGAACCTTTGAGCTAGACAACAAAACACCTGTAGCCGTGCTCCAACGTTGTGCTAACACATTAGAGGACGCTGTAAGGTCCGTCACAGCCATGCGGATGAGGTGTCTGTCGTCTCGTGCCGTTGTTCTATTGCGTGCCCCAGTGCTAAGTTTTCGGCTAGTTTGATTCTCCTCTGTCCATTTCTTCGAAACACGCACCACTGTTGTGGCATTACACTGCGTGCGGGCTGCGATTTCTCGATACGAAAATCTACCTTCTCGCATACCAATGATGCAGCCTCGTACGAACTCCGTTAGTTGTTGGTATGGAACCCTCCGCTTTTGACGAGGCATATTGACCACCAATGAAACGCTTACCACAGAGAACGATAAACAGATTTCAACGCGCTTTTACAGTCTTTTATGTACTTGGAACAGGTGACTGACAAGGAGTCGGTTCTCGTTCCACGCATGCGCAATCGCTTTGTAATTCTAATCATTTACATGCCTTACCTCACTTTACATTTCCTGTAAGTGTGGTTCAATTTGCATAATCCCTTCATGGTGATGCAATTTTCACAAACATGAGTGTATTATTATTTTAAATACAAATTTATATCAGAGATAAGGAGTAACATTTTTTCTGTTCAGGAACGTTTACCACAAACAGAGAACGATAAACAGATTTTAGCGCACCTTTACAGTCCTTTATATACCTAGAACATGGGTTAAGACTATCTATAGGATGAAAAACAAGATAGGGCAGCCAGCGCGAAAACCGGAGCTTTCTATTCCACATTAATTCAGCTGAGTGGAGGAAAACGATCCGATCGCCGCCTGGTGTAGTATCTTTGAAACTTATCGGAAGAAAGTGAAAGCCCGCCCCTTCGGCTTCTGTCATCACCCGATTTCCGAGAACGACCAATGAACCGCTACAAATTTAAACAAACGCACTGATTGGTAGATTGTCAAGATCTATTCGCCCCATATCTGTAAGATGAAAATTACTACTTTTCAGTAGCATTCATATTACATCCTACACTCTTAATCCGTGACCACGGATTAAAAGAGAAGGATGTATTACTAATGTTACGGAAAGGTAGTAATTTTCATCTTACAGATAGAGGGCGACCAATCTCGAAAATACACCAATCAGCGCGTTTTTACATTTCTGGCTGTTCCTTCGTTGGATGACTGAAGCCGAAGGGGCGGGCTTTCCCTTTCTTCCGATGAGTTTCAAAGATACTACACCAGGCGGCGATCGGATCGCTTACTCTGTTCGGCTGAATTAATGCGGAAAATAAAGCTCCGTTCCCCACGCTGACCGCCCTATCTAGTTTGTCATCCTGTATCCTAATCCGTGTCCGTGACCTAGAACAAGCGACTGATAAGGAGTCTGTTCTCATTCCACGCATGCGCAATCGCTTTGTCTTACCTCACTTTACATTTCCTGTAATTTTTGTTCAATTTGCATAATCCCTTCTTGGTGTTGCAATTTTCACAAACAGGAGTGTATGTGCAAATTCTATACATATTAAACTAATTACGATAGTCATTGAATTACATATTTTAACTCTAAATATATACTGATAAGAATTACTACATAATTATTTGTTGCTGCTATAGAAAGGCATATTTAAGTGTTGTCAACTATACTATTAACACCCAGTGTATATTTCAAGTTACAATACCCGGTTTAAACTTTTCCTAAAGATTTTGAAAAATGTAGCATTAGATTATTGCTTCCTCTAGTAGGAAAATATCTGTCTCTCTCTCTCTCTCTCTCTCTCTCTCTCTCTCTCTCTTTTTTTTTTTTTTTTTTTTTTTTTTTTTTTTTACGGTGCTTTTATTTATATTTTAATAACTCTAACCAAAGGTTATGTACAGTGAATGAGTTACAAATTTATTTTTCTCTTTTAATAATTTCAATTGTTTCTCTAATTAAAGCGGTTTTTTTTTATTGGTTTGATAAATTATTTTAGAATTTTCAAATAAAATTTTTATGGGATTTTTACTACAAACCTTGTAAGAGCTGATTTTTGGTAGTTATTTTTTAAATCATAAATATGTTCTTTAATTCTTTCTTTTAAAGGACGAGTAGTCATACCTATATAATATTTTTGCTGGTTAAATCCATCTAAGAAAGGGATTTGATATATTGCAGAAAGTGTATTAATTGGTTGTGGGTCGATTTTACGAGTTACAGTGTTAGTAATTCTAGGGGTACGGGGGGGGGGGGTAGCAACAAGATCAAAATTAAAAGTTTTGCATGTAGAATGTAATATTTCAAAAAGGCCTTGCCAGTAGGGGATAGGATGTCTAATTCTATTACTTTTAGGGTTGCTATTATGATTTATATTAGTAAATTTAGAAATTAAGTTATTAATAAGTTTACGCGGAAAACCGTTATTAAAACTTAAATTATATATAAAATTAGTTTCTTTTTGTAAACCAATTTCGGTTGAATAGCATTTATGAGCACGATTAAGTAAAAATGTAAAACTAGGCAACTTATAATTTAGGGGTATAGGAGCTAAATAAAGAATAGTCGGTTGCGCGACATTGGGTTTACGTTAAATTTTGGTTTCTATTTTGTTATTTTTACGGATAAGATACATTGTTTAGAATAGATACTATAACTAAAAATATTATAGTAATTTGTAAATTGCAAATTGTGTACAAACACTAACACCAACATCGGTAGCATAACTCTATAACAAACATTTATTAACACAGTACATATTTTTATACTGTTCCATTTGGAAGTAGGTTAAAAATTTTGATATAATTAAACTTTTGATAATTATAAAAATGTTTATTTATTTGCAAATGGATAAATAATGCATATTTATGATTTTGATTAATGAATAGTATGTAATGTGGAAAAGACTTTCGAAATTCAAATAAATGCTTTTATTACAGTTGAAGCCAATAAATAAATCAATGTGATTTAAAAAAAGAAACCCTTTGTGAAATTTATTTTTTTATTAATATCTTTTTTTATTCATTTATTCAAAATAGTGAAACTGTAAAATTGTATTCCATAAAATATTATTTGTAATTAATGGTCACATTTTTTTCTGATAATTTAGGAATATAAAATTTAGTTCTTATTATGTGATTGTTTAATTCTGAATGCAATTTGATTTAGTATTTTTATATATATTTTTTCATAACAATGGATGTTAACTGCACGGTGATTGCAAAAAATGTTTTAATACGTGTTAACGCGCATTCCTTTATTAGCCTTACAGTCACTTTAATTTTACTTGTGCCTAATAATATGAAACCATTTTCCATACAATTCGTAATTAATTTTAAATTATAAATTTAGCTAATGTTTTTTTCTTTTTCTTTTCCAGATGCAAGAGGTTGTTTACAATAGAAATATTTAAAAATTGTTCTCATGTAAATTAGGAGTTTCCTGTGAGAGCATGATTAATTCAATTTCATCTCTCATGGCGTAACTCCCGATGAATGTGGGATAAATCACGTCTTGAAAACTAAGGACTCAACAAAACTAAAGCTAAGTCATAAAGTAATGTATTGTCATTTATTATTTTATAAAAGAAACGTTTGCATTCTAGATACTTTCTATTTCAATTTTACTGAAGTTATTATAATTTATTTTTTTTATGTATAATATAATAAAACAATATCTCCTCAATTTATTCATTTTATGTAATATAGTTATTTTTCAGATAAAACTTAAAGCATATTTATCATAATTTTTAATTATTATTCTAGACAATAATGTTATTATAATAAAAATTGTCAGCTGAAATAAAAAACTGATACGTAGTAACATTTTTTAAATGCGTGTGTAATAATAATAATAATAATAAATAATAATAATAAAATACAGATTTTAAAGTCATATTCTATAGAAATAAAACAATTTATTCGTAAGGACAGACACATCTATTCAATTTTCATAAAGCTTTGCAAATACTTATAAAAATAACTTTAAAATAGAATAACTGCGCGCTTAGAGAAGGCAAACCAAAAAAACGAAGTAAAGTTTACTTTGCGGCCCCTTTATCAGAATTATTAGCTGGATAATTCTTTATAAGGTTATTATATAAAAGGTTATATATCTAAGGTTATATCTAAGGCATACTTGCCAACCATCTCACTATAAAGCGTAAAAATTTTAGTACCCGCCTTTTTTTTTTTTTTTTTTTTTTTTTTTTTTTCCCACACCAGTCATATTTTAGAGTAATTCTATTCTTATTTAATCATAACAATATTTGGAGATAATTACTCTAAAAATAAAGCGGTGTGAAAAAAGAGGCGTTTTTTTCAATGGGCATAAACAATTTTACGCTTATTAATGAGGTGGTTGACAGGTATGATCTAAGGTATTATATCTAAGGTTATTATATAAAAGTAATATAAATATCTCTTGCAGAAAACAACGTAAATAGAATTTGATATAATTAATGTTTTTTGAACTCTCATCAATGGAAAACTTCATAAAATAATAGGGTGCCTATACTTCAGGAACCAGAGGACTTCGTATTTATTCTCAGCAAATGAACCCCCAAGAAAACAAATCTCTGCAAAGAAATAAATCACTAATTCTGCCGACTTTTTTTTTTTTTTTTTTTTTTTTTTTAAGGATTTTTAAGACTAATTCTGTTATCTTAAAAAAAAAAAAAGTACTTTGAAACATAGAAGGAAAAAGAAAAAAAGTGCAGTTATAATATTGATTTTTTTCAAGATTTGGATTTCATTACAATTCATTTCGAACATTTATATCTGAAAATGCTTTTGGCATGGTAAATTTTAGAAAGGAAAAGCACATGTGTTAACACTGTCGGAAAATGACTTTTATTCGACTGACTTTTTTTTTTTTTTTCCTGCTTGAACCCTGAAAAAGAAAATAGATAACATTACAGGGTTCGTACGGGCGTTATTTTTTCCCTGAGTCTTATACCAGTAATTTTGTAGAACGATTTTCGTTATGAAATAAGTCTATACGATTAAGGTGAATTTTATTGCTTCAGAATACTGGTGTGAGACTCAGGGAAAAAATAAGTCCCGTACGAACCCTGCATTATAGACATTTTTGCTGGAAATTGTGACTTCGAAATTATGTTTTAATGAAAAGAGCTCAAGCCTAGGATTTTAAGTGGTGATCATTGCAATGGTCGATCTAAAACTTAACTTTTGGGAGTGACAAAGATTTTTTAAGATGTTACTTCAGATCAATGAAAAATTTACTATCGTAATATTAGTGTGCATTCCTTAGATACATTAGATTGCATTACAAAATTGTTGAAATAATTTATTTGTAGTAATTATATGGAGAAATTTAAAAGATTTACTTAAGATATTTAGAATAATGCATGCGTTTGTACAGTAACGGGAACTGTAGTTAAACACATAAAAATGTAATTAAAGTGTCTATGAGGGGAGAGAGTGATGATCACTTATAAAAAAAAAAAAAAAAAAAAAAAAAAAGACAACCTCTTTTACTTTATGCAATGGTTACTCACAAAGTTATAATTTATATTTTTAAACACTGGAAAGGAATTTATAACTAAACAAGTTCCAGATAACATAAAATTGATTTTTTTTTTTTTTTTTTTTTTTTTTGTAATGTTCTTGAATGGAATGAAAGATAAGAATATATTACTAGTGTGTGTTATGTACGATCGTTGCGTATAAATATATATATATATATTATTTAATTATAGGAATTATAGTTTGTCTTTTTACAATAGCTGTAAAATTGCAAGTTTAGATTAAAATGCAACCAAGCTAATTCACTATATATTTAATGAAATTGTAACACTAAAGTGACTATATGACATCATGATATGACATCTTTTGTAATTTCTCTTTCAGTCTACTTATTTTGAATTTACAAACATTTATCTTAAGATGGTATTACTTTCTTTTTTAAGACATATTCTATCATTTAAAATTGGAACTAGTCTAAACAAAAGAGTGACTTTAATAAATGTACATTTTAACCATAAAGTACCATACTTATATCGTATATATCGCCAACATTCTAATTAAGCGATTGATTCGGCGATTAATTGGAAAAAGGTGCTCGCAATTTTTCGCTCGAAGCAAATGAAAATTTAAAGACAAAATGGTAAGTTTGCAAATTCAAAGCAACAACAACAGAGGGAAAAAAAAATACATTGAAACCTTCCAGAGGCCGGCTTCGTGGCACAGTAGATAGGGAGCTAGCCTCCGAGGAACCAGGTTCTCTGTTCGAATCCCAGTCCAGGCATGGATGTTTGTGGTGTCCTTCATATGTGAAATCGAAATGTGTATATAAAATGTTCTTGTAATAAAACTTATAAAAACCCTTGTGGTATGGATTATTAGAGATATAAGTGGTCCTAGTGTGATATAGATTATCACATATTATAAAATTTATATTTTTCGCTTTAAAGGGATAGTAAATTCTCTGAATAAATTAAATTATAAATTAGATTCTTTAATCTTAAACAACTACTTAAAATATAACGATATAACGATTTTATCCTATAAATAATAAATTTTACAATATGCATTTTCTAATTTTTATATCTTCCCTTTCATATCATTTTCAATGTAACTGAAATATTTTTTTGATCAATTCCCAGTATTCTATTAATAAGCTTAACGTACTGGAAATTCTTTTCGCGCTGTAAATGATAATGTTTTGACTTATTACTATCCGTTTGTTTTGTGAAACTAGAAAATAATTAATTCGGTCTTTTTTAATCGCACATCGAAATGTAGATCATACACCCTCTTGTCGCCTAATTTACATCAACTGTTAGCTAAAATATTTGCTTAGCTAGTTATTTTCCTAGGGTCGAAATCTTGGCGAAATCATGCCAACATTCACTAACAACGGTCACTAAATTACTCGTCACTTTTTAAAAATATACATCTGAATATTCCTAACGCAATGCAACCCTTCTCTATCTTAAACTTTGAACTTGGCGTGTATAATTCAACGCCAAATGCATTGTCATTTTTTTTTTTTTTGCTTCAGTTTAGGAGCACGGACTTTCTTTCTGATCATCAAACATGCAAGATCTCAAGAGCGATTCGGACCTAGGGCCCGGCCTGATCCTCGGTACTGTTTCCCACTCCAGAATGTTTTCGTTAAAAAAACTTATGTTCTTTTAATTGCCTATGGTCACGTGCATTGGAATATTTTCAATAAACTGGCATGTGAACAAAATATGTCGCTGAGTTAATTCCGAGCCTGGACTTTAAATGGAAATTAACTTTTAATAATGTTTTTACTTTTCAGCCAACATCATCAACGAAAATATTATTTTTTACGACGGCCAAGTCATCTTCTTCACACCTAGAGACAAAGCAAAAATCTCAGTACTCATGAAACAACAACACCCTTCGTAAGAAAGCCACCCACGATGCTATAAAAAATAGTCCTTTAAATGTCCCTTTTTACTAGAAGCCGTTTAAAAATTCATAATTCAGACAAAAAATATTATGAATGAAATGGATTCAATTATTCAAATTTACATTATTTGTCTATACCGCTTTGTGGTAGTCATTAATATTAGTTTGATTTTTTTTTTCAACAATTGTTTTTTCCAAGAATTCTTTTGTATCCTAGATTAAACTCATCAACTTAACACCATTTCTTAATTAATAAGAGATCTTTATTAAGCCCACTGAAAACTATTGGTAAAAATAATAGATTTAGCTTGTAATTTTTAATCTAGACTATGTTTAATATTTTAATTTTGCTATTGAAAGTCCACACTACTCACTTAAAAACTTTTAAAATTTACTTGAAAATTGGTAGAACACAAAATTCACTTTTCCAAGCCTGAATTTTACCTATAATATGCACATTAAAAACAATAAAGTCTTATTGAACGCTTCTTTTCTCTACCGACTTATTGATAGGAAATATCTGTTATAATTTCCCAAACGGAGAGGAATTAGATCAAGGCCGTAGCCAAGGGAAGATAGGAGGGGAGGGGGTTGGAGGTTAAAACACTCCCCGAAATTTTGCAAATTTTTGAATTAAATTTCACTTTTAACGCTCAACATTATGTACTAAAATTTGAAAACACTCCGATTTTTTTTTTTTTCCTGGCTATAGTCTTGAATGAGTGGGTTCTTTGAAAGGAGTTACACACGAAAAATGATCGGTTCACATCAAGAGTAAAACAATATTACCTGCTCTCTCAAAAATTGACTTTTAAGAGAGATATGTATCTTTACATAAGCATTGAATCGAGGTAAATCATAATTAAAGTTGATAGGGAAATTAAAAAAATTTTTTTTTTATTTGGCGATAAAAATTGGCTTTTATAGGAATGGCTCTTAAATACAGGTGGACTTGGTGAGAGGTTTTTGATTTCTGATGTTTATTGAACTATGACAGATAATTACTTAAAATGACTTTACTGAAAATGTTATTCATTCATTCCAACGTGAATTTAAGTTGTTTTCCTTTAATTTTAAGTTTTGGGGATGTCAATAGTTTTTCATTTGGGGAGGGGTGGGCTTCAGTCCCCTAGCCTCTATCCCCCACCCCCTCCCCCTGCGAATCCGCCACTGGATCGTTGTGTTTCCAGCTCTGGTTTCCTTAGCTGCATTTACGTCTCGAAATAGAGAAAAGTCACTTGCGATCGTCTGATGCTTTTGATTATTTAGAAGGTGTCAGAAGTTTTATTGTACTTTTATACCTTCTGTTCCCTGATTCTATCTATGACTATCAACCTATGAATTATGAAGTGTTCTTTTTTTCTTTTCTTTTTCTTTTTTTTTTTTTTTTTTTTTTTTTTCATATCGATTATTCAAGGAAACTTCTTTAAATTATCTAGGAGATATTTTGTTTTACTTGCTCCGTTATATTCTACTGGGATTTAGTAGAGGTGGACATTATTCCATGTAATATAATAAATGATACTGTTATTGCATAAGATCTTATGCACATTGTAATATATTATTGAAAAGGTCATATTAAATAAATAACACTTTCATCTTATCTCTCTGCACGAAAGAGAGAGAGAGAGTCATATCTCTGGCAATGTGCCAATAAAACACAGACATAGAAATTAGATTATTTGTTGTATATAGGGATGGAATAAACAGTTACATTTCAGTATTAGGTTACTTTATTTCGTTATTATGGTAATATGTTCCAATATCCTATTATTTTTGTAATCTATTTCTACAGGGGTGAAAGAGTTTCAGTGTCAAAATAAAACACTCTCACCAGCACTCGTAATGAATAATTTCTATTATGATCAATCTCAATAAATTATAGCTCAAACATGATACAAATTATTGATAAAAATACGCTAGTGTAAGTTTTCCGTCCTGAGACGGAAACTCTTGCACCCCTGTATTACTACTTAATTGAAATGGGACTTCAAGAAATGCATTATATAGACGTGTCGTATATAGTGCATACGATTTATGTTTTTGAATAACAAAACTTTCGAATAATAATTTTCACTTAATGTAATCATATTTTCTTTTATTTCAAAAATAAAATTTCTATCATAAAATAATAATAGTAAAAGATATAGTCCATGAAACATTCACCCTGAAGAAGTACGAACATGCGAAAACGGAATATTGTAAATAATATTGAATAACATACATCCATTTCCTGTAACAAAGAATACCAATATATAAACTATATTATTCAAAAAATGTTATTCATTTGTTTAAAAAAACGTTTTATTAAAAAAGATTACAACATTCCAAATCCTAAACAGGCAAATAATGTATTACATGAAAATAAAATAAAATAAATAAAAATAACATTAGAACTATGCTGCAATAATTATTTTATAACAGTTACGTTATAATTGACTTTTAGAAATATTATTCAGCGAAAAATAAGATTAATTTATCTTATTATTCAGTGCATTGTTTAGAAAAAGAAAACTTAACTAGCGCATTTAAAACATAATTTAATGATGAAAACATACGTATACATTTTATCTATAATTAAATATTTAGTATGCGAAAAGTAAAATAATTTTATTTGATTAAAAAGCAATTTCTATTCAAAAATAACAATCTTTAACACTTTCCAACGAGGTTGAAAAGTGTTTATGACTTCGGTTTGTCTGTCTGTTTGTCTGTCTGTCTGTCCGCGCTCTAACTCCCGTAAATATTTATGGAATTTCTTGAAACTGATATATGTTATTCAAGTTCACTATCGGATGTTCCCTATTGAAAATGGAGTTTATACATCTAGTGGTTTGTGTACTGCGACTCCCGAAAATATTTCAAAGCACTGTGTTGTATGAGAGGCATTTTCTATAAACCATATTTTCATACCCCTACTGTACAAAAATCTTAATGAAATTGAAATATGTTATACAAGTTCACTATCGGATGTTCCCTGTTGAAATGGAGTTTATACTTTTACTGGTTTGTGTACAGGGACCCCCTAAAATATTTCAAAGCATTGTGTTCTATGAGAGGCATTTCTATAAACCAAATTTCAGTACCCTTACTGTACACAAATCCTAATGAAACTGAAATATGTTATTCAAGTTCACTATCGGAGGTTTCCTGTATAAAATGGAGTAAATACCAAAACTGATTTGTGTACAGGGGCACACAAAAGTATTTCAAAGTATTGTGTTCTAGGAGGGGCATTTCTATAAACCATATTTTCATACCCTTACTGTACAAAAATCTTAATGAAATTGAAATAAGTTATACAAGTTCATAATCGGTTGTTCTCTGTTGAAAATGGAGTTTATACCTCTACTAGTTTGTGTACAGGGACCCCCGAATATATTTCAAAGCATTGTGTTCTATGACAGGCATTTATATAAGCCATATTTTCATACACTTACTGTACAAAAATCTTAATGAAATTGAAGAGAGTTATACAAGTTTTCTATCGGATGTTCCCTGTTGAAAATGGAGTTTATACCTCTACTCATTTGTGTACAGGGACCCCCGAAAATATTTCAAAGCAATGTGTTCAATGAGAGGCATTTCTGTAAACCATATTTTCATACCCTTACTTTACACAAATCTTAATGAAATTGAAATATGTTATACAAGTTCACTATCGGATGTTCCCTGTTGAAAATGGAGTTTATACCTCTACTGGTTTGTGTACAGGGACCTCCTAAAATATTGCAAAGCATTGTGTTCTATGACAGGCATTTCTATAAACCATATTTTCATACCCTTACTGTACAAAAATCTTAATGAAATTGAAATATGTTATTCAAGTTCACTATCGGCTGTTTCCTGTATAAAATGGAGTAAATACCACCACTAATTTGTGTAGAGGGACACACAAAAGTATTTCAAAGCACTGCGTTTTATGAGAGATATTTCTATAACTAAATTTTAATAACTTTACTTTGGACGAAGATTTATGAAAGTGAAACGTATTATTTATAAGCACAAAAGAAAATGCTTTGCATAGAATATAGCATGATTAGCATTAGATTTACAGGGTGACACAAAAATATTCAGTTATATAAAGAGCTATTAATAAATATTTGCTAAAAGTGTACTTTCGTTTACATTAAGCGTTTTTAACACTTTCTAACATTTTCAACACTTCCCAACAAGGTTGAAAAGTGTTAATGACTTCGGTTTGTCTGTCAGTCTGTCCGTCTGTCTGCCTCTCCGCGCTCTAATTCCCGTAAATATTTGTGGAAATTCTTGAAACTGATATATGTTATTCAAGTTCACTATCGGATGTTCCCTTTTGAAAATGGAGTTTATACCTCTACTAATTTGTGTACAGGGGCACCCGAAAGTATTTCAAAGCATTGTGTTCTATGAGAGGTATTTCTATAAATCATATTTTCATACCTTTACTGTACACATATCTTAATGAAATTGAAATATATTATTCAAGTTCACTATTGGATGTTTCCTGTATAAAATCGATTAAATACCAATACTGTTTTATATACAAGGACACTCAAAAGTATTCTAAATCATTGCGTTCTATGAGAGATATTTCTATAAATCAAATTTTAATAACTTTACTTTCCACGAAGTTTTAGGAAATTAAAAATATGCTATTTATATGCACAAAAGAATGCTTTACATAGAATATAGCATGATTAGCATTAGATTTACAGGGTGACACAAAAATATTCTGTTATATTAAGAGCTATTATTAAAAACTTGCTCGAATTCTACTTTCGTTTACATTAAGCGTTTTTAACATTTTCTAACATTTTTTTTTAAGTGTGAATATGATATCAATTTGTGTATCTGTCCCTCTGTCTGTCTGTTTGCCTGCCCGCGCTCTAACTCCCGTAAATATTTATGGATTTTTTGAAACTGATATATGTTATTCAAGTTCACTATCGGATGTTCCCTAGTGAAAATGGAGTTTATACCTCTACTGTTTTAGGTTGATTTCTTTAGAAATCGACCTATTGCAATCACTTCGTTTATCTATCTATCTATATATATATATATATATATCCATAATGAAAATTTTGTCATCACGACAATTCCCGAAATAATACTGCAAATCGAACCAAATTTGGACAGTGAACTGATCTGATAAATATCTTGGATGAGTTCTTTAACCAAGTTGCTCCGACTTTTTGTATTCAAGTGGCAGCCACTTGAAAATTTCAAACCGACATTGTAAAAAGCATATTTAAAGCAAGATTTGCTTGAATTTTGATGTAAATAAAGGCCACATAAGAGTCTCAATGAAGTTTATTAATGAACTTTATCCGCCAATTTTAATAAAGTGGCAGATATTTTATATTTAGCGGGACCACTTGAAATCAGGAAAATTTAAAATCACTGTAACTTCCGAAATAATACTCCAAATCGAACCAAATTTAGACAGTGTCTTAACTTATCTTATACATATCTTAGAAGAGTTTATTAACGAAGTTGCTCCGACATTTTGTTTTCAAGTGGAGACCACTTGAAAATTTCAAATTCAAACTGTAAAAAGCGTATTCCGAATTTGTTTCAAATTTAATGCAAATATAGAACACATACACACAGAAAAATAAATTGGTCACAGTGACCTGCCAAAATGCTCAGCTGACAATACAGAATTGACTAACCAAAATAACTGACTAGCCAAAAAGTGCACTTGCTGAACTAGTCTCCAAAACTGAAAAGTGTACTTGCTGAACTAGTCGCCGAAACTGAAAAGTGTACTTGCTGAACTAGTCACCAAAACTGAAAAGTGTACTTGCTGAACTAGTCTCCAAAACTAAAAAGTGTACTGGCTAAACTAGTCAACAAAACACTACTCCAGACTAGGAAGGTTAATATTATTAGACAAAGAAGACTAGTCGGTAATCATAATTATCTGACCAGGAAGGTTAGTCAACAACCGCAGTTGCCAGATAAGGCAAGTTAGTCAGAATCTACACTTGATTAAGAAAGTTAGTCAACAGATCCCAGGTATCTGACTAAGAAAGCAAGTCAATTTTTAAAGAATACTTGAAGAGACAGGATAGTCAAGATTATTTGCCTGACTAACCTGTCTGGTAATATCTGAAGAGGAAAACTAGTCTCTATTTGACTAAGCTGCCTCATAATATTTGTGGAGGAAGATTAGTTAGGAAAAAAAAAATGACTAGCCAGTCTCATAAAATTTGAGACAGATACATACTTGCCAACATATTTGTTTTAAAAATCTGTAGATTTTATCGGAAAAAAAAAAACAGTAGATTTTGTAAATTGACATTTTTAACAATATAGACTGAATTTATATAAATATATAGTAGACGAAAAGAAAAATATATGAATATTTACAAAATATTTTTCATAAATAAAAATTTTCTTTAAATAAAAATCACTCATCTTTCAAACGAAAACAAATAAAATATTGAGATTATGTTTCTCAAGAATTAATTTCAAATCCTAAAAATTGGGAAAAAGAAAATATTGCCAATGATATTTACTTAAACACAAATTTTTACATTCGTAGCAGATTTTGCTTCATTAAGAAAAGAACGATTAAATTGTTATTCATAGCAATTTTAAACTAAATTTTCACTGCATTTAGAAATTAAAATGTTCTCCAGATTTTTATCAGATAATGAGGATCAAAATTCAGTTTTTAATTATCTTATCTGACTGAAAATACACTCACAATGACTATGTAAATATACTATTTAATTACAAAGCATTATTAAAAATCTGGTGTGAAACAACCACACGACTTCCATTACCCACTATTACACGAATTATATGCATTTTTACTTTCATTACCCGAATACCGTAGGTAATGGAAGTATTGTATTCGGTCCAAAAATTCAATGTCCAGTTTTCGCTTGATTTACACGTTTTAAGGTCTCCTGAGTCCAAATCAGTAGTTTTTGGCAATAGTGTGTACAGTGCGTTGCATGAATATAAACGCACCTTTTCCAATAACCAGAAATAGAATTTTTAAAATTTTAAAAGAAGGAATGTGACTTACAGTTATTCCATAGGACTAACAACTCAATAAAGTGCTTTGAACACGTATGTTTAGGCTCATGCAAGCTTATGTAAATGAGTGTTTAAGCATTTTCTTATTTGTCACTGTTTTCCGTTTGTTGCGCGAAAATAAACGCACTCTGTATTTTGCGTTTAAAATTTAACAGAGCATCCAGAATTAAATTAAAACACAGATAGTCGTGTTGCTAAAGTTCTCTAAAAGCAGTTTTAATGCGTGAGTTCAAAATTTACGGAGTTTGTTCAGGATGGCAAGAGGGAAAACTTTGACAGTAGACGAGAGGATAAAAATCGACTTATGCGTGGTAAAGGCTTTAGAAATCGTGAAATTGGGCGCCGAATCGGAAGAAGTGAGAGTGTTGTGCGAAACTATATAAAGAAAGGAGCAAATTACGGGAAAAAAGCGTGTAAGAAGCGAACAGGAAAGCTCACCAGTTACGACAAACGTCGAATATGCAACGCTGCAAAGAATAAGAATATTTCCTGTGCGAAGATAAAGGCTCAATACAAGCTGGGTTTTCATCGGACAACCATATGGAGAACTATCAAAGCTGCAACATTCATTAAATTTAAGAAAATGAAGGCGAAACCACCCCTCACTCAAAAGCACAAAGATATGCGGTTGGAATGGGCAAGAAAGGGAATTCTATATCGACTAAATTGGGAAAAAGCTATCTTCTCAGATGAAAAAAAGTTTAATCTCGATGGCCCGGACGGATTTCATAGCTACTGGCACGATTTGAGAACCAAAGAAATGTACTGTTCAAAACGTGAATCTGGAGGTGGGTCTGTCATGGTGTGGGCAGCCATTAGTTTTAAAGGGACTTTCGAATTAGAGTTCGCGAAGAACACTATTTACTCTATAGATTATGTCCAGATGCTCACAAGAAACTTCTGCCGTCAAGCAGTCAAGAAAGCTGGAAGAAATTATCTTTTTCAGCAGGATTGCGCATCTGTACATACAGCACATATCGTGAAAAAATTGTTCCGTTTCAGTAAAATTAAAGTTCTTAATTGGCCGTTAAAAAGCCCCGATTTAAACATAATGGAGAACGTACGGGATATTCTGGTTCGCCGTGTTTACGTAAACAGAAGGCAATTTAACACGAAAGATGAACTAAAATCGGCTATTCAATTAGCTTGGAAGACAATCAGCTTAGATGACCTCATGCCACTATATCAGTCAATGCCAAGGCTTTTACTGGCAGTTCTAGAAGCCCATGGTGGCTTTACAAAGTATTAGATACAGTAATTGTTACTCAGTTATTTATTTTTTACATGTGCGTTTAAATTCATGCAACATGTATTTTTGTCATAAATTCAGTAAAAGTATGTTCTAAAAAATCTTATTGGTCTTTCATTGGTTTGACACTTTTTTTCATTTCTTGAATCATACACATACATTTTGCATCAAGTGTCACCTATTAATATTTTTTTTTTATTACACTTCTATAACATTCTAATTCTTACAGCTAAGGTGCGTTTATATTCATGCAACGCACTGTATGTGTGTGTATGTATGTATGAACGAAATATTCTGGTTATGATATCTCCTAAATTAATAGAGTTAGAACTACGAAACTTCAGCACTGAGCCAGGTCTGGTGTGCAGATAACTGTTCCAAATTTTGGTGAAAATTGAAAAACCGGAAGTGGGACCGTAAGTCCGTATTTCAAAAACGGCTCCAGCTATTGTCTTCAAAGTTGCCATATAAACACTCTATTAGATGTCCTTTCGAATGATTTAGTTGGTTAGTTCAGGAAAATTGACAAGCACCCTGTGTAAATAGCTTAATTTCAGGTCTCGCAACTTCGTTCCTTTAAAAACGGCTGTACGGATTATTTTCAAACTCGCCATATTAACTCACTTTTAAATATGCTTTTCTATGTAATTATAGTTTTCCGTTCAATAATTGAGTATGCCAAGTTTTGGTAAAAGTTAGTATCTCAAAAACGGCTCTAACGATTTTCTTGAAAATTGTCACATAAATCCATTTTAGATATCCTTTCTCATGTATTAAGTGGTTATTACAGGAAAAATAACAGTCATCCTGATTAAGTAGGTCAGTTTTAGATCTCGGAAATTGGTGTTTGAAAAAATAACTCATTCCCTTCCCCCCCCCCCCCCCTTATTTTTTAACTCGCTATATAAATTCTGTTTTCATGTTTATATATATATATATATATATATATATGTATATATATATACACACATACACACACACACACACACACACACACACACACACATATACATATATATATATATATATATTAGCTTTCTCTTATAGTAAATTTGTTTGGTGTCTACTTCGTTAGGTCAATTTTACGTTTTCGCTGACCACATTATTTCTAAAAAATGCATATAATACGTATAATAGTGGGTAATGGAAGCCGTGTGGTTGTTTCATACCAGATTTTTTTGAGAAAATGTGATCAGAAGATATAAAAGTGACTTAAAGAAGTAGAAACCTAAAAATTTTCCCAGTAAGAGAAATTTTATACACATGTAAAGACATATAAAACGAAGCTTACATTAGCGAGATAAAAAATAAGAAAAAAAAAATGGTAGAGTTATTTTTTGAAACACCAATTTCCGAGATCTAAATCTGCCCAACCTAAGCAGGATGACTGTTAATTTTCCTCTAATAACCACGTAATACATGAGAAAGGAATGGGTTTATATAACGATTTTCAAGAAAATCGTTAGAGCTGTTTTTGAGATAACAACTTTTACCAAAACGCAATTATTGACCGGAAAACAATAATTACATACAAAACTATATTTAAAAGTGAATTAATATGGTGAGTTTGAAAAAAATCCGTACAGATGTTTTTAAAGGAACGCGCTTGCGAGACCTGAAATTGAGTTATTTATACAGGACGCCTATCAATTTTCCTGAACTAACCAACTATATCATTCGAAAGGACTTCTAATAGAATGTTTATATAGCAAATTTGAAGAAAATCGTTAGAGCCGGTTTTGAGATACGGACTTACGGTCCCACTTCTGGTTTCTGATGTCCCACTTCCGGTTTTTCAATTTTTACCAACATTTGGAAAATGCATCTGTGCACCAGACCTGTCTTAATTCTGAAGTTTTGTTGTTCTATCTTTATTAGTTTCGGAGATATGATAGTCAGGAGATTCCACACATACACACACACTTACCAATTGCTAAAAACCACGTTTTTGGACCCAGGGGACCTTAAAACGTGTAAATCAGGTGAAATCTCGATATCGAATTTTTGGACCGAATACAATACTTCCATTACCTACGGTAGTTAGGTGATGGAAGTAAAAACCCCAAAAATTTAAGTTTGTTTTGAGTTAATTAAAATCAATATTGTATTTTTTACACATACATTTAATAAGCCTCATTTCATTATTATATTTATTTTCTGTATATTTTCCTCTATATATTTTACAGTAAAATTGCTCAATTTTGCAATTTTTCTTGTAAGTTCCTAAAAACAGCTGCCCAGTAGAAATAGATAAAAAAACGGTAGTCTACTGGTAAAAACAGTAGAGTTGGCAAGTAATGCAGATTAATCAAAATTTTAATTGTTTAAAATCCTTCATATTTTATGAGGAATAAGAGATTCATGCTTGTTTGCAGGGGTTTTTGTAAAAGCATTGTTATTAGTCTTAACCTCTTTACTTTTGTAAATGTTAATTCCCCCCCCCCCCTTTAAGGTGTTCAACCTTGAAAATACATTTAAAGAACTTTTCTGAAAAAATATTACTTGTCTATCAATTCGGAAAAAAATACTCATAGCTGCCAACTTCAAATTATTCCGGAAAGTTGTTAACAAACGCCCTTTTCTTCATACCATATTCTTTCTAGAATAATTTTCTTTAGCATGTAATTACAATTAAATATGAAGAAAATTACTCCTCAAAGAATATGGTTTTAAAAAAGGGCGGTACTAACAACATTCCGGAATCAATTAAAAAAGTTAGCAGTTATGAATACTGGAAATTTAACAAATCACTGAAACAAAGAATTCGCTGTTTTAAACATTCTTCCCTACATTTATTTATTATTATTATTATAGATTAACGCACGCATTTATCCAACACCTTCTTATCAAGACTTTCCAAGTGGATTGTGGCGCCACATGATTTAGTCCATTTTTTATGCACATCCTCATATATGGATATAGAAATATATATATATATATATATATTTCTCCTCGGTGCTTTCGTTTTATACGCTGTGGTTACAAAAATAAATATAAAACCTTTTTTTTTTTTTTTTTTTTTTTTTAAGTTCCTTTTTTTAATATTACCCCTTTCATTCCCAATTTTTTCCCTCCATAAAACAATAAATCTTATATTTAGCCATAAATTTATTTCAAAGGCAATATATATAAATATTTTTTTTAAATAGGAGTAATAGCAGAGTACGAATTAATATAGCTAACAAAGCAACTGAGAGGTGTTTATTTATGTTTAATATAACCACTGATGCCATTAATAATCACAACTTTTCAATAAATAAAAATATCAAAATTTTGGAAAACATACATGTTGTAATTAATAATAATACAAATTATAAACATTAAAAAATAAAATAAAAAATATTTCAAACAGTTAATTTCCTTAACCCTTTATATACCAAATCACCTTATTTTTGGAAAAATAGTTTGAAACTTTTTTATTATATTTCTTTGCTGCAAGAGAAACATTTCATATTAAATTTAGCTTAAACTATAGCTTAACAATAGAGAAAGCTAAAACTATAGGAACTTTGAGGTTCCAATGAAAGCCTGTAGTAAATTTAGGCTATATTGAGGAATTTTTTTGGTGGGACTTTAAAGTCCCGGTGGGATACAAAGGGTTAAGCCACCTGAATATATGCATATATTTTTTAAATAATGGATTTTTTTCACCAGATTAAAATTATAAACAGGTACGACGATACAATGTATTGATATAGACAATATAAACGATATATAAGGTATAGAAGTTACAATGTACTAAATTATAAATGACATCAAACTCCAAATTTCCGGTTATTTAAAGTTTTAAAATCATAAATATTAATGATACACCTTTTTTTTTTTTTTTTTTTTGAGGTGAGGGTGGATATAAAATTTGCATTAAAAACACATTTTACCGTATATAATAAGATTTTTTTTTTCCTTTAATCATCTCTGTTAATTTTATGCACAGAGAAATTTTAATGTATAACAATAATTTACAAGTATTTTGATCATCCAAAATAACTCTCACTTACCTGATAACATACTTTCAACATTCTTTAGATCAAGATTTTAAATAGATTTATTTGCTTATTTAAATAAGAAACTAAGTAATTAAAATAATACATAAAAGACAAAAATCAAGAAAAAAAATAATTTTATTGAAAATTATAAATATGTTTCATATACATAAAGAAGATTGTTCTATAATTTGCATAAAAATTAATCATAATAATAATATAAAAGCATATATATCATTAGGTAATAAAACGTAAATTTTTTGCCTTGGCTTTTGCAATACTTCTCAAGTTTTTGTTAGTGACTATTTGTTAACTTTTTCCAACTTAATTATTTACAAATCTAAATAGCTCTTAAGCAAAAAAGAAATATTTCCACAGGACTTTGTCTTCATGTACTTGGCTTTGATAGATGTGATGGCAAATCACTGAAAATCGTAGGAATAGCACCATCTTTAACAATTGGTTTATTTCTTGGGTCTTGATATAACTTTTCTTCTTTTTTATTAAAATATGTTACGGTTTGTATAATTTCATCCGGCTTAAAATGAAACTCGCAAACCTTA
Source organism: Salticus scenicus (assembly GCA_963930645.1). NCBI lineage: Eukaryota > Metazoa > Arthropoda > Arachnida > Araneae > Salticidae > Salticus > Salticus scenicus. Next base: position 275,028,044 of record OZ005657.1, read on the forward strand.
AAAGGAAAAAAAAAAAAAAGTCAGTAGGATATCGCTAAGAAGTACGTTACACACAGAAAAATAAATTGGTCACAGTGACCTGGCAAAATGCTCAACTGACAATACAGAATTGACTAACGAAAATAGCTGACTAGCCAAAAAGTGTACTTGCTGAACTAGTCTCCAAAACTGAAAAGTGTACTTGCTGAACTAGTCTTCAAAACTAAAAAGCGTACTTGCTGAACTAGTCACCAAAGCTGAAAAGTGTACTTGCTGAACTAGTCACCAAAACACTACTCCAGACTAGGAAGGTTAATATTATCAGATAAAGAAGGCTAGTCGACAATCATAATTATCTGACCAGGAAGCAGTCTCGGACTGGCCAGGTCGGCTGGTCGGCGATTGCCGAGGGCCCCCTGCCCAAGGGGGCCCCCAAGACCCTCCTCAAAACATACTACTTTATAACTAGTTTTACCAGAGTAATTTGAGTATTTATTTTACTATAATTTTACGGATTTACAATCAATTTTGACTCATCGCGTGTTGTGCAGTGCTCATAATTTCAGGGAAGTTCGCGACCAAAGAACATAAATGCAAACAGGTATTGAAGCTTTGTGTTGAAAACTGTCTTTCTTGATAATTTGCATCTAGAATTCGTGCACAAGTAAAGTCGAGAATGTTTCATTCATGGTGCAGGATGCTTTATGCTTCATCTTCATCCTGCATAAGCAAGTTTGCTCTCTTATCTTAAACAGCCACGAAATTTTAAACGTATAGCGTCCAGATTGCGGTAATTACGTCTCTTCAGAGCTGCAATTATTGTTCTTACCTAATATAACTAACATCTTTGTCGCAACGCTCACTAACTATGTCTCGTAGAAAGGTAAAGCAGTGTCAGAGCTGTGTCAACAGGAGACGTGTCAATGAATGTGGCGCTTCGAAAAGAAAAGAAGAGAAAATCTTTAGACGATGAAAAAAATTCCAAATGTCTAAATACTTCGTTAACTAGTTCACTTCTGAGTCACAAAGTCGGCCTTTGAAGGACGACAATGATACATTAAATACAGGTAACTCGAATTAGTTTCTCTTAACCCTTTCCGACCCGAAATATTTTTACCTTAAAACATTACATTCTTCTGTTTTTGCAAACTGAAAGAAAAATATGGACTATAACCGACATTTGTTGATTGAAAATTACACTTTCTGCTAATTAGCTCGGTCATTCATTTCCTGATTTTATTACATACGACTGTTCCAGATGCAAAAATGTAAGGGGATGTCGTCGATGTCTAACCCGCGCGATCGTACGGTCTGGGTCGGAAAGGGATAAGAACGTTCTTTAGTTGAAAAAAATAATAGTTTAAATATGGTTTTCTTCCAATCAGTTGATTGTGGATTTTAATTTAAAAAAAAAAATGTATTTCTTTCCCATTGTTTAATGGTGTTTTCCATTTCCTGCGGCTTATTTCTGTTGAACTATCTATATGATAGACCAGATATTTCTGCCAAAATGGTTGTCTGAGTGAGTAATGGTGACCGGTTGTCGGCCTGGATAGCTCAATTGGTAGAGCCTTGACCTTGTAAGTCAAAGATCCGGGGTTCGACTCCCGGTCCAGGCATTATTTTCACTCAGACGGAAAATTAAAATTTCAATAAATATGTTCTTTAGTTAGCTCAAGCAAAACAATTTTATGATTTAATTTTATAAAAATAATTTTGTTAATTAAAGGTTCTTAATTTCAGATGAAAATTAGAGATTTTATATAAAAATAATACTTAAGTACCTTCCACATATTCGGTAATTTGAGACAAGCCTTTATTTCTGTTTCTTGGTGTGCTTCATTTTTGCCTTTAAAATCATTATATTAAAAGTACAAACAACAATCAAGGGACTGTCACCAAAACTTCGCTTTTCATATGCCTAGCGGTCATTTATTCGAATAAAACTGCATTAAATAGTAAGATTTTTTTTTTTTTTTTTTTGGGGGGGGGGGCTATTGTGTTAGAATATAATTTAGGAAGTTAAGATATTACACTAAGTTTTCATTTAACTACCGGAAAAAACAGTAACTAAACAATTCTATTATTTAATTTTCTAATATGAATTTTTTAAATTAGAGGTTTTTTATTTTGGGTTGACATTTTATTTAAAAACTAACAGAAACCAGCCACGCATTGCTGTGGTTTTAGTAGGCTTTACCCGTTTCGCTATTCGCTGGTCATCATATTTAAATGATCATAAAGTTCTATATCAGTTATCAGTACTAAAATCACTCATACAAAAAAAAAAAAAAAAAAAAAAAAAAAAAAAAAAACATTGAAATCAGTCTGTCTCGATTTGGATTCCTTCTGCCCTTAGCAGCTGCTTTTACTCCCGTACAGTACTAATCCAGCAGCCTTTTTTTCCTGTAAAATTCTGTACGAAACGGATTTAGTACGACAGGACTTTTTTTTTTTTCATCTATTGTTCCATATAAAAGCATGCAGTAATTGCTTCGTTCCATAGCATTTTTCGGTGCAGCTTCAGTATAAGACCCTCCCCCTGGCGGCATTTAAACTTTCGTTGTCATTTTGTCGATCAATTAAAGAGGATGTCGCAATTGCGTAAGTAAAGATCTTGGCGAGAGTTGCTTAGTTGCACTATATTTGTACCAAGGTTTTCAGAGCCATTTTTCTTTTTGTTATAAAATATATTTTACAATTTGTATCAACTAAATCACAGTTAAAAAATACTTTTTTTTTTCAATATGCTTGGTAATTTATTACCATTGTTCCCTTTTTATAATTATTTAGGTATTACTGTAGGATTTAGATTACATTTGGTTTCTTCAACAATGTGATTTGGTTGCCTAAAAATAAAAATATTTGACATTCCCTTTTTTAAAAAATAAACCAATCGTAATTAAATAGTATACTTATTTTTTTCAGGATGGAACAATTTTAGGTATGGTATATAAAAATCATGTAAATATTTATTGTGAGAATAAATAAACGACATCAGAAAAAAGCTTACATTTTTGCTGAACTGTTTTCCCAGTAGCAAGAAAGCTAAATGTGGTTTTTAGGCGTGTAAGCTGAATTAAAAAAAAAAAAAAAAAAAAAAAAAAAAAAAAACGTATTTTTTCTGTCTATCTCTCTCTCTATATATAAAAGAGTACTTCTACTGACTCACCATCGCACAGCGAAATCTACTGGAGCCAAGCCACTGACACGAAACTGGGCCAGATTATAGAACATATATATAGTGTAATCGCCCCCTAAAAAGCGATTTTACAAAATTCGCTCCTCAAGGGAGGCAAGGAAAGTAGAGCGTAATTTCATAAAAACCTCCATATTTCAATAAAATAAAATAAAATAAAAAACAGCTATCAGTAAAATGTTTGCTTTAAAATATAGCTAACACAAACACCTAAAAATGCATTTCTGGAATTTTAGAAATTTGGCCATCAAGGGGAGAAGGAACAAAATCATAATAATGATTTCACATAACCCTTCCTAGCTCAAACATACCATAGAAATAGAAATACCATAGAAACCATTTTATTTACTTACATGTGTGAATGGGGACATAGTGAAGGAAATGATATTTTGCATTTCAAAGAAAGTTTAAAATTATATTTCAATTTCAATAACCAAAGAATAACAATATTTATATACACAACTAATTAATATTGATAGTTTTGAGAGCTTTTTGTTTTTATGATTTTAAAAATATGCTCTCAAGACTACTCAGACATGAAATAACCACTTTTCATAGAATAACTCAAGTACTATAAACTGATTGCAATAGTTTTACATTTATACAAATGCTAGCAGACTTTGCCCGCTTCGCTGGTCACTACATTAAAATGATTTCTTTTTAATTGAATAATTTTTGCTTTAAAATATAGCAAACACTAATATCTAAAAACAAATTTCTGGAATTTTAGAAATTCAGTCCCCAAAGGAGGGAAGAGGGAGCAAAACGTAATTTCACATTTCAAAACATGATTTCACATAATTCTACATAACTCAAACAAACTAACAAGCAACAACAAAAACAGACATCCGTGAGATTTTTGTTTTAAAATATAGCGAACAAAATAACTAAAACTCAGTTTCTGAAATTTTGTAAATTCAGTGCCCAAGAGGGGCGGGAGGAGGGCAAAACGTGATTTCCACCAATTGAATAAACACTGTCGTGGCGATTTTTTGCGGCACTGGGTCACGAATTCTGTAAGTTCTAGAGAGCTGACACTTCTACGATGGGGTTTCGTAAAATTCTCCCTTCCCCATCCCCTCCCCCCCTGGCGGGTGGCAAAAAAAGCCTGTTTACGAGTATAACTCAGCTCCAAATTACTTCATGATTAAGAAATAGCACAAGAAGAGAGTAGACTTGTGTACAAAAAGAAAAAATATATATCGATTTTCGAATTCTTGATTTTACGGGGGAGGGGAAGAATTTTGCAAAATTTAGATATTCCAGTAAAACTCTACAAAAAATGGCACGTAGAAGAAGAAAAATACTGCGTCTTCTGGAGTATATTTCCAAAAACCCATTTTGGGTGTTTTGCGATTTTTGATTTGGAAGGGGATTTACAAGAAGAGCAAATTTTAGAGCCGCCTTTTTGCATTAAGCTTTTCGTGGGAAATCTATGGGAGCTTAAGTTCACGAATTTTAGTGTGTGTTGAATATTTTCATCAACTGTGACGGGATTTGCTAAATTTCACAATGGGAGTGGCGAGGGAAAAAAATTGCAAGCGTAATTCTGTTCCAAATTATCTCAGTCCAAAAATTTTTTTGTATGTGGGCTTGCTATGTGTACACAACACTCAATATAAAGGGATTTTGCGAACAGTTTCCCTTCCCTCCCTTTGGGATCGGGAAAGCAAAAACACGTTTCAAGTTGTAACCCTCATTTAAAATATCTCAAAAAAGCAATTTCTGAATGCATGGATTACTTATATGTTCCTAAAAATACATTTTGCGAAGCACCTCCTTTCCCCTTTGAACACAAAATACATATCCAAGCGTAATTCTTTTCCAATTATCTCATGAAGGTGATTTTTTTTGTGTGTGTGTGTGTACCTAACACACACAATAAAGAAATTATCTTAGGAAATCTATATTTTGGTGTGGGTTGGCTATGTGAGTGTAACACACATTATAAAAGGATTTTGTCAAATTTCCCCCTTTCCTATTTGTCGGGCGGAAGGGGGGGGGGGCAAAAAATATGTTTCCAAGCGTAACTTTATTTACAGTTATCTCGGGAAGTCTTTATTTTTTTTGTTATGGGGCTGTAACATATGTACAGAATACGCACTATAGGGGGATTTTAGGAAAGATCCCCATTCACCCTTTGGGGTGTGGTGGGTAAAAAACATGTTTCGAATTGTAACTCTGCTCTAAATTATGTAAGAAAGGCGAATTTTTTTTGTGTGTGTTGGTTACGCGTACCCAATACGCACTTTAATGAAATTTCGCAAAATTTCTCCCCTTTGGTGGGGAGGGTATAAACTGAAGTTTTAATCGATTTCAATGAATTTTTTATATATTTTTTTTCATTTTATGAGATTTTTTAGTATTAATAAGTTATATGTAATTTTGAGACTTCATTTAAATGTAGTGGGCAGCGAAGCCTGCTAGTTTCCTCTAAATTCCTCAGTAAGGGGCCCCTTTTCGAGTTCTAGCCGAGGGCCCCCAAAGGAGCCAGTCCGGGACTGCCAGGAAGGTTAGTCAATAACCGCAGTTTCAAAGACAAGGCATGTTAGTCAGAATCTACACTTGATTAAGAAAGTTAGTCAACAGATCTCAGGTATCTGACTAAGAAAGCTAGTCAATTTTCAAAGAATATTTGAAGAGGCAGGATGGTCAAGATTATTTGCCTGACTAAACTGTCTGGTAATATCTGAAGAGGAAAACGAGTCTCTATTTGATTAAGCTGCCTCATAATATTTGTGGAGGAAGATTCGTTAGGAAAAAAAAAAAAAAAAACAATGACTAGCCTGTCTCATAATATTTGAGATAGATTCATACTTGCCAACATATCAGTTTTAAAAATCAGTAGATTTTATCGGGAAAAAAAAAAAAAAAAAAAAAAAAAAAAAACAGTATTGATTTTCTAAATTGACATTTTTAACAATAGAGACTGAATTTATATAAATATATAGTAGACAAAAAGAAAAATATATGAATATTTACAAAATATTTTCCATAAATAAAAATTTTCTTTAAATAAAAATCACTCATCTTTCAAACGAAAACAAATAAAATATTGAGATTATGTGTATTAAAGAATTAATTTCAAATCCTAAAAATTAGGAAAAAAAAATATTGCCAATGACATTTACTTAAACACAAATTTTTACATTTATAGCAGATTTTGCTTCATTAAGAAAATAACAATTAAATTGTTATTCATAGAATTTTTAAACTGAATTTTCACTGCATTTAGAAATTAAAATGTTCTCCAGATTTTTATAAGATAATGAGGATCAAAATTCAGTTTTTAATTATCTTATCTGACTGAAAATACACTCACAATGACTATGTAAACATACTATTTAATTACAAAGCATTATTTACAAATCTGGTGTGAAAAACCACACGACTTCCATTACCCACTATTTCACGAATTATATGCATTTTTACTTTCATTACCCGACTACCGTAGGTAATGAAAGTATTGTATTCGGTCCAAAAATTCAATGTCGAGTTTTCGCTTGATTTACACGTTTCAAGGTCTCCTGAGTCCAAATCAGTAGTTTTTGGCAATAGTGTGTGTGTGTGTGTATGTATGTACGAACGAAATCTTCTGGTTATGATATCTCCTAAACTAATAGAGATAAAACTACGAAACTTCAACATTGAGGAAGGTCTGGTGTACAGATGAATTTCTGGTGTACAGGCGCCCTGTATAAATAGCTTAATTTCAGGTCTCGCAAGTGCGTACCTTTAAAAACGGCTGTACGGATTATTTTCAAACTCGCTATAGTAACTCACTTTTAAATATGCTTTTGTATGTAATTATTGTTTTCCGTTCAATAATTGAGTATGCCAAGTTTTGGTAAAAGTTAGTATCTCAAAAACGGCTCTAACGATTTTCTTGAAAATTGTCACATAAATCCATTTTAGATATCCTTTCTCATGTATTAAGTGGTTGTTACAGGAAAAATAACAGTCATCCTGATTAGGTAGGTCAGTTTTAGATCTCGGAAATTGGTGTTTGAAAAAAAAAAATAACTCATCCCCCCCCCCTTATTTTTTAACTCGCTATATAAATTCTGTTTTACATGTTTACATATATATATATATATTTATACATACATGCATGCACACACACATACACACACACATATACATATTAGCTTTCTCTTATAGGAAATTTGTTTGGTGTCTACTTCGTTAGGTCAATTTTACGTGTTCGCTGACCACATTATTTCTAAAAAATGCATTGTAATAGTGGGCAATGGAAGCCGTGTGGTTGTTTCACACCAGACTTTTTTTGTTTTTTTTTTTGAGAAAATGTGATCAGAAGATATAAAAGTGGCTTAAAGAACTAGAAAACTAAATTTTTTCCCGGTAAGAGAAATTTTATGCACATGTAACGACATATAAAACGAAGCTTACATTAGCGAGATAAAAATTAAGAAAAAAAAATGGTAGAGTTATTTTTTAAAACACCAATTTCCGAGATCTAAAACTGGCCTTAATTTTCCTCTAATAACCGCGTAATACATGAGAAAGGAATGGGTTTATATAACGATTTTCAAGAAAATCGTTAGAGCCGCTTTTGAGATAACAACTTTTACCAAAACGCAATTTTTGACCGGAAAACAATAGTTACATACAAAACTATACTTAAAAGTGGGTTAACATGGCGAGTTTGAAAAAAAATCCGTACAGATGTTTTTAAAGGAACGCGCTTGCAAGACCTGAAATTGAGTTATTTATACAGGACGCCTATCAATTTTCCTGAACTAACCAACTATATCATTCGAAAGGACTTCTAATAGAATGTTTATGTAGCAAATTTGAAGAAAATCGTTAGAGCCGGTTTTGAGATACGGACTTACGGTCCCACTTCTGGTTTCCGATGTCCCACTTCCGGTTTTTCAGTTTTTATCAACATTTGGAAAATGCATCTGTACACCAGACCTGTCTTAATTCTGAAGTTTTGTAGTTCTATCTTTATTAGTTTCCGAGATATGATAGCCAGGAGATTCCACACACACACACACACACTTACCAATTGCCAAAACCACTTTTTTGGACTCAGGGCACCTTAAAACGTGTAAATCAGGTGAAATCTCGATATCGAATTTTTGGACCGAATACAATACTTCCAGAGCTGCCAACCTAATCCGGCAAATTGTTAGTACCGCCCTTTTTTCTACACCACTTAATTTTTAAAGCAATTTTATTCAAATATATTTACGATGAATTAAGAACAAAAAAACTCTAAGAAATGACTGGTGTAGAAAAAGGGGCGGTACTAACAATTTGCCGGATTAGGTTGTCAGCTCTGTACTTCCATTACTTACGGTAGTAGGGTGATGGAAGTAAAAAATCCAAAAATTTAAGTTTGTTTTGAGTTAATTAAAATCAATATTGTAATTTTTACACATACATTTAATAAGCCTCATTTCATTATTATATGTATTCTCTGTATATTTTCCTCTATATATTTTCCAGTAAAATTGCTCAATTTTACAATTTTTCTTGTAAGTTTCCTAAAAACAGCAGACCAGTAGAAATAGCTAAAAAAAAACCGGTAGTCTACTGGTAAAAACAGTAGAGTTGGCAAGTAAGCAGATTAATCAAAATTTTAATTGGTTAAAATCCTTCATATTTTATGAAGAATAAGAGATTCGTGCTTGTTTGCAGGGGTTTTTGTAAAAGCATTGTTATTAGTCTTAACCTCTTTACTTTTGTAATTGTTTAATCTTTTCTCCCCTTCAAGATGTTCAACCTTGAAAATACATTTAAAGAACTTTTCTGGAAAATATTACTTGTCTATCAATTAGAAAAAAAAAATACTCATAGCTGCCAACTTCTTCAAATTATTCCGGAATGTTGTTAACATTCGCCCTTTTCTTCATACCATATTCTTTCTAGAATAATCTTCTTTAGCATGTAATTACAATTAAATATGAAGAAAATTACTCCTCAAAGAATATGATTTGAAAAAAGGGCATTACTAACAACATTCCGGAATCAATTAAAAAAGTTAGCAGCTATGAATACTGGAAATTTAACAAACCACTGAAACAAATATGGATTTAGATTTATTTTTAGAATTTATTATATTTAGAATTTATTTTTTTTTTCTCCTCGGTGCTTTCGTTTTATACGCTGTGGTTACAAAAATAAATATAAATCTTTTTTTTAAGTTCCTTTTTTTAATATTACCCATTTCATTCCCAATTTTTTCCCTCCATAAAACAATAAATCTTATATTTAGTCATAAATTTATTTCAAAGGTAATATATATATATATATATATATATATATATATATTTTTTTTTTTTTTTAAATTGGAGTAATAGCAGAGTACGAATTAATATAGCTAACAAAGCAACTGAGAGGTGTTTATTTATGTTTAATATAACCACTGATGCCATTAATAATCGCAACTTTTCAATAAATAAAAATATGAAAATTTTGGGAAACATACATGTTGTAATTAGTTAAAATACAAATTATAAACATAAAAAAATAAAATAAAAAATGTTTCAAACACTCAATTTACTTAACCCTTTACATACCAAATCACCTTATTTTTGGAAAAATAGTTTGAAACTTTTTTATTATATTTCTTTGCTGCAAGAGAAACATCTCATATTAAATTTAGCTTAAACTTTTGCTTAACAATAGAGAAAGTTTAAACTATAGGGACTTTGAAGTTCCAATGAAAGCCTGTGGTAAATTTACGCTATATTGAGGAATTTTTTTGGTAGGACTAACAGGTACGACGATACAATGTATTGATATAGACAATATTAACGATATGTAAGGTATAGAAGTTACAATATACTAAATTATAAATAACATCAATCTCCAAATTTTCGGTTATTTAAAGTTTTAAAGATACACCTTTTTTTTTTTTTTTTTTTTTTTTTAAGGTGAGGGTGGACATAAAATTTGCATTAAAAACACCTTTTACCGTATATAATAAGAATTTTTTTTTCCTTTAATCATCTCTGTAAATTTTATGCACAGATAAATTTTAATATATAACAATAATTTACAAGTATTTGATCATCCAAAATCACTCTCACTTACCTGATAACATACTTTCAACATTCTTTAGACCAACATTTTAAATAAGATTTTAAATCTCAAGATTTTAAATAGATTTATTTGCTTATTTAAATAAGAAACTAAGTAATTAAAATAAGACATAAAAGACAAAAATCAAGAAAAAAATAAATCATTTGCATAAAAATTAATCATAATAATAATATAAAAGCACAGATATCATTAGGTAATAAAACGTAAATTTTTTGCCTTGGCTTTTGCAATACTTCTCAAATTTTTTTAGTGATTATTTGGCAACTTTTTCCAACTTAATTATTTACAAATCTAAATAGCTCTTAAACAAAAACGAAATATTTCCACAGGACTTTGTCTTCATGTACTTGGCTTTGATAGATATGATGGCAAATCACTGAAAATCGTAGGAATAGCACCATCTTTAACAATTGGTTTATTTCTTGGGACTTGATATAACTTTTCTTCTTTTTCATTAAAATATGTTATTGTTTGTATAATTTCACCAGGTTTAAAATGGAGCTCGCAAACCTTAAAATGAAAAAAAAATAAAATAATAATAAAAAAAAAAGTCATTAGGATGTCGCTAAGAAGTACGTTATATGAGGTGTAAATTTCACCTCATTGCATAGGTTGCATTTAGTTAGGAAGTTGCATATATCAAAACCTTTCTTAATCTATGCATAAATTATTATATACTCGTTTATAAATATATATGTGAAAACAGGGCACTTTGGAATCACCTAGGAGAGGCCTTCATCCTGCAGTGGATTGATAAAGGCTGAAATTGATAATGATGATACATATATATATTGTCATATTTCACTTACTTTATAATTCGTATGATTACTTTGGGTATGATTCGTATTCGTATGATTACTTACTACTTGATTACGCACGCACAAGCTTTTTTTTTTTTTTTTTTTTTTTTTTTTTTTTTAATAGATCTGGTTTTATATAGATTTTCTTTTTTTAATGAATATATTGCTGTTAGTACACTATTGTTAAACATATTTTGAAGCTGACAACCGTATTATAAATGCTATCTATATAATATATGTATGTTCAAACAAATACGAAACGTCCAATACAGTACAGTCTATGGAAGGAATTTCTTTAAAGTGCCTTTTAACATATTTCCAGGGGTGCAGAATATGTCCGAACGCGTGAACGATGTTCGGGGGAAATTTTGATTATTTATTTTCTTAAAATAAAAATGAAAACGGAAAAAAAAAAAAAAAAAAAAAAATGGTGTGAAACAACCACACGACTTCCATTATCCACTATTACACGTGTTATATGCACTTTTTGGAGTTAATGTGATCAGAAGACATAGAATTGACCTAATGAAATAGACAACTAAAAATTTTCCAGTAAGAGAAAGTTAATACAAGCATAAAGACATATAAAACAGAGTTTACATAGCGAGTTAAAAAAAAGAAGAAGAAAAAAGGTGGGGGGTAGTTTTTTTTTATTATTATTTTACTTTTTGAAACACCAGTTTCCAAGATCTAAAACAGATCTAACTGATCAGGATGACTATTAATTGTCCTATAATAACCACGTAAAGCATGAGAAAAGATACCTAAAATGGTATCTTCTACTCCATTCTATAAGAAATTAATTTCCAGGTTGATGAATTAAAATTTCTTAATTAAAATTCGTGGCCGTTTGGAGTTATGCCATGTTCAAATTTGTCACTTGATATAGCTGCTTTAATGCAGACTCGGTGACCTTGCCAACGTAAATTATGTGAGAAGTGCCCAGCTGGTTATCAGCCAGGGTAGCTCAGTGGTTAGAGCATACGCGCGTTAAGCGGAAGGCCCGGGGTTCGATTCCCGGCTCTGGTATTTTTCACATAGTTGGTAAAAATCAGCCTTCTACTTCATTCTATAAGAAATTAATACCTAAAATGGGTTTATGTAACAATTTTCAAGAAAATTGTTAGAGCCATTTTTGAGATACCGACTTTTACCAAAACTTGGCATGTACAATTGTTGACCGGAAAACAACAATTACATACCAAAGTATATTTAAAAGAGGGTTAATATTGCAACTTTGAAAAAAATACATACAGTCGTTTTGGAAGGAACGCACTTGCGAGACCTGAAACTGAGCTATTCATACAGGACGCCTATCAATTGTCTTGAACTAACCAACTATATCATTCGAAAGGACATCTAATAGAGTGTTTATACAGTAACTTTGAAGAAAATCGTTGGAGCCGTTTTTGAGATACGGGTTTACGAACTCACTTCCGGTTTCGGATATCCCACTTCCTATTTTTCTAATTTTCACCAAAACTTAAAAAATTCATATGTTCACCAGACCTGTCTCAATTCTGAAGTTTCGTGATTCTATTTTTATTAGTTTAGGAGATATCATAGTCAGAGGACATCGCCAAAAAACACATTTTTTGACTCAGGGGACCTTAAAGCAAGGTGAAATCTTGATATCGATTTTTTGGACCGAATACAATACTTCCATTACCTACGGCAGTCGGGTAATGGAGTAAAAATATATGAAAAAACAAAATTTCTACTATTAAACAACAAATTGGCAGCTGTTTTCTTCTGTTACAAGTGTATTTTTTTTTAAATACCTATTACTTACATCCCCTGCCCCCCCCCCTCCCCCACCCCTAAAGTTAAGTATTTGAAGTTCAGTGATATATATTTAGTGATTCATTCAAGCTAGAGAAAATACCAAATCTCCAACTTTTTTTTTTTTTTTAATTGACTAAAATGCTACAAGAATAATAATCCAGTTCACATAAATAAACAAACACTTTAATGACCGCGGATGGGGAAAATTACGTATTTGTTTACTTTAGCCGATTAGAAAGGGGGGGGGGGGGAGAAGGGAAGATAGAAATAGGAAAAACATTTTTTTTTTCATAGTTTTGAGTCTGATTCAGTTTCGATTGTGCAATCATCAATTGCCCCCCCCCCCCCTCCTCGCAACCAAATTCCGCGCGTACACACACAAAATAATAATAATATTAATAATAATAATTAAAACAGAAGAAAGAAAGAAAAAGCACTTGAGCAGTTAGCTGTGAGTGATAAAACAAATTTTTGAATGAGTTGGTTCTTTTTGTGTCTTAAATTTTAGTTTTCACATAAGAATTTTAACATTTAGTTAAAACTTCTGTTGTTCTTTTATGGATGTTTATAGAAGCCCAATCATTTCATATTAATTGTCATTAATCTAAACTTATGCTTAATCTTTTTTATATTATTTTTTTCAATTTAAAATTATTTTGCATTACAGTAACACACATACTATTATTTAGTTTTTTTTTTTTTTTTTTTTTTTTTTGTATTCAATAGAAGAAAGCATTGGATTCGTAAACATTTTCGATTTTCGGTTTTTGATGGATTTACGCGTTTTGAGAGGTCCAGAACATGTTTTGACAATAGAAAATGTTTGTATGTGACAAAAAGTTTTGTGGCGACTGTATCTCAGGAACTACTGCACAGAATTGCATATAAAATAATATACGGATGCATCTTGACATAAATTAGTGTCTATCAACTTTTGGTGCATATCGCTCAACAGATGACGCTGCTCTACAGCAATTTCAGAAAAGGCTATATCTTAGAAACTAATGCACGAAATTGCATATTAATTTATACGCAGATGCGCCTTGTCATAAGTTAGTGTCTACCAACTTCTGGTGCCAATTGCACGACAGGTGGCACTGTTATACATTGATTTCTGCAATTTCAGGGAAGGCTCTATCTCAGGAACTACTGCACAGAATTGCATATAAACTTATATGTAGATGCACCTTAACATAAATTATTAGTTTATGTGAACTTTTAGTGCTAATCGCTCAACAGGTGAAGCTGCTATACAGCTATTTTTACAATTTAAGGGTTATATCTCAGGTTCTAATGCGTATAATCGAACAATATTTAATGTATAAAAAGGCCATTAAGAGACATAATGTTTATTAAATTGGGTGTATATAGGCGATATGTGGCGCTGTTATACTGCAATTTTCCCCGTGATCATCTGTACGGTAAAACTTTACTTCCGTTGAACCTTTAGACTACCTCTCTGATATGAAAATCGTCTGCATTAATAATAGATAAAAATAAAAATAAAAAATAATTTCCATTGCATGATTTTATATAGGAAAAGGTAGAAGAAAGTTAGTTTTGTGGTGGCATCAACATAAAATTTTTTTTTCTTCTTTTTTTCTCCCCGGGAGAAAAAAGGCAGGCTTGAAACTCTTATACTTTTTTTTTTTTTTTTTTTTTTTTTTTTTTGTAATGATACATATCAACAAATGTCTGATAGCTGCTTATTCTGTCATTCAGCTTTCGTTTTGTCCAAGGTTAAAATTTGCCCATGTTTTGTGCATTTTGCATCTTTATAGTAATTTGTCTCATTTTTATAGCATATAACTTTTATTTTTTCAGTTAGTTCAGTGAAACAAATAACATGAAATAAGTACATATTTTTAACAAGATACCTTTTGTTTATAACGAATACTTAATAGTATCTAATAATTTAAACTCATATTATTTTTGATTAAATTTATTCTAAAGGAAAAAATATATATATATGATATCAAAATTTTAATAACTAAAAATATCAACCTTTAAAAAACAATCATCAATTATTTGAATGAAACAAGTAACATGAAGTTAAATGTATTTATATTTTAACTAAGACATCTATTATTTATCGCTAATAATTAATATTGTACACAAGAACAATTTAAAAATTGAGAAAAGAATATGGTATGTGATATTAAATTCATATCATTTTTGCTCAAATTTGTTCTGAAAAAATTGTTATCAAACATTTAATAATAAATGAAGACATTTTCTATTACATGCAATTATCAACCATTTCCCAAAAATATTTAAATTATAAAGATATATTTATTTATTTAGAACTGGAAATTAAAAAAAAAAAAAAAAAAAAAAAAAAAAATTAGAACAAATAGCAGATAAACGAGGAACCTTTTAATTTTTTTAATTCATCTCATTAAAAATTTTAAATATAAAAAAGTATGAATATTATTCTTGTTCTGAGATAAGATAGATAAAATGCAGCAAAAGATAATTTAAAAACATACCTTAGAATTCGGAGTTATTCAAAATCCTTATAAATAGCATTTTTCCATATCTTTTTGGAATTTTTATCGCTTGGAATCCAAATACCTTCTGAACCACCTTTAGGAGAAAATAAAGCGTTACTATTCTGTGTATAAAAAATATAAATATGAGCTTAATGTTAAAAATATATGTAAAAAACTATAGTTCAGACAAATTAAAATACTTATTTTTATAATACAACGATACGCAAAACTAAGATTTATAATAACGTATTTTAAAATTTATACGTTTTAAACAACTTTATAAATTAAAACAAATTCTAAATACGATTGATATTGTTAGAAGATTGCTAAAGCTTAGAATTTTACAATTTTACAATTTACTATTCTAACAAAGCTTTACAATAAATATATATATATATACACACAATAAAATAAAGTATTTAGCACTTACTTTTGACCGTAAACTCGATTCGCAGATAATTAAAATCTCTCGGTCTATTTCTAAAATGAAAATTATCACAAATATGGAAATGGAACCGAAACAACATCAACGGATCCACGATTTCAGACTTCTAAGTATTTGAATTTCGAATTCTGCGATTGCATTATCCCGCCAGATTTAATAGGTTAAATTATTCGATTTCGGTTGACTAACTCAAGTTGTCAGAAGGAGGCAAAAAAAATAATAATAATAATAATAAAACAATAAACAAAAAAAAAAAAAAATGCTGAACTTTTGGACTAGCCAAACAAATTTTTCTTAGTCAATTGACAAAACAGGAACAATTTATTTTTATTCTCTCATCTGACTAACCGGTCAAATTTGAGGAAAATGAAAACTGTACCTGGGAAATTAGTCATCTGACAAGTTTCAGAGTCAAAACGGATCATCAGACGAAACACATTAAAGATACATGGTAAAATAAAACGACTTTTGTGTTTCATGACTAAATGGGATTGTCAGGTAGTGTTTTGATTGTTTAATATTTTGCGTAATTTTGTGCAAATTTGTCAACACTGTAAAAAAATGTTGTAATTTTTCCTGCACTTTCTGCGGTATATTTTCAAGTATTTATGCTGTGAAATAAATTCAAGCACTAAATGCTGTAAAATCGACTTCCTGTGGACTTTAGACAGGAACATCTGCTTGTGGAAGCATAACATCTGCGTCTCTGAACTCAGATGCAGATGAACCATGAACGAGGAATGAACAACGTGAAGAGCATGGAATGAAAAATGTCCATTCATCAGAAAGGTTAGTTTTTAATCTTTATATTAACATTTTGCATTGATTAATTAAAATTTCGTTAAAGCGCATTAGTTGTAAACATATTGTAGCATGTCTAGTTCATGACACCTATAAATTTTCTCTTAACGATTTACAATTAATTAAAAAAAATGTTTCCTATTAATCATTCAGTATAGTCATTTTAAAGGTTTTTCATACAATTACATTTATCAAGTTATATGCTGGCCAAGGAAGTGCTAAATGCACTTTTTTATATGAACAGATTTATGTTAACGTGTATAAACTTGCACTCATGAAATTCAACAAAAAATATTAATTATTTATTAAGCAATTTATCATAACAAATTGAATATGTTTATGATTACAAATTAATTTTTAACCCTAGAACACTAGTGGTACGTAAATTTTACGTGTGGTCTTCATTTAATGGTTTTTTCTGCACTTTTCCTACTATCGATACACTTGTTTGAGTTTGAGTGCTTCGAAATAATTATTCAGATAATGAAAAATTAGTAATATTGGGTAAAACAGCAAATAATTAAACATATTTAAAAACAATATTAATGTAATATAAGCAAATAAAACGACTTTTATATGAGCGCGTCAATTTTAGGTATCTCTAGTGATAGAGTATTTATGAACACGCTAGTGTTCTTGGGTTAAAAGAAGATTTTCTTAACTTGAACTTGAAATGTATTCCCTTTGACTTCAAGATAAATAATATAACAAGTATAAAAACATAGTCCTTAAGATATTATTTGACTTTTTTTTTTTTTTTTTTTTTTTTTTAATAGCAAAGAATGTTCGCATGACAGTATGATGCACATAGTTTATTTTAAAAATTAAAAGAGGTATATTTCTGGGGCCGAATCAGTGCAAAAATTGGGAGCGCTTTAGGGTCATATTCAATGACTTTGACCTTGAATGATCCTTGTCATATTCAATTTCATATTAAACTTAATTTGTGTAGAGATCCTTAGAGCTTAATTTGAAGATTTCATTAGGTCATTTTAAACGAAATTCTAATTTTACATTCCAAAATTTTCTTTATTTTAAGAATTTTAATACCAATTTAAATAGATGTAGAATTATAAAATAAATTTAAATAATTAATTTAATTAAATCAGGATGGAAGTTCTTTTGTTTCAGTATAGCTTACAAATTCGCCTTCGACGACCAGTGGGTTTGCGATCCTTCAGAAAACTCACCGTATTAAACTCCTGCTCGGTGACGTCTTCGACGTTGTTTTCCTGTTTCAAAATCTACGACCGCCTGTTCACTCACCCTGCAAACACTTTTGAAAATTCTGCCTGTAGCAAATTTCGACAATCAGCCGAAATTTGGCGCCAGTTGCATTCTATGCCCGTTTTATAATCTGAACCTGGATGTTTGCTCACCATCCAAACGACCTTTGAAAAATTTGGCCAGACAACTACGCTAGTTTAAATTTATGTGTATATCGGCCAACAGGTAGCGCTGCTGTTAATTAACTGTGATCCGATAGTGGGGTTTTTGAATCCCGGAAGATTTTTCTCTCTTTTTTATTTATTGAATTTATTTTATTTTATGTATTTATTTATTTATTTTTAAAATCGATATCTCCTATAACAGATATACCTATTGAAATTAGATTTTATATTATATTTATCTGCTTTTTTAAATAATCTTACGTTTACTGTTTCCAGAATTTTTAATTTCTCTAGAATTCGAAACACCCTCCTTTTTTTCAGGACAATTTTCCAGCCATTATTCAGTAACGATAATTTTTTGATTTATTTTATGATAAAAATTGCTATTCAGATTTTGAAAATATCTTGAAGAAAGACGGAAACTTCCTGCCCTGAACTTTTGTCATGAAATAAGCTATTAGAACGAGATATCTATTTCTTTCGGACAAAGTGGAGTAAATGAAAACAATTTTTTTCTTTTTCTCTTTGGCACCAAATAGAAATAGCATGATTTATTTATTGCGCTTTTTAAATATTTTGACCAAATGAAATTATAATAATAATAAATAAATAAATAAGGATTTTATTTTATTTTTCTCGTTTTTTTTTGAAAAATCAATATAAACGAGAAAAAAATACATATATTGGATTCGTAAAAATTTTCGATCTCCGTTTTTCGATGGATTTAAACGTTTTTGGATGTCCTGAACACGATTAGTTAACTTTTAGAAAAATTGCTAAAGAAAAAGATTTACTTTTCTCCCCCCCACCTCCACCCCATACAAAATAATTTGCGTTTAAAATGCGCTCAAAGAAAAAAAAAATAATAACCTGTATCGACCGACTACTGCAATTCGATTTACCCGTAATAATCTGTATATATATATACGGTAAACTCTCGATTATCCGCAAACGGATTACACACGTTGTGGATAATTCTTGGAGCGGAAAATGGGCGAAAGTTTTTTTTTTTTTTTTTTTTTTTTTTTTTTAAATCATCAACAATAAACAGATACAAATGATAGCTTAAAAAAAAAAAAAAAAAAAAAAGTTAATATAAAGAATTATGTGGTTTTTGCTTTATTTGTTCTCCAGTAGAATACGCTACCAAACACGTCAAGATTTCTATTTATTTCAAAACATTGATGTGACCGCTTTTTTTTTTTTTTCTTTCACAACAGTTTTCCTGGCGGGTACTTTCTTTAATATTCAATCGTAATTAAATATTGGAGAATATTTTTCTACAAATAAAGTGGTGTGAAAATGTGGCGGTTATTCACAATTCTGTGGAATAAACTAAATGTTTGCATGTCTGCGGTACTGTTTAATTTAGAGCATAAATTAGATTACAAATTGAACCATGGCTTCATCTTAAGTTCACTTTTTTTCTTTATGTTTTTTACATCCTATAGTATATGAAGTACAGTCAAACCTCGTTGACGTGAATTACTTTTAACATGAACTGTTTCCACAATCCCCGTCAAAAAGAAGATTAGTTACTGATAACATGAACTACTGATAACATGAACAAATTTTTTATCCCCCATGAGATTCACGTTAATGAGGTTCGACTGTAGAAATAATTTTACTTTTTATAAATATTTTCATTATATTTTATATACGATACATTCAAGTTTTTAAGCTAGAATGCATTTTATGTCATTTCAATTTCATGTTCAGCCTTTTTGCGGTTTATGTACGAAATCCATGGCTCTCAATTTTGCGGATAATCAATTATGCTGTATCTATATACATGTATGTTCAAAAAAAAAAAAAAAAACGTTAACATCTTTTAACGCAGATTATAAACTAAGCATGTCAAAACGGAAATCAGAAATTCTCGCTGAGTAAGATAAACAAATACTGGATGAAAGTTGAAAATGAACCCGATGAGTTTATTCACTCTAAAACGCCTAAGCACCACAGTTTTCCTTCAATCAAAGACACTGACCATAACCACAACTATGACTTTTATATACTGTAGATATTGAACGAAAGGCTTGCTTTTTATTTTTTTCCTTTGTCTCAAAGTGCAAGCGAATTACTATAAATTTATAACTGTCTATCATTAATTTTAATGCGTGTTAGTGTATGTTTAATAGGAGACACATATAAACTTGGTGTTAGAGATTTTTACATTTTTAATTTTTTTTACGTTTTAAGATTAAAATATATATATATATATATTTAGTGTGCTGTTATTGTTTTGGTTCTATTAATTGCTAAATTTTAAGATTAAATTTTATTACGTTATCTATTATTTATATTTATATATATATATATCTTAACTTTTTAACGGAATGACACCTTAGAACATTGAAAGAACGAGCTCTGGCATTCCATTATTTAATATTTTAATTATAATAAAGCACAATCACAATAACTATATACATCGCGCGCCGTAAACAGAACATTAGGATACATAAGAACGAATATTCTTACAGGCCGCTGCCTGCGGCCCATGGCCACAGGGGCGTCTTACACGAAAACAGCTACATCTCTCAGCGAGAGCCGACGAACTTCTGACTTCTGAAAACAAAATGTTTTCACTTCATTTTAATGATCGGCAAAATATCATTAGATATTTTGCCGAGAATGGCGACAGCACCGTCTATATTCTTTTAAATGATAGGGAAGATGGCTCAATATCGATAGGCTATTTAATATATTCGTAAGAGTTTGAATTTAGCGCTACATCTTTAAATATTATTTCTTCCTTTCTTTTCATTTTTTTTCTTTTAATTTATTCCCTTGTTTATTTATTTATTTTTACGCAATAATAACATTATATACTTTAAAAGAAAAAAAAAAAAAAAAAAGGTAGCATTTTCTTGTTCTAAGCATTAGTTAATAAACAATATGGCATTTTTAGCAGTCATAGCTACGTTTAAAAATAAAACTGCAATTAAATATCAACCCTTCAAAATCATTTAGAATTTCTGTAATCGCTTTTAAGAGTATTATGGCTGACACAAAGAAATCCCCCCCCCCTCCTTTTTTTCCCGTTTAACCCATATCCTACCAAACATTGAAAAAATGTTTTTCAGTGTCTGTGTATACACACAAAATCAAAAAACTTACCAACTTTTCATTAGTTTAATCGGTACAGGCTGTCCTAAAAGTAGGACAATAATTTAGGAAATTTGGAAATATAAGGAAAACAGACCATCTATATATATAATAATAACAGGAGACTTGGCGTTGGAATATTAAAACCCGAATAAACTACTACGTCAGAAACGCCAAAGAAAAATATTGGAAATGCATACAGCTGTTCGTATACGAGCACTTCTCCTGATCCAGAATCCTTTTTGCACTGAAGACGGTACGCTATAGGCTACCGAAACAGCTGTATGCATTTCCAATATTTTTCTTTGGCGTTTCTGACATAGTAGTTTATTCGGGTTTTAACATCTATCTATCTATCTATATATATATATATATATATATATATATATATACTTATATAATTGTTTTACCAGTACAAAGTGTAGAATATTACTTCAATAAATTTGTATATCCATTATTCTTGAATGTAAAACCTTTTAAGTAATAATATGTTGAAAATGTAATGAATAAATCTTTAAAAATCGTCATTTTAAAAATTAAAAAACATATATTAAACGTTAATTTAAACTAACGATAAAGGCACATATGTATTTATTGGACTTTTAAATAATATATCGTCTTTAATTTGAATTAAAATATTCAAAAGAATTTATATAAACATCACTTATGCATGGTGTCCTATTTTAGGACGAAGGTGAAATATGGGTTAAACAGTTTCATACACTTTTATAAAAAATTATTAGTCTTTAAGTTTGCATAAAAAAAAAAAAAAAAAAATGTTGTGAGATATTTTAGTGCATGAATAAGAAATATTTGCCTATTTCTTGTATTTACAAATAAAAAGGATTTTTATTTATTTTTTTTTCAAGCATGTCAAAAAGTAATGGATTCAGGTTTCATAATGGCCTGGCCTTAGTATATATATATATATATATATATATATATATTCTGAAAAAGGAATTCTGAGTATAAATAATAACCAAATGAACCTAATAAAAATTTCCAATATTTTATTCAGTGTCTATTTCTGGACTAATTTAAACATTTCGGTTATAATGTGAGAATTGAAGGTGTTTGTCTGCCCTTGGGACCTAGGTTCGAGGGGAGTACATTCAATAGCAGTTTTCCTGTGAGTTTTGGAGAAAAAACACAGAAAATTCCGTACGGCTGTGCGAATGGACATGACCTGGTTTTGAACTAGCTTCTTTCTACGAGTCGGGTGGACTTGAGAACATCATTCAAAAAAAAATTTACAATTGAAAGCATAAATTTGTAGACATAATTATAGCTCCTTAACTGATTTTAGACACGTGTCGGAGCTCCGTTTTCCTATACGCGGATACCCACCTGAAAAAAACAAAAAAAAAAAAAAAAAAAAAAATCCGTGTAAGCATGACAAAAGAATATCCGTATACGTTTTCTTTCTTCAACAAATCGAAAACTGATCATCTATAGAAATTGTATGAAAATTTTAAAGTACTGTATTAAAATTTTTATTTACTATTGTTAATATATGTATATATATATATGTATATATATATATATATATATATATATATATATACATATAAGAAATACAACATAACCTTGCTTTTACGTTTTGAGAATTTAAATTATTTCTTAATTTACAATTTTTTTTTTTTTTTTTTTTTTTTTTTTTAAGATATCTTTTTTTTTTCAATGAATTTTAATCCTCGCTTTTATGTTAATGAAATTTTGAATTTTCTTCCATTTACATTTGTATATGCAGAAAATATACAGGGAATACTTGTTGTAACTTAATTAAAAAAAGTAATGTAAAATAAACACATAAAGGAAACGAATGCCATCAAGGCAGATTATATTCTTTATCGTCTTCTGTAGAACAAATAAATAATGCACCAAGCAAAACTGTCACCGGAGGAAGCTAAGTTGCTGATTATGGGAATTTAAAGTGATCAATGACCCTTAAATAGCAGATGTTTAACGTGAATCACATACATGCTACACAAATTATTATAGTAAAGTTAAACACACATTGGAAAAAAGCAATAAAGAATAATACATATTTTTTTTCCCCAGACTATAAGTATTAAACAATAAATTACGAACATTTAAATTGAAGTGCATTTTTTACTTTCTTCTATATTATTCAATAAAAGAATTGGATTCATAAAAATTTTCGACTTCGAGTTTTCGACGGATTTACACGTTTTGAGAGGTCTAGAACACGATTTTATCATTTATAGAAAATGTCTGTCTGCCTGTGTGTGTGTGACAAAAATTTTGTGGCGACTGTATCTCCGGAACTACTGTTCAGAATTATATATGAATTTATATGTAGAGGCACCTTGACCTAAATTAGTGCCCATCGATTTTTGTCAACCGATCAACAGGTGGCGCTGCTATCAGCAATTTTCGAGATTTAGGAGGAGGCTATATCTCAGGTTCTATTGAGTATAATCAAACAAAGCTTGAAATGTGAAAAGGCTATTACGAGACATTATGATGATCCAATTTGAATTCTTATCGGGTTATAAAAACGTACTTTTTAAGATGCCATTTATAGGCAATAAAAATGCATACTTTGGATATTTAGTGTTAGTTGTCTCTTAAGATGCAAATCGTTTGCATTCATCCTGCTAGATAATAATAATAATAAAAAAATAAATAAATAAATAAATTATTTGCACTTAGTAAAATATAGGAAAGTATAAAAGAAAGTCTTGTGGTGGCCACAACATACTAGTTTACTCTTGAAGTTAACAATTTACATAAATCGTTAAAAATTATCATTGATCTATTTTTCAGATTTCTTAATTTTTAAACTAAACAATTAGTGATTACATTTCAAATTATTTTTTAAATAATTTACCAACTGTATGACAGTGAAAATTTACCTTATTTTATAATTTAAAAAAGTTTTGTATGATTTTTAGATGAATAAGTAATTTTTATTTAATTTTCGGGTTTCGGGTCGGGTTTGGGTCTAAAGACAGCGGGTTTGGGTCGGGTGCAGGTCGTAAAAGTTTCTCTACTGTGGGTTCGGGTCGGGTTTCGGGTTGATATAAAATTCATCTGTCGGGTTCGGGTCGGGT
Source organism: Salticus scenicus (assembly GCA_963930645.1). Classification (NCBI taxonomy): domain Eukaryota; kingdom Metazoa; phylum Arthropoda; class Arachnida; order Araneae; family Salticidae; genus Salticus; species Salticus scenicus. The sequence goes on from OZ005657.1 coordinate 275,052,195, forward strand.
GTGCAGGACTCTAGGTTAGACCTTAAAATTTCATAGCAATGAGTGAAAAGACAAAGTATAAACAGAAAGCAACCTGATAGCTACGAAAAAACCGAAACTAATTACAAAACGCTTATTCTACGCTTACGTCATCAATAATCGATTGTAAAATCATTCGATTATTAAAATCATTCGAAAGCAAATCCCTCGATTATCAAAATCATTCGATTATTCCCATCTCTACCGCCTACACTGAGTGATGTCAGATGGTCGAAAGTTATTTCCCCAAACAGGTCTTCAAATTTTCCCAAATCAGGGTGTTCTTTTTTTTTTTTTTTTTTTTGAAAAAATCCCCAGCTTGATTTCTACTAAAGAGAAAAAAAAAAATTCTTAAAAAAAAAAAAAAAAATCAAGCAGATTTTTCTATGATTTAAGCTCAGATTGTTCCCCAAATGAAGGCAATTTTTGAAAAAAAATCCCCAAATAACAATAAAGCTATTGAAAGTCTCTAGTCGTAGGGATAAATCATTATGTTGCCAACATTGACAGAAAGTTGAAGAACTCCCCAAAATAGTCCCCACAAACATTTGGTCCCCAAAATTGTCCCCAGAAGCCTCGAAAATCCTCAATCTGGCATCACTGCCTACACTGTAAAAAAAAAAAAAAACTGTATTATACAACAAAAGGTGCTGGCACCGCGGCTGCTAACACAGTTGCTGTAAAATTTACAAGCTGCTGCTTTTACGGTGCTGTAAAATTTACTGCACTTTGCTGTGAATTTTTCAAGATGTTGTTTTTAGTAGTGCTGTAAAATTAACTGCACTTTGCTGTGAATTTCACAAGATGCTGTTTTAAAAAGTGTTGTAAAATTAACTACACTTTGTTGTAAATTTTACAACACTTTTTAAAACAGCATCTTGTAAAATTCACAGCAAAATGCAGTTAATTTTACAGCACTACTAAAAACAGCATCTTGTAAAATTCACAGCAAAGTGCAGTAAATTTTACAGCACCATAAAAAACAGCAGTTTGTAAATTTTACAGCAACTGTGCTGGCAGCCGCGGTGCCAGCACCTTTTGTTGTAAAATACTGAAATTTTTTTTTACAGTGAATATACTAGGAAAACGTGTACTATGACAAAGATAACACGTTTCTTGACAAGTTTCGATTTTCCATTTTTCTGTGTGTATATGAGGTGTAAATTTCACCTCATTGCATAGGTTGCATTTAGTTAGGAAGTTGCATATATCAAAACCTTTCTTAATCTATGCATAAATTATTATATACTCGTATATATATATATATATATATGATTACTTACTACTTGATTACGCACGCACAAGATTTCTTTTTAAATCGATCTGGTTTTACTGTTTTTTTTTTTTTTTTTTTTTTTAAGGAATATATCGCTGTAAGTACACAATTGTTAAACATATTTGGAAGCTGACAACCATATTATAAATGTTATCTATATAATTTATGTATGTTCAAACAAATACAAAAGGTCCAATACAGTACAGTCTATGGAAGGAATTTCTTTAAAGTGCCTTTTAACATATTTCCCAGGGGTGCAGAATATGTCCGAACGCGCGAACGATGTTCGGGGGAAATTTTGAATACTTATTTTCTTAGAATAAAATAAAAATGAAAACGGAAAAAAAAAATGACCTAATGAAAAAGACAAGTAAAAATTTTCCAGTAAGAGAAAGTTAATACAAGCGTAAAGACATATGAAACAGAGTTTACATAGCGAGTTAAAAAAATAAGAGAAAAAAAAAAAGGGGGGGGGGGTTAGTTTTATTTATTATTTTTTTTTTTTTTAGTTTTTGAAACACCAGTTTCCAAGATCTAAAACAGATCTAACTGATCAGGATGACTACTAATTGTCCTGTAATAACCACTTAAAGCATGAGAAAGGATACCTAAAATGGGTTTATGTAACAATTTTCAAGAAAATCGTTAGAGCCATTTTTGAGATACCGACTTTTACCAAAACTTGGCATGTTCAATTCTTGACCGGAAAACAACAATTACACACAAAAGTATATTTAAAAGAGGATAAATATTGCAACTTTGAAAAAAATACATACAGTCGTTTTCGAAAGAACGCGCAGTACCTGAAATTGAGCTATTCATACAGGGCGCCTGTCAATTGTCCTGAACTAACCAACTATATCATTCGAAAGGACATCTAATGGAGTATTTATACAGTAACTTTGAAGAAAATCGTTGGAGCCGTTTTTGAGATACGGGCTTACGAACTCACCTCCGGTTTCGGATATCCCACTTCCTATTTTTCCAATTTTCACCAAAACTTAAAAAATTCATATGTACACCAGACCTGTCTCAATTCTGAAGTTTCGTGATTCTATTTTTATTAGTTTAGGAGATATCATAGTCAGAGGATACCCCGGGACCTTAAAACATGTAAATCAGATGAAATCTTGATATCGAATTTTTTACCGAACACAATACTCCCATTACCTACGGTAGTCGGGTAATGGAGTAAAAATGTACTGAAAAAACAAAATTTATAATATTAAATAACAAATTGGCAGCTGTTTTCTTCTGTTACAAGTATATATATTTTTTTAAATACCTGTAACTTACATCCCTTGCCCCCCCCCCCTTTCAAACCCCCTCCTCGAAAGTTAAGTATTTGAAGTTCGGTGATATATATTTAGTGATTCATTCAAGCTAGAGAAAATATCAAATCTCCAACTTTTTTTTTTTTTTAATTAGCTAAAATGCTACAAGAATAATAATCCAATTCACATAAATAAACAAACACTTTAATGACCGGCGGATGGGAAAAATTACGTGTTTATTTATTTTAGCCGATAAGAAAGGGAGGGAAGAAGGGGGAGATAGAAATAGGAAAAATATATATATATTTTTTTTTTCCATAAGTTTTGAGTCTGATTCAGTTTCGATTGTGCATTCATCAATTGCTCTCCCCCCCCCCCCCGCGCGTACACACACACACACACACAAAATAATAATAATAAATAAAACAGAAGAAAGAAAGAAAAAGCACTTGAGCAGTTAGCTGTGAGTGACAAATCATAAATTTTTGAATGAGTTGGTTCTTTTCGTGTCTTAAATTTTTGTTTTCACATAAGAATTTTAACAATTAGTTAAAACTTCTGTTGTTCTTTTATGGATGTTTATAGAAGCCCAATCATTTCATATTAATTGTCATTAATCTAAACCTATGCTTAATCTTGTTTAGATTATTTTTTCAATTTAAAATTATTTTGCATTACAGTAACACACATATAGTGCGACCATGTTTCCTACGACTAGCAGTGAGGCCGAGTCCAAAAGTTTCGAGGGATGCAAAATTGTCCGAGAGATAGTTATTTGGCAAACATCCAGTTATTCGGTGTTCCCTTATCGTTTGTTTTCTCTCAGTCACACCTATTTTAACACTGGACTCGTTCAATCCGCACTTGCGCAGAGGCTTCTGTGGTCGCAAGAAATGTGGTTAAAGAATACTATTCTTTAGTTTTTTTGTATTCAATAGAAGAAAGCATTGAATTCGTAAACATTTTCGATTTTCGGTTTTTGATGGATTTACGCGTTTTGAGAGGTCCAGAACATGTTTTGACCACAGAAAATGTTTGTATGTGACAAAAAGTTTTCTGGCGACTGTATCTCAGGAACTACAGCACAGAATTGCATATAAATTAATATACGGATGCACCTTGATATAAATTAGTGTCTATCAACTTTTGGTGCCAATCGCTCAACAGATGACACTGCTCTACAGCAATTTCAGAAAAGGCTATATCTTAGAAACTACTGCACGAAATTGCATATTAATTTGTACGCAGATGCGCCTTGACATAAGTTAGTGCCTATCAAATTTCTGGTGCCAATTGCACAACATGTGGCACTGTTATACGTCGATTTCTGCAATTTCAGGGAAGGCTCTATCTCAGGAACTACTGCACAGAATTGCATATAAAATTATATGTAGATGCACCTTAACATAAATTATTAGTTTATGCCAACTTTTAGTGCTAATCGGGCCCACCAGCGGCCGAGCGGTTCTGCGCTCAAAGCTGGTAGATGGGAGGTGCCGGGTTCGATCCCGGGTCGCGCTCATCGACCTGGCCGTTCGGAGTTTTCCGTGGTTTCCTCCGAAACTCGCGTAAATACGGGCTAGGACCCCTTAGAAAGACCCCCACGGAGGGCATTCCCCCTCTAGGCCAAGGACACATCAGGAGTCAATCGGCCTTAAATCCTACAACCAACCAATTAGTGCTAATCGCTCAACAGGTGAAGCTGCTATACAGCTATTTTTACAATTCAAGGGAAAGTTATATCTCAGGTTCTAATGCGTATAATCGAACAATATTTAATGTATAAAAAGGCCATTATGATACATAATGCTTATTAAATTGGGTGTATATAGGCGATATGTGGCGCTGTTATACTGCAATTTTCCCCGTGATCATCTGCACGGTAAAAATTTACTTCCGTTGGACCTTTAGACTACCTCTCTGATATGAAAATCGTCTGCATTAATAATGGATAAAAATAAAAATAAAAAATAATTTCCATTCCATGATTTTATATAGGAAAATGTAGAAAAAAGTTAGTTTTGTGGTTGCCTCAACATAACATTTTTTTTTTCTTCTTTTTTTCTCCCTGGGGGGAAAAAAGGCATGGCTTTAAACTCTTATACTTTTTTTTTTTTTTGTAATGATACATATCAACAAATGTCTGTTAGCTGCAGATTCTGTCATTCAACTTTTGAACACTATTTTCTCAGACTATATGGCTCGTTTTGTTCAAGATTAAAATTTGCCCATGTTTTGTGCATTTTGTATCTTTATAGTAATTTGTCTCATTTTTATAGCATATAACTTTTACTTTTTGAGTTTGTTCAATGAAACAAATAATATGAATTTAAGTACATATTTTTAACAAGATATCTTTTGTTTATAACGAATACTTAATAGTATCTAATAATTTAAACTCATATTATTTTTGATTAAATTTATTCTGAAGAAAATATATACACACACACATATATATATATATATATATTTATATATGATATCAAATTTTTAATAACTAAAAATATCAACCTTTTATTACAATCATCAATCATTTGAATGCAACAAGTAGCATGAAGTTGAATCTATATGTATTTTAACTAAGACATCTATTATTTATCGCTAATAACTAATATTGTACATAAGAACAATTTAACTTTAAATTGAGAAAAAAATATAGTATGTGATATTAAATTCATATCATTTTTGCTCAAATTTGTTCTGAAAATTTTTTTTATCAAACATTTAATAATAAATAAAGACATTTTTTATTACATACAATTATCAACAATTTGCCAAAAATATTTAAATTATAAAGATATATTTATTTAGAACTGGAAATTAAAAAAAAAAAAAAAAAAAAATAACAGATAAACGAGGAACGAGGAACCTTTTAATTTTTTTTTTTTTTTTTTTAAATCATCTCATTAAAAATTTTAAATATAAAAAAGTATGAATATTATTCTTTATTGTTCTGAGATAAGATAGATAAAATGTTGCAAAAGATAATTTAAAAACATACCTTAGAATTCGGAGTTATTCAAAATCCTTATAAATAGCATTTTTCCATATCTTTTTTAAATTTTTATCTCTTGGAATCCAAATACCTTCTGAACCACCTTTAGGGGAAAATAAAGCGTTACTATTCTGTATATAAAAAATATTAATATGAGCTTAATGTTAAAAATATATGTAAAAATCTATAGTTCAGACAAATTAAAATACTTATTTTTATAATACAACGATACGCAAAACTAAGATTTATAATAACGTATTTTAAAATTTATACGTTTTAAACAACTTTATAAATTAAAACAAATTCTAAATACGATTGATATTGTTAGAAGATTGCTAAAGCTTAGAATTTTACAAATTTACAATTTACTATTCTAACAAAGCTTACAATAAAGTATATACATATATACAATAAAATAAAGTATTTAGCACTTACTTTTGACCGTAAACTCGATTCGCAGATAATTAAAATCTCTGGGTCTCTTTCTAAAATGAAAATTATCACAAATATGGAAACGGAACCGAAACGACATCAACGGATCCACACTTTCAGATTTCTAAGTATTTGAATTTCGAATTCTGCGATTGCATTATGCCGCCAGATTTGATAGGTTAAATTGTTCGATTTCGGTTGACTAACTCAAGTTGTCAGAAGGAGACAAAAAATAAATAAACAAATAATAATAAAGAAAAAAAAATAATGCTGAGCTTTTGGACTAGCCAAACAAATTTTTCTTAGTCAATTGACAAAACAGGAACAATTTATTTTTATTCTCTCATCTGACTAACCGGTCAAATTTGAGGAAAATGAAAACTGTACCTGGAAAATTAGTCATCTGACAAGTTTTAGAGCCAAAACGGATCATCAGACGAAACACATTAAAGATACATGGTAAAATAAAACGACTTTTGTGTCTCATGACTAAATGGGATTGTCAGGTAGTGTTTTGATTGTTTAAAATTTTGCGCAAATTTGTGCAAATTTGTCAATGTACTAGGAAAACATGTACTATCACTAAGATGGCACGTTTCTTGACAAGTTTCGATTTTCCATTTTTCTGTGTGTGTGGGTCTCAATGAAGTTTATTAATGAAATTTATCCGTCATTTTTAAGAAAGTGGTAGATATCTTAAGTTAAGTGGGGCCACTTGAAATCACGCTACCACTTGAAAATTTAAAATCACAATAAATTCCGAAATAATACTCCAAATCGAACCAAATTTGGACAGTGTCTTAACTTATCTTATAAATAACTTAGATGAATTTGTCAACCAAGTTTCTCCGCCATTTTGTTTTCAAGTGGAGACCACTTGAAAATTTCAGATTTACATTGTAAAAATCGTATTTAAGACCGGATTTACTTTAATTTTGTATAAATATAGACTGTATAAGGATCACAACCAAGTTTATTAACGAAATTTTTCCGCCATTTTTAACAAAGTGCGTATGTTATAAACTAAGCAAGACAACTTGAATTTACGCTACCACTTGAAAATTTGTAAACATGATAAATTTTTAATTCTGATTGAATTCGAACCGAAGTGGGACTGTGGTCTTGTCCTATAGTTTTCTTGAATGAGTTCACTGGACAATTTTCCAACATCTTGTTTCCAAGTTGCAGCCACTTGAAATCACACTGCCACTTGAAAATATGTCATCATCATAACTTTTAAAGTACTAAACGGATTCAAATAAAAGTTGGATAGTGAACTTATGGTACAAATATCTTGGATAAGTTCACTTGATGACTTGATCCGCAATTTTATTTCCAAGTGGCGGCCACTTGTAAATTTCTCATTATGATAAATTTAGTAATGTTGAATCATTTCGCATCAAATTTGGATAGTGGATTTATCATTCAAATATCTCAGATAAGTTCGCTCGGCATCTCACTCCACTTTTTTTTTCCAAGTGGTGCCACCTGAAAATTTCTTATGGCGATAAGTTTTGAAATACTGATTTAATTTAAACTAGAACTGAACAATGAACTTATCATACAAATGTATTGGATGATTTCGCTGGGCAAGTTGTTTCGCCATTTTGTTTCCAAGTCGCAGCCACTTAGAATGCCACGTGAAAATTTGCCATAGTAACTTTTGAAACACGGCACTGATTTGAACCACAGTTGGACAGTGAACCTATGCTTCAAATAACTTGGATGTATTTGCTGGGCAACTTGTTCCTCTGTATTGTTTCCAAGTGGCGGCCACTTGAAAATTTGTTATCACGGTAACTTTTGAAATATTTAATCAATTCAAATCAAAGTTGAAAAATGGATTTATCATTCAAACAACAAAAATCTAGAAATTACACGTAACTCATGAACCAATCACGTTATTGCGTCTATCTTTGGTACATCGATCATAAGTATTTTCTCGCCAAAAGTCGCCAAATTTGGCGCCAAACCTATTACCTGCCATTGGATATTTTTAATGCGTTTTTAATGGGGAAATCAGGCTATTTTAATGCTAAAACAAACTAGAAATGCAGAAAACTAACATTTTATCAACTTACTAAGCCTCTTTGAAAGAATTTCTACAAAAAAAAGTCCCTTCCGTGGAGGATCAAAATTGTGATGGGATGCCTCCGGACCACCTCAGATCGTCGCCAATTGCCCATCTGCGCAGCACTAGTGTGACGTAAAACCCAACCATCCATAAAAAAAAAAATATTTTCAAATTTACAACGATATCTTAGATGAGCAACTTTCTCTCTGCCATTTCGATCCAAGTTGCAGCCACTTAATTTTTCAACTAGATGACTTTTGAGATTTTGAATTTTTTCGAACTATATGTGTACAGTAGACTTATCTCACAAATGCATTTGATATATTTGTCAACTTAACCCACCATTTTGTTTCAAAGCGCCGTCCACTTGAAAATTTAATATTCACATAAAAAGGTATTTATGAACCGATTTGCTTAAAACTCCTTATGTGCATAGCCTACATCAATATTTCTGCGAAGTCCATTAATAATTTGCAGCCGCCATTTTGAAACAAAATGACGGCTACTTGATAAGAAAAAAGAAATCAACCTACCCTTCCGAATAAGCCGGAAGGACTCTTATTTTTATTAAAATCACAATCAACTGATTGGAAGAAAATCATATTTAATGAAATTTTATTTTTCCGACTGAGTGAAAATAATGCCTGGACCGGGAGTCGAACCCCGGATCATTGACTTACAAGGTCAAGGCTCAACAATGACTTACAAGGTCAGCTGAATTGGTTGAGCCTTGACCTTGTAAGTCAATGATCCGGGGTTCGGACATTATTTCCACTCAGTTGGAAAAAAAAAAATTCATTAAATATGATTTTCTTCCAATCAGTTGATTGTGATTTTAATAAAAAATTGTATTTCTTTCTCCCATTGTTTAATGGTGTTTTCCTTTACCTGCGGCTTATTTCTGTCGAGCTATCTAAATGATAGACCAAAGTTTTTCGCCTAAAGGTTGTCTGAGTGAGTAATGCTGACCGGTTGTCGGCCTGGATAGCTCAATTGGTTGAGCCTTGGCCTTGTAAGTCAATGATTCGGGGTTCGACACCCGATCCAGGCATTATTTTCACTCAGTTGAAAAAAAAAATCATTAAATATGATTTTCTTCCAATCAGTTGATTGTGATTTTAATAAAAAATTGTATTTCTTTCTCCCATTGTTTAATGGTGTTTTCCTTTACCTGCGGCTTATTTCTGTCGAGCTACCTAAATGATAGACCAGAGTTTTTCTGCCTAAAGGTTGTCTGAGTGAGTAATGCTGACCGGTTGTCGATCTGGATAGCTCAATTGGTTGAGCCTTGACCTTGTAAGTAAATGATTCGGGGTTCGAATCCCGGTCCAGGCATTATTTTCACTCAGTCGAAAAAATAAAATTTCATTATATACCTCTACTGGTTTGCGTACAGGGAGACACGAACGAATATCAAAGAATTGTGTTCTATGAGAGGTATTTCTATAAACCATATTTTCATAACTTTACTGTACAATATCTTCATGAAATTGAAATATGTTATTCAAGTTCACTATTGCATGTTTCCTGTATAAAATGGTGGAAATACCACCATCGGTTTATGTACAGGGACACTCAAAATTATTCCAAAGCATTGCGTTCTTTGAGAGATATTTCTGTAAATCAAATTTTAATAACTTTACTTTCCAGGAAAGGAAATTGAAATATGTTATTTATATGCACAAAAGAATGCTTTCCATAGATTATAGCATGATTAGCATTAGATTTACAGGGTGACACAAAAATATTCTGTTATATTAAGAGCTATTATTAAAAATTTGCTAGAATTCTACTTTCTCTTACATTAAGCGTTTTTAACACTTTCTAACATTTTTAACCGACTTCAAAAAAGAAGGAAGGTTCTCAATTCAAACCGTATGTTTTTTTTATGTTTGTTAGCTCATAACTTCTGAACGGATGTTCTGATTTTGATACTTTTTGTTTTGATGAAAAGGTCTTGGTCTGAAATAGGTCCCATTGTAATATCTTTACGATCTAAAGAAAATACAGGGTGCCCAAAAAAATCAGTCCCAACTCTTTTAACTGCTAAACGGCTGCAGATATAGTGATAAAAATGGTATGTAAGTATAGCAAAGTGGCCATGCAGCACAAGGTTAAGCCAGTGGCGGATCCAGAACTTGACTTTTGGGGGGGGGGCTAAGATTTTTCAAAGTGTTATTCTAGACCAATAAAAAATTTACAATTGCAATATTCAATTGTGAATGTCAGTGTTTTGGGGGGGGGGGGCTTTAGCCCCCTAGCCCCCCCCCTTAAATCCGCCACTGGGTTAAGCCGCTTGTAGCGCCACCTGGTGGAAAATAGCGGAGTTAGTGTTCCTATCTTGAAAAGGGTTCTAGAGAAAAAGTGAATTACAAAGTGAAGAGTATGAACGATTTAGTACAAAAAGATAGTTTAGACATTCATGCTAGCGTTCCTATCTTGGAAACGGTTTAAGACAGGGGGAAAAGTGAATTATAAAATTGCAGTGCATCATCGATTTAGTGCGAAAAGATAGTTTAGACATTGAATCTAAAAATACAAATACTAAAAACGTGCATTTGTTTGTTCGCAATTTCTTACACTATGCACACTTGAGCTACATCGCACACGTTGTAGCGTAGCTGGTGAGACATACGCTATATAGTTCAAAATACGGTTACTTGATACTTTTTGTTTTGTTGTAAAGATCTTGGTCTGAAGTAGGTCCCATTGTAATATCTTTACCATCTAAAGAAAATAAAACGCCATCTGGTGAAAAACAACGGAATTAGCGCTTCTATCTCAAAAACGGTTCAAGATGGGAGAGAAGTTAATTACGAAGTTGTAGAGCATCCTCGATTTACTACATAAAGACAGTATTTAGACATTATTGCTAAAAATAGAAAGCTTAAAACGTGCAGTTGTTTGTTCGCAATTTCCTACACTGTGAACACTTGAACTACGTTGCACACTTTGCAGCGTAGCGGATGACACGTATACTCTGTGGTTCAAAGTACTGTTACTGTAAGCGGTCACATCGATTAGAGCAAAGTCGTTTTCAACCAACTTCAGAAAAGAGGGTGTTTTTAATTCGAGCTATGTGTTGTTGGTGTTTGTAAGCTTATAACTTCGTAAGAGATGCTCTAATTAACCGACTTCAAAAAGGAGGAGGTTCTCAATTCAAAGCGTATGTTTTTTTGTTTTTGTTTGTTAGCTCATAACTTCTGAACGGATGATCCGATTTGGATACTTTTTGCTTTATTGTAAAGGTCTTGGTCTGAAATAGGTCCCATTGTAATATCTTTACGATCAAAAGGAAATACAGGGTGTCCAAAAAAGTCAGTCCCGACTCTTTTAACTGCTGAACACCTGCTGCCTAGTCATAAAAGTGGTCTGTAGGTATAGTAAAGTGGAGATGTGCTACGCGATTGTAGAAAACACTGGAGTTAGCGTTACTATCTCGGAAACGGTTCAAGACAGGGAAAAAAAGTGAATTATAAAATTACAGATCATCATCGATCTAGTACGAAAAGATAGTTTAGACATTAACGGCCCTGTTCACTTACCGTCGCCGGAAGCCCGAGCCAATGTTATTCTATGGGGAAATTTCCTTTACAAATAACTTATTAACAAATACATATTTTTAAATTCAGCTTTCACATTCAGAAAATTCCCAACTGTTAAATTGACGGACCTTTTTCAAAAGTGTATTTTTTTTTTTTAATTTTTAATATTTTATTTTGAAATTGCAAAATGAAAAAAATTCACATTTTGAAAATTCGTATTTTGCAGCTTCAAAATAAAATATAAAAAATTAAAAAAATATTTTTTTTAAAAAAATGTCCGTCAATTTAGCAGCTGGGAATTTTCAGAATGTGAAAACAGAATTTAAAAATATGTATTAGTTAATAAGTTATTTGTAAAGAAAAATTTCCCATAGAATAACATAAGCTTCGGCTTCCGGCGGCGGTGAGTGAAGAGGGCCCTTATGCTAGAAACAGAACGATTAAAACGTGCATTTCTTTGTTCACAATTTCGTGCACTATTTTGTGCACACTTGAACGACATTGCATATGTTGCAGCGTAGCGGGTGACATTTATGCTATGTAAAATTCAATGTTTTTCTATTGTAAGTGGTCACATCGATTAACGCATAGACGTTTTAAACCGACTTCATGAAGGAAGAGGTTCTCAATACAAACCATGTTTCTCGTTGTTGTTGTTGAAATTTGTTAGCTTTTAACTTCATAAGAGATGATTTAATTTTAATACTTATTTTGTTGTAATATCCTTGGCCTGATATAGGTTTCATTATGATTTCATTAAGATATAAACAAATTACAGGATACTCACAAAAGTCTGCTCTCACTCTAACTGCTGAACGCATGCAGCTACACTGGTAAAAGCAGTATGTAAGTATCGATGTTGAAACTTCTGTCCGTCAGCTGCAATGCATATTTTGCTCTTTGTTTGAACTTTACGCTGCGCAGTTTCCAGCGCAGCGGGTGACACGTATTCACTGTAAAGTTCAATATTTGTGCCTAACAGATTTTTTGGTTACGAATACAGCGTATCCGTTCTTTACATTTCTAAAGACATTTTAACTTAACGTATGTTTATTCAATAGACAGTTTTTCGCTCATATCTGATAAAGGCAAGAAAAGTGACACAACTTAAAAAAGCAGCATTTGAGAAAAATCAACTTAAATATAACTTGACTAGAATAAAATTGGCACATCTGTCTCTCGAGTCGATAACTTTCTATATGGAGATGTAACTTTTTTGTTCACATTGGGTGCATTGCATGCATTTTTCAGTGACATAAACCATTTTTTGAGTTATGTCACTTTTCTTGGAAGTTGTGATTTGTGAAGCTCGCCGTCGAACGTCTTTTGATGTTCTGCTATATGAATAAGTTTTCACTGAAAAGAGAAAAATAAAAGCTTTTTGTACAAAAAATAGAACCGACTCCAAAAGGCAACTACTATTCAAACAACTAAAAAAAAAAAGGTATGAAATGAAACTGTAAATAGCGCCTAAAAGTATAAAATAATTTCCTTCGCCAAACAACCTATAACACTACAATTAATCATAACTTTTGAAGGCGGCGCAAAATTAAATAAAAATTTATAACTTTATTTAATACAAAAAACAATCCTATTCAATATACACATCTCACATTGTCACCTGCAAAACGCAGATGAAAACAACTTTGATTCAAGAAAACAAATAAGATTTCGTAAGCAGCAAAAGTTGGCGAAGATGCTGGTATCTGACGTCCTTGGTGAAAGAAAAATCGCAAAATTATCTGACAAACATATTTAATTTCTTTGGGATACCATGATTGTTTTGATAAGGTATATTAAAAGAGTAATCAAGATTATGAAACAAGACATCGTACAATATATATTATGAAAATATACATCTTTCGTGTATATTTTTGCATTACGTTTTGATCGCGAAATCCAGAAGCCACCAAGGATGATAGTTATCAAAGTTATACCAAATTTGCAAAGGAAACTCTAACTTCGTAGAAACATAAATACCGCATTGTAAAGAATGTTCACTGTTCTATGTAGATGCTACTAATGGACCAATAGTACATAGTGATAAAATAATAAATGAAACATGAAAATGGATCATTCGAGACAACAGCCTTTCTTGCTACCGATATAAAAACAAACCTTTAAAACCTAATTAAATTTTATTTAATTTTGCGCCGACTTCAAAAGTTATGATTAATTGTAGTGTTATAGGTTGTTTGGCGAAGGAAATTATTTTATACTTTTAGGCGCTATTTACAGTTTCATTTCATACCTTTTTTTTTTTTAGTTGTTTGAATAGTAGTTGCCTTTTGGAGTCGGTTCTATTTTTTTTTTACAAAAAGCTTTTATTTTAAATGTGAATATGATATCGATTTGTGTATCTGTCCGTCTGTCTGTCTACCCGCGCTCTAACTCCCGTAAATATTTATGGAATTTTTTGAAACTGATATATGTTATTCAAATTCACTATCGGATGTTCCCTATTGAAAATGGAGTTTATACCTCTACTGGTTTGTGTACAGGGACACATGAAAGTATTTCAAAGAATTGTGTTCTATAAGAGGTATTTCTATAAACCACATTTTCATACCTTTACTGTACAATATCTTCATGAAATTGAAATATGTTATTCAAGTTTACTATTGGATGTTTCCTATATAAAATAGATTACATACAACCACTAGTTTATGCACAGGGACACTCAAAAGTACTCCAAAGCATTGCGTTCTTTGTGAGATATTTCTATAAATCAAATTGTAATAACTTTACTTTCCACGAAGTTTTAGGAAATTGAAATATGTTATTTATATGCACTAAAGAATGCTTTGCATAGAATATAGCATGGTTACCATTAGATTTACAGGGTGACACAAAAATATTCAGTTATACTAAGAGCTATTAATAAAAAATTGCTACAATTGTACTTTCGTTTACATTAAGCGTTTTTGACTCTTTCTATCATGTTTTTATTGTGAATATAATTTCAATTTGTGTATATGTCTGACTGTTCTTCTGTCCGTCTATCTGTCTCTCTGTCTGTTTTTCTGCGCTCTAATTCCCGTAAATATTTATGGAATTTCTTAAACCAATATATTTTATTCAAGTTCACTATGGGATATTCCCTATTGAAAATGGAATGACTACCTCTTCTAGTTTGTGTACAGGGACACCCAAAATTATTCGAAAGCATTGTGTTCCATGAGAGGAGTTTCTATAAACCATATTTTAATACCTTTAATGTATAGAATTTTTAATGAAATTTTATTATGTTATTTAATTTCATATCGGATGTTTCCTATGTAAAATAGAATACATTTCTAACTGGTTTGTGTACAGGGCCACTTGGAAGTACTCCAAAGCATTGTGTTGTATGAGAGTTATTTTTATAATCCAAATTTTAATAATTTTAATTTCCACAAAGCTTAATGCAATTGAAATATATTATTCGTATGCACAAAAGAGTGTGCCTTTTATGTAATATAGTATGGTTAGCATTAGATTTACAGAGTCACACAAAAATAATCAATTACATTAAGAGCTATTAATAAAAATTTGCTGGAATTGCACTTTTGTTTACATGAGCGTTTTAACACTTTCTTATAATTTTAGAGGGAATATGATTTCAATTTGTGCATCTGTCTGTCCGATTAACTATCTTTCTATCTGTTTGTCTCCGGCTCCTATCATCCGTAAATATTTTAGGAATTTTTAAAAAACGCTACACTCAAGTTTCCCATGGAATGTTCCCTATTTGAAATGTCATTAATTTGTCCTGTACAACTAGTTTGTTTACAGAGACAACAACAACCACAAATGCCAATGTATTACGTTTTAGGACAGAATTTTTTTTAAGTTACATTAAAAAAACTTTCTACTATAAAAATCATAAAAACATTGACATGTATTATTAATATTCTAAAATATTGTTTTGTATAGAATATGATGTGATTAACTTTCAGATTTACAGGGCTACAGTAAAATATTCAGAGAGTTTAAAAGATGTAATTATAATCTAACGGCTGCATTTTCTTTTGCGTTAAGCCTTTTTAACACTTTCCAAATAGCCTAAGAGTAATTTTAAAATCAGTTAGTCTATCTGTATATTTTTCAGTCCTTCTGTCTGTTGTGCGATAACGTAGGCAAAGAATATTAAAAGTTATTCGATACAACAATTGCGTACAGTTGGAAAATGTTACTAATCAATGTGTACTGCAGGATTTTTTTTTTTTTTTTGTTTAATAATTTTTTAGTTTTAAGGCATAAAACGCGCTTCGAAATTAAATTTCCGGCCTTTAAAAAAAAAAAAAAAAAGTCCCTCACAAGATACTGATGTATGGTTTTTAGGTATGAAAAAAAAAAAAATACCTTCCAAATTGACAACCGAATTATTCTTCTTAATCACAGTGGCATGACGTCTTTTAAGATGCTTTTTTAAATTAGGAACAGTTATTATAAAATTTAAATTTTGTTCGCAAAATTGCATAATGCGATTTTCGCAATTGGATCTCTAACGGTTATATACGACCAGAAATAATTAATACTTTTACTGATCATAAAAAAGTATCTGTAAAAAAATCAAATAAAGAAATTAACTGATTAAAATAAATAAGAAAATGAAAAGCGAAATACAAATACACATCCTCTTATCAAATTTATCGCCACATAAAAGCATATGAAAAAGTAAAATCTTCCCAAGCACATTTGCATGCGTCACACGCTATTACGTATTTTTGAATGCCATCTGCCATCATCATTTCAAATAAACATCCTACTAGCTACCAGCGAAATCTAATTAAAAAACGCCCCAATCCGTAAACATAAACATAAACATGACTCTGATTCTTCCCCTCTTACACGCATTTGTGTGTTCTGTCAAACAAGAGAATGAGAATCCCTATAAATAACTCTATACTCAAACAATTTTGATATCCCATGCAAAGTAATCAACACCAAACAATCATTTCTAAGTTAATATCAAAGGTGTTTAATATCAGCTCGATGTTATTTGTGCTAGATGTTAAAATTATCTTGCTTATTAAAATTATTTTGATTAATAGATTTCACAAGGATATATTCCGTAATACATTCTAGAAAATATTCGAGAGCCCAACTGTATTTTTTTTTTTTAACGATAATTTTATGAACATGGAAAGAGGTTACTGACTGAGAATATCACTGAGTAGCAGAGCTGCATCGAACTGCATGTATTCCTTACTGAGATATACAGGTATTTTTTCAGACGTGAAGTAACGAATCGGTGTTCTGTACACTGTAAAAAAATAACTATTACCAGCTGCAAGAAACTGTCTGTGATTGGAAAAAATGAGTTTCTTGCAGCTATTAACAGCTGCAAGAAACTCATTTTCTCCATTATTTTTTTGCAGTGTAATTTGTCTCGTTTCTCGTTACTTGCGTATTCTATTACTGTATCCTGCGCCGAATGGATCTTATCGTCCACATGTCGTAGTAGAGCAAAGTTAGAACATTTGTGCGGAAGTCTGATGCGAGTTTTTTTCTCGTTACCTCTTCGTTATCCGTTTATGTATGATGCTTTATCTAACATGAGTGGTGCGGGGATACACTGTAAAAAAATAACTATTACCAGCTGCAAGAAACTCTCTGTGATTGGAGAAAATAATTATTTTCTCCAATCACAGAGAGTTTTTTTGCAGCTGGTAATAGTTATTTTTTTACAGTGTAGTTAGATGCGAAAAGGTAGGTGTTTTATTCATTACTCGGTAGTTTTTTGTTACCGTACGACGCGATTTGGACAATTAGTTTTCGTATGATTTGGATTTCAGTAGTAGTCGGCGTTCATAACATTGTTTTTTCGCCAGAAATTCCTCGTCTATTTCGCGTGCAGAGATAAACTTGAAAATATTATTTTTTTAATAGGATATTTTTAGTAATATATTACCGTGCTAATAGGCTACAATGCAATAATAATATGACTTATTATGTTACGTGAAATAACGCCCATCTCTAATTTGTTGGAGTGAAAGTTATTCTTTAACAGGAAATAAACGAAGCAGTAAAATACTCTCGCCAACTTTCATGTAACAACTTAAATAAATAATATTTAAACATTTTGTTGGTTCCATATCAGTCAAGTAATTTTTTGAGATAAGTAATTGCTTTGTTTATTTAACATCTTTCTAATACTTTGTTGTAAATATTATTCTAAACCGATTGTTAAGGTGTATTGATTTAGTATAAATATCATTAGAGTCTGCCTGTGAAATTTAACTTCTTACATTACATAGTAGTCAAATATTCTTTTGAAATAGGTGATAGCTTTGATTATTTTACAACTTTCTAGTATTTTATTTAACACTTTAACGTTCACTGGTTTCGCCCAGAAGCTAAACATTGCACTTTTTTTTTCAGCAATTTTTTAGTATTTTTCAAAGTGTTAATAGAATATTAAACTCTTATTCATTCTCTTTGCACTACATGGCAGCACTACAGCAAAATCCAAAAAATGCTATTTCAAATGAAGCCAGATATAGAAGTCACTTTAATTTTCTAAAATTGTATCAGTTTTAAAAATAAAGGAAAAATATTTATTTTAAATAGTAGCACATGAACTTACTATAATCCTTCTCAGTCATAAATTGCAACTTTCAATTTTTTATATAAATAAACAGAACTATCCGAAAAGTTATGTAAAATGTTTGGTTTCTCAGAGAAATCAAACTCCAGTAAAGGTCGAATTCAGGGGCGTAGCGTAAGGGGGGGGGAGGGGGGGAGTCTCCCCCCCCAATGTTTTAAAAAATAGGGCGGCATATTGAAGTTTCTGGGGGCGCTGTTTTGCGACTTAAAGTTCATTTGAAAGTGGATCATAATTTTGTTAATTTATCATTAGTTACAGAAATCACTTAAGAATTTTATGTATCACAAGCTGACCAACTGGTTCACCGACCAGCAAAAAAAATTTGCGTTAAAATGTCTGACTGTAGCAAACTATTGTTTGGTGGCGCCTGCGGCGCCCTCTAAACTAATTAGACGCCTAAAACAGCCTATTTTTCTACCGTGCAAACAACCCTTGAAAATTCTCATCGTATTCATGACGCTTAAAAAATCTGATCATAACAAATTCCTGTTTGGGGGCGCATACGGCATGATTTCCCGTTTTGTTCACTTACAATAGCCTGTTTGCTTACCGTACAAAAGACTGTTGAAAAATCTAATCGTATTCGGGACCCTTTAAGAATACGTTAGTGGTAAGCTCCAGCTGAGCTGCGCCTTTCCCTGTTCAGGCACCTACAAAGGCATAATGAGGTTTCTGGGGGGGGGGGGGTGCTGTTTTGCGCCTTGAAGTTCATTTGAAAGTGGTTCATAATTTTGTTGATTATCATTAGTTACCAAAAACACTTAAGATTTTTATGCATCAGAAGCTGCCTTCGGCGACCAACTGGTTCATCGACCAGCAAAAAAGTTTGCATTAAAATGTCTGACTGTAGCAAACTCCCATTATGTGACGCCCTCGTAACTAATTAGATGCCTAAAACAGCCTTTTTAAATGTGTATAATAACCTATTTTCCTACTGTGCAAACAATCTTTGAAAATTCTCTTCGCTTTCATAACTCTTAAAAAAATCTGATCATAACAAAGTCCTGTTTGAGGGCGCTTATGGCATAATTTCCCATTTCAAACACTTACAATAGTCTGTTCACTTACCGTGCAAAACACTGTTGAAAATTTTGATTGTATTCAGGACCCTTTAAGAATAAGTTAGCAGCAAACTCCAGCTGAGCGGAGCCCTTCCCTGTTCAGGCACCTACAACAGCATGTTTGTTTACCATGCAACGACCCTTGAAAGTTCTGACCTTAGCAAATTCACGCTCTGTAGCAACTGCGGCGTTCTTCTCCCATTTCACATACTTACAACTGACTCGTAAGTATGCGCAATCGCTTTCTCTCCTCCAAAAACTTAAAATTACGATTTTTCAAGACCTTAGCTCGAAAAAAAAAGCAGTTTATTGTACGTTATGGCTATTGCATAAAAACAAAATTAGATGAGGTTTGATTTGGTTATAACGATTTCTCACTAACAATTTTTTATTCTGAGTGATCCTTTAAGCAAATTTTTTATTTTAGTTTCATCGCTTACGTGTTTTGAAATATTTATAAGTCTATAGAATTCAACTAGTGTTTCTTCACATGAAATAGCGCGAGGAAGCTGATTTAACGTCGCATTAATAGGCATATATTGGGTAATTAGCGATGGTTTGGGATTAATGCCCCAGTGGCGGTCCGAAGACAAGCCATCACAATTTTTATCTTCTGTGGAAGGGATGGCTCCCCCGCTTCAGTATCCCCAGACGTATTATTTGCACAGAGCATGGAGGATATTGCTGCCACGACAGAGTTTACGTGCACCAGAGGAGACTGACTTTCATGATGGTCTTATATTGGCTCGATTATTGAATCCGCAATCTTTCTGTCAAGCTGGTAGATGTGAGGTGCCGGGTATGATCCCAGGTCTCGCTTGTCGGCCTAGCCGTTCAGAATTTTCCATGGTTTTCTCCGAAACTTGCGTAAATACGGGCTAGGAACGCTTAGAAAGACCTCCACAGAAGGCACTCCTCCTCAGGCCTAGGACCCTAGAACAGTCAATTGGCCTTTTTCCCAAACACCGACACCAACACCTAAGATATAAATTTCTGTGCAAAAAAGATTTAATTTTGGACAACGGGACTTTTTTTTTAGTTTGTTCTTCCACATAAAGACATGCGGTAATTGTGTCGCATTCCTTAGCAATTGCTACTGTATTTCTTAAAACATTTTTCCCACGATATGGGAAAAAAGAAAAACGTTTTTTAATTCGTTTAAATATATAAAATAACAATAATAAATAAACTACTGCTTTTTTTCCCCCCCTTAAGAGTGAACAATACCTAATTTCATAATAAGAAAACACCACAGAACTGGTGTTTGAAAGCAATAATTACAAAACTTTGAATAAACACTATAAAATGCAATAAACTTGCAATAATTGTTTCGGGTCGAAAAAACACATGATCCTTCGTCAGGCGAAAAAAGTTGGCACAAGTGCTGCAGTCAAAGTGGCAACGCACAAAACGGTTTTAAGTGAACAGCAAAAATACATACAGATGAATGTAAACATAAATACTGGTGTGAGGAGAATAGTGCTGACTCTAAAATAAAAGGGCGGCCGGGGGGAAATAAAAAGAAAAGGGGCATAATTTGCAGTGTTCTATGTTATGATTCTTGTACGTAACAAAAGTAAGTTACTAATTTTCCTTGTATATATATATATATATATAGGCTGTATGCATTTGTTATTCCAGGAATGTTGCAGAATTATTGCTAAGAAAGTTTAAAAGTCAGGGGAAAAAATCTAAAGGTCTCTAAACATTTAAAATGTTAGAAAAGGCTACTTGGTACCAAAATGTTTTTAAAAGGGCCGCCAGTTGCAAAAATATGTTGAAAAAGGGCTACAGGGTGCTAAAAAATGTTTAAAAGGGCACCCTGCCAAATTAGCCTAGAGTCAGCATTACAGAATTATGAAATAAAAGAAATAAATAAATAAATTAAATTTAAAAAATGTAACAAAATCTAAAAATTTAAAAAATATCAAAATTAACCGAAAATCGAACTTATGTGAGAAATTTCATAGCATCAGACAAGAACGGAGTGGAACAAATATCATTAACAAGATTTTTCGAATTTTTAAATATGTAAAAAACTTCATGGATATTCAAATGGGAAGAGAAGACAGGAGATGAAATTATGTTAGTTTTAGAAAAATCAAAACGATGGCTATGAACCCAGCAGTGGGAAGCAATGGAAGATTTAGAGATCTCTTCATTACGAACATTTTGACAGTGCTCATTTATTCTATATTGCAAACGCCTTTTAGTTTGATCAATATAAACTAAATTGTACGACGAACATAGGACTAAATAAATGCCAGAACGGTTTTCAGTAGGAATGGGATCTTTAAGAGAAGATAATTGAATTTTGTTGACGGGTTTCTAAATGACTTTAAAACCAAACGGTGAGAGAATTTTAGAAATTTTAAAAGAAAGTAATAAATAAAAAGGTAAAACAACTGGAATGAGACTGTGATTGTTCAATTTGGTATCAGAACGTTTAGGATTCTTGAATTTATATAAAGCTTCATTATTAATAGAGGGATTATAGCCTCGAGAAAGAGCAAGAGATTTCAAGAAGTAATTAATTTCTTTCGAAAGACTAGACGGATCAGAACAAATGTGTAAGGCTTATGTTTTTCTTACTCATTTTCCAAAAATTGATAAATTTTTAATATTTCATTTTGCGGTAAAAAAAAAAAAAAAAGAAAGAAAGAAAGAGAAAAATGCACATATTGATTCAGGTTTTTGAACTTAGAATTACATTAAAAATAAAAATAAATAAATAAATAAACGATTGTAAATTTTCTTAATGTGAAAACAGAATTTAAATATACATTATGTAATGAGTAATCATGAAATCAAACTTTCCCACAGAGTAACTGTCGGCGAGATTAGGTATTGTCCACTCTAAAAATATAAAGTTGCTTTCTTTAGCAACAGTTACTATTTTCATTTCTTAAAATTTATTTTGAAAGTTTTATGTTTTACCTGAATTATAATGTAATATCTTTTAAATTTGTTGGAAAAGGGGGAAAAAAAATCTTTTTCAATTGTTCTACTTTGTCTCAAACCAATACTCTGTTTGTCCTAAGAAAGATACTTTTGCTTAGTCTCATACGAGAATATATATATGTATATATTTCTGCAAAGCACATTAACCATATCTTTCGAACGATACTACTTGTAAGCACTTCCTTTTATTGAAAGTAGGCTAAAAATGTAAGAGAAATTTCATGTCTGTGTATTAATATATAGATTCACTGAAAAAATTTAGAATACTCCAAAGATGTATAAAAAAAAAAAAAAAAAAAAAAAGCTGCTAAATGGAAGGGGAAAAAAAGCTTTTTTTTCCTTGGCATATTTTAGGAATATGCCCCGAAGGAGAGGGGGGGGGGCATGTATTAACCGACGAGAGGGCCTGTGCCCTCGAACCCAAAGATGGCAACACTCTTGAAAGTATGTGGGTGGCATTTTCAGATGAGGAATACGAAAGGGCGCCAAACGTCAGGTCTCCCCCCCCCCCCAATCAATTTTTCATGCTACGCCCCTGGTCGAATTTCGCAAGACATAAGATAAGAGTAGAAAATGAACATTTCCTGGATTTTCTGCAATTTCTTAAAATATCATTTCCTGGAATTATATGAATATATATATATCTTTATATATATATTTCTTTTGTGCGTGTGTATGTCACTGAACTCCTCCTAAACGGCTGGACTGAGTTTAATGAAATTTTTTGTGTGTCTTCAGGTGGATTCGAGAATGGTTTAGATTTACAAATGAAAGTTGTAACTTAATTAGTTCTTTCTTAATTAATTTTTAACCAACTCTTTCAACCAACCTTTTCCACCTAGATGGCGTGAGTTGTCGTAAACACGATGTCAGAATTTATTTAATGTTGAAATTAAAAATAAATTTTTAATCGTATCTTACGAAGTGTTTAAAATATTTTTTCAAAATTAATATTTTTAGAATCGTAATCGTATCTTACGAAGTGTTTAAAATATTTTTTCAAAGTTAATATTTTAGAATCGTAAACACGATGTCAGAATTTATTTAATGTTGAAATGAAAAAGGAATTTTTAACCGTGTTTAAAATATTTTTTCAACGTTAATATTGTTAAAATGTTAAAATTAGTTAAAATGGTATATTCTTTTAAAAAATTCGTCAATATCCGACGGAGTTATTTTATGTTAAATTGAAAAATGAATTTTTAGGCCATTATTATTTGTGCAGATGGAAAATGTACTAAAAGTTTTCCGAAAAATTTCACGATCACAAATGTTGACGGATATCCAATATATCGTCGAAGAAATCCCGATAATGGCGGACAATCTTATCATCTATGGCGGTCATCTATGTCAACAACATAGATATTGACACTGATAACCGTTGGGTGGTCCCATATTCGCCTCTGCTGAGCAAAACATTCAATGCTTATATTAATGTTCAGTTCTGCAGTTCAGTGAAGAGCATCAAATACATTTGCAAGTATGTGAATAAAGGCAGTGATATGGCTGTATTTCGAGTTGAAAATACCAATGTGAATGCTCCTCCGGTGAATAACAATGATGAAATAACACTTTGCCAAATTGGCCGGTAAGCCAGCTCCAATGAAGCTGTTTGGCGTATCTTTGGTTTCCCAATTCATGAACGGGATCCAGCAGTTCTTCATTTAGCCGTCCATCTTGAAAATGGCCAGCGCGTATATTTCACGAGCGAGACAGCGATTGATCGTGCTATAAATCCACCAAAAACTACACTCACTGAATTTTTTGAATTGTGTAATCGTGCGGATGTTTTTGGTGCTTTTGTACGGACATTACTCTATTCAGAAGTACCACGCTATTTCACATGGGCTCCAACAAAAAAATGGATGCCCCGCAAGCAAGGCACGCCGATTGATGCATGTCCCGGTTTATTCAAATCAAACACCTTGGGAAGAGTATTTACAGTCAATCCAAGGCAGACTGAGTGCTTTTATCTTCGACTGTTATTGGTTAATGTCATCGGCCCTTTGTCATTTCAAGATTTACGTAAAGTGAATGGACAACAGCATCCAACGTATAAAGATGCATGCCTTGCACTCGGCTTGCTGGAAGACGACAACCAGTGGGAGTGTATGCTTGCTGAAGTAGGACTGAACTGTACAGCAAAACAAATTCGTCTACTATTCGCTATAGTGTTGACTACATGTTTCCTGGCCCGAGCAGAGACATTATGGGATAATCACAAAGATTCAATGACTGATGATATATTGCATCAACATCGTTCACGGTGCAACGATCTAACGATAGTATTCAGTGACGCTATGTACAATGAAGCATCGATTGCTATTGAAGATCTTTGCATTATCATTGCCAACTTACCACTCAGTCATTTCGGTATGCATTCAACAAATCGAAATGCATCTGATTTAATAAGCACTGAATT
Organism: Salticus scenicus; assembly: GCA_963930645.1. Taxonomy (NCBI): domain Eukaryota; kingdom Metazoa; phylum Arthropoda; class Arachnida; order Araneae; family Salticidae; genus Salticus; species Salticus scenicus. Next base: position 275,076,845 of record OZ005657.1, read on the forward strand.
GAATCGTGAACTACAATACAATACTGTAGAAATGGCAGCGATTGTTGCTCGCAATGTCCCACTAATCAATGAAGAACAAAGAACCATTTACGACCACATCATGCTCGCAGTTTTGGCAGAACAAGGTGGATTCTTTTTTTTGGGTGCACCAGGTGGAACTGGCAAAACATTCCTTATTTCGCTAATTCTCGCCAAAATACGATCAAATAATGGCATCGCATTGGCTGTTGCATCATCTGGCATTGCGACAACTTTATTGGATGGAGGCAGAACAGCTCATTCATTATTTAAACTGCCACTAAATATTCAAAATAACCCAGACGCAGTGGGCAACATAAAAAAACAATCGTCCATGGCCACAGTGCTGAAATAGCGTAAAATTCTTATCTAGGATGAATGCACTATGGCACACAAACATTCGATTGAGGCGTCGAACAGTACGTTGAAAGATATAAAAAACAACGACAAACTATTTGGCGGCACTCTGTTACTCTTTTCAGGTGATTTCAGACAAGCACTTCCCGTTATTCCGCGTTCAACATACGCTGATGAGATCAACGCGTGCTTAAAATCATCGTCATTGTGGCTTAATGTTGAAAAAGTACAACTGAAAGTAAATTTCTGCGTTCAAAAGCTATAAGATCCATCCGCTGAAACATTCTCAAAACAATTGTTAGATATCGGCGATGGAAAAGTTACTACAGATGAAACTGGATGCATAAAATTACCGACTGATTTCTGCACAATCATTGATTCTCAAAATGCTCTTATTGACCAGATATTTCCCGATGTACACAGACGATACACAAATCATGAGTGGCTGGCAGAAAGAGCAATTTTAGCAGCAAAAAATGTGGACGTCAACGAATTGAATCTCAAGATACAACATTTGTTACCAGGAGACTTGGTGTCATACAAATCTAATGATACAGTTTGCGATGCCACCGAAGCTGTAAATTATCCAACAAAGTTTTTAAACTCATTGGATTTACCAGGCATGCCACCGCATATTTTACAACTGAAGGTTGGATCTCCGGTTATTTTGCTTCGTAATTTGAACCCACCACGGTTGTGCAACGGCACGCGATTAGTCATAAAAAAATTAATGAAAAATGTTATCGAAGCCATCATTTTAAATGACAAATTCCGAGGTGAAAATATATTACTACTGCGAATCCCTATTATACCCACAGATGTGCCAATTCAATTTAAACGTCCTCAATTTCCAATTAGATTGGCATTTGCAATGACTATCAATAAGTCTCAGGGCCAAACGATGTCTGTCTGTGGCTTAGATTTGAGCACATCATGTTTTTCACACGGACAATTATACGTGGCTCTCGAGTGGGCAAACCATCCAGTTTGTTTGTATTGGCGAAAGATGGGATAACAAAAAATATTGTACACTCTGTTGCATTAAGGGATTGATATTGTTTTTTAGTAATATTGTTATAAGTAGCGATATGTATATAATTTTAAAGAATAAATTTTAATAAATTAAAAAAATAAATGATTGGTGTTTTGTTATTTTTATATTCTTTCACCGTTCACAGCGCAAAAAAACTAACTTATTGTAAGTGTGTAAGGATGTGGTATATAAGTGAAACAGGTATGGAGCGCTGTGAACGGTGACTAAAACAAACATTCCGGCTCTAAGTAGCCCAACTGGAATGGCAGTGACTAACTCTGAAAAGGCTGAAGCTCTCGCTCACAGTCTTAGAAGTCAGTTCACACCTCATAATGATGTTTTTAATCCAAGAATCACTTCAATTGTTAATAACAGTGTTCAAAATTTATTAAGCAAAAATTCCATTAATACTCTTAACAGTCTTAACTTGGCTACTCCCTCTGAGGTAGTGGAGTATATTTCTAAACTGAAAAAAAAAAAAAAAATCCCCTGGCGAGGACCGAATAACAACTAATATGCTTATTAACCTTCCTACCGACTTTATTTTTTATATCACTTTAATTATTAATCGCATGCTAATACTCAATATTTTTCCAGATTGTTGGAAAAAGAGTTTAATCGTTTCTCTGCCGAAAGGTGGCGACACTGATCCGCACCTTCCTCAAAGCTATAGACCTATTTCTCTTCTCTCTTGCATGTCTAAAATCTATTAATATATTCTCGTTAATCGTCTGAATGATTTTACAAACTCTCATGATGTGATTAGGCCTGAACAATTCGGGTTTCGTCCACGTCATTCAACACAACAACAGTTGTGGAGAATTTGTGAATTTATTCACGATGGCTTCCAATCTGGAGGTGTAACGGGGGTTATATTTCTAGATGTTCAAAAAGCTTTCGATAAGGTCTGGCATGCTGGCCTTATTCACAAACTAATATCTATTGGTCTTCCCGACCAACTAACTAAAATAATTTATGATTATCTTAACATTAGATCGTTTTCCGTTGAAGTCGGAAACTCTATATCTAACCCTTCACCTATTTTAAGTTCTGTTCCTCAAGGTTCTCTGCTGGGGCCATTTCTCTTCAACATCTACGCCAATGATCTTCCACGTAATGTTGACGTCACTTTAGCGACTTTCGCTGACGACACTGCCATTTGCTGTAAACGAAACACTCCAAACGCTGCGTTTGAAGTACTTCAAAACTATCTCAATAAATATTCGATCTGGTTACGGAAATGGAGAATTAAAGTAAACAGTTCCAAAAGTGCCGCCATATTTTTCACCAATAAAAACTATGGCACCTTCACTAACTTTCTCTTAAATAATGAACCCATATCCTGGGAGACATGTTATAAATACTTAGGAGTTTATATTGATTCCAAATTAACGTGGTCTCGTCACATCTCAGAATCTCTGGGTAAAGCCAAAAGAGCCACGCATTCCCTTCATTCTCTCTTAGCTTTTAATAGCCGCCTGTCCATCAAAAATAAATTATTACTATATAAATCCATGAACAGTCCTATTATCACCTACGGGTGTATGATATACGGATCTGCTTCTAAAACCAACTTGGATAAAATTCAAAAGTTTCAAAACAAGCTATTGCGCAGGTTTTTGAAAGCTACTCGCTACGTTCGCAATGATACTATTCATCAGGATCTCCGAATTAAGCCTATTTAAGCTCAATTTCGGAAACTTGCATTGAAGTTTCACAGATCCATTCCTAGTGCTGGAAATCCTCTGTTAGACTCTATTCACAGATACGACGCTAGAGTCGGTCGTGGTAAAAAACGGCCTCTGGCTATTTTAGTCAGAGGGGATGGTTTTCTCCCCGTCTCTAAAAAGCGTAGGAGTATAACTTCCGGAGTCACCTAACTTAGTATTTCCATCCAAAATTCTATTTCCACTAGATTGAACGAAATGTTCATCTAGCTTTGGCTAACCCTAGTATCAGGCTTATCTGCTGAACTTTGTCAGTCGCGAGCTTTGAACCTTCTTACTAGCGAAAATGATACTTCTTTTTTAACTTTTTTTATCAAAATTTCCTAATTGCTGTATATATTTTTTATTATTTGGCTAATTTTTTTCAATTTTTATTAATTTTATTGTCTTGTAGTGTAGGGTCCTGAAGTCTCCTCTCATTGGCCGTTTTCCTGGCCTCTGATTGGCTCTCAGTTTGAGGACAAAATCCTCTCGTTTTTAGCTCTTTACTTTCAGTGAGGATCGTGGAGTTTTTTGTAGGCTTCTGATTGGTCAACGGACTTAGCTCGGAACTTAGCTTCTGGCTAGGCACCGAGATTCATGAAGTTGCTCTATAATTAACTTCACTTTTTAACTCTCCTGAATTTCAATTACTTTTGTTAGGAAAAAAGAAAAAAAAAATTGTATGGCCCCCCTTTTTTTTTATTTTGTTGCGGGACTCCGAGCGATTTCCTGTGCCCCTTGGGCCCTGCTCACCTCTTAATTCCTTTTCGCCGTCCAGACTGTCTTCGTCAACGCACGTAACAGTTTCACTGTTACACTTAGGTTTTTCAAGGAGTTATTTATTTATTATTTATTTATTTTTTTTTTTTCTTAACTCCTGGTGCTTCACTCTGATTGGTCTCTGCTCAAGCGGAGATTTTTTTCAGAGATCAAAATTCTAAACTCATCCTTTTGACTTTTAATTATGTTATGGAAAATTATTTTTATGTTTTTCTCATTTTTCGTTGGAGGTAAGCATTGGTTGCGACCAAATGCAGGTACTCCGAAGCACTCACGTTGACGTTGACGTTGAACGGTGACTGTGCATTCCGATTATAACGTAAAAGACATAATTACCGAAATTTTTGCTTCTTGCTACTTTCTACTTGGTACTTTCTACTTGCTACTTTTTATTTAAAACCTCCGCTGAATGTCGAACAGCACAAAATTTTATTTCATATGGCAAATATTTCAATTTATGAGAGAATCTCTGATAGCAACGAATTTCACATAAAAATTCCGTCTTTTTTGAATAAGCTGTAACAATCTGGACCGATTTGATGAAAATTTTTATCAAAAAGTTATTACAATATCTAACATCATTACATGTACATTTATCACAATTCAATCAATCGATGCATGTGAGTATGTGTATAGTATGAGCGAAGTGAAATGTAGAGTTTGTATTAATTATAAACTTAAACTCGTTTTAATTAAAGGTGAAAAAGTTGAAACTCAATTTATTTTATAACAGGTATATTTTTTTAATCTACAAAAACTTAATTTATCGTAATGCCATTGGATGTACAATATTTTTGGTTAATCCTTGAGGAGTATACACAAACAAATTCGAAGGTTTTCCAACCCTGGAACACGCAACATATAATTGGCCGTGAGAAACGCACGGATTTTCTAAATCTAAGCCAAAAATTGGGACCCCTTTGGTGACTTTAAATATTTTAAGCCATTTTTGCGATGAATTGAAATGGCTATCTCAATTGTGGAACTAAAGATCTTGGCGAGAAGCGTCCGAGCTACTTCGGTGCCAAATTTCAAATTTTGCCAAAGGGATCCGATACTAAAAGTGTTTCATACAAAAAATAAATAAATAAAATATAATAAATTAGCTACACAAATAAATTTGTAGGTTAGGGTGGTTGTTAATCAACGAGCGTGTAAATTTGATAGGAAATTATATAAAATACTCACTCCAATTTCGCACTAAATTTGCAAAATGTATAGTTTTTTATGCACACTTCAAAACTCTTCAAACACTAATTACATCTTGATGTAATATTTCAATTAGGACACAATTACTAATTACATCTTGATGTAATATTTCAATTAGGACACAATTTTTTGTATAACAATAATAACACGAAGTTACAAAATATTTTCTTGAATTTGATCGCAGCACCAACTGTCGGGACAAACTGGAATTACAATAGAATATACGCAAGCGAAGTGTGACGTCACTGACCATCAGTGGATGCAAGAAAAAGATTTCCTATGTTAATCTCCCATTTGATTTTTTATAAAAAATTATTAAAAATCGAGGAAAATTATTTCTCGATTTTAATCCCCGTATTTGGGTATAGATATGTATTAGTTATCGTATGCATGTGTTAGATTGAGTTATTTTGCTCTCAAATTGACAAAATTTTAATTTTAAATTTCAAAACTCTGTCTTTCTTGGCGTTTTTTGTATTTGGCGATCAAAAACGTAATACGAAAATATACATGCCAGATGTATATTTTCGTAATATGTATTGTACGAAATTGTTTCCTATTATTCATTACTCTCTTAATATAAGTTGTTGAAATAACCATTATTTTTGAAAGAAATTAAATATGTTCGCCAGATGATATGGCGATATTTTTTTTTTCTGCCAAGGATGACAGAGTTTTGAGATTAAAAATTCAAATTTTATCAATTTTACAGCAAAAACAACTCAATCTAACGCATGCACATGATAACTAATACATATCTATACCCAAATATGGGGATTAAAATCGGGAAATAATTTTCCTCGATATTTAGTAATTTTTTACAAAAAATCCAATGGGCGATTAACATAGGAAATATTTTTTTTGCATCCACGGACGGCACAGTGACGTCATCACTTCGCTTGCGTATTATTGAATCGATACTACAATCGTAGCGCAGTCTGCCGGATCCAATGTGAAACATTCCAAAATCAACAACAATTTATAAGTGATAAATTAATTAAATAAACAATTTAAATTGGACTGAATTGTAAATCTAAACCATTCTCGAATCCATCTGAAGACACACAAAAAATTTCATTAAACTCGGTCCAGCCGTTTAGGAGGAGTTCAGTGACATACACACGCACAAACGAAATATGTATGATAAATACAAAGGCACAGCTTTAGTATAGACCTCCCCCCCCCCCCTTGTCGACTTTAAATATTTTTGGCCATTTTTGCGATGAATTAACATGGCTATCTCAATTGCGTAACTGACGATCTTGGTGAGAAACGTCCGTACTACTTCGGTGCCAAATTTCAAATTTTTCCAAACTAAAGCTGTTCCATACAAAAAAAAAAAAGAAAGAAAAACTGGTTTATGATATATACAAAATAAAAATAAAAAATTCTAATAAATTCGAAATTATTACTATTTACAATTAAGGCGAAAACATAAAAGAACCTTTATAAGTTACATATAAAGTATCAATTAAAACGAAAAATTTTGTTTTGCTGTAGAAAAGAAAAGTACTACTAAATTAAATAAAAATTTTAAGCTAATACCAAGTATCTCTATGAAAATATTTATTTACACACGAATATTTTCATAGTATATTAATTTTTTTTTTCTAATTTTTATTGTTTATCACGCGAAATAAAAAATATTTTATTTCCGGAAAAAAATAAATAAACGTGAATTTTGTTTATTTTGACATCAAATATATTTTTCTTTTTAATCATTTTAAAGTTAAAATGGAGTTTTTATTTAATATCTTTTGATCCAATTATCCGATTGAACTGAATTGTAAATCTAAACCATTCTCGAATCCACCTGAAGACACACAAAAAAATTCATTAAACTCGGTCCAGCCGTTTAGGAGGAGTTCAGTGACATACACACACACAAAAGAAATATATATATAAAGATATATATATATATATGTATAAGTATGTATGTGGGTATATATCTTTATATATATTTTTTTTCTTTTTAAATAATTTACATGTACTAAACATTTTGCAATTATGAATATAAAGTATTTTTTTCTGGTAAAACAATTAGCAAGTATAGTTAATTTTATGTATAAATTTGTAAATAAAGTGAAAAATTAATAATAAAGCCAGAGCTGTAGCAACAATGTTTGGCTTGGTGCCTGGTGCTGTGACACTGCTTACACCACACTTACTTCATTTCTGAATAAATCATTATTCGAATTTCTTAGTAAGTAATACAAAATATAAATGTTTTAGATTTCTAGAGTATCTGATTTTTTCTCTGCAACTTTTATGTTAATTTGTTTAAGGAGAAAAAGAGTCATTGGTGTTACTATGAAGTTCATTGGTGTCACTATGAAACCATAAATTTCTGGAAAATAAAAAATGGTATTTTTTTTTTTTTTTTGTTTTTTTTTTTCATTTGTATAATTATGATCAGTGATGTGTCTAAAAGTCATTTTTTAAATTAATTTCACAATTTTCAAAAGGAAATATGTAGTGAACGTTAAAGGGTTAAAAGTATTGTTCTAGAATGAATGTTATAGTATATTAGTTTAATTTAAATATTAGTATGGGCTATTCCCATGATATGTAATGTCGAAAACACTTAATACAACCGTTTAACGAAATAATATGATAATGAAGTTAATTTAAACAGCCATGATGAGATAGGTTAGTTGATTATTTGATGTATCACGATTATTATTTATGATAATTATTTATGATGATTATTTATTGTATCATGGGGATGGGGAATGGGAAGGGAATCGGAATACACGCGCTAGGTTCACGTGCGTATTGGTAAGTTAGCATTGGGAAGACGATGGAAGGCGTTTAAAAAGGATGTGTGGAGAGGGAAAGGGGAGAATGAAGAGTGTTTGTTTATACAGTAAACTCTCGTATAACGCGGGGGATACGTTCCGCGTAATAGAAAATCACGTTACACTGTAAAAAAATAACTATTACCAGCTGCAAGAAACTCTGTGTGATTTGGAGAAAATAATTATTTTCTCCAATCACAGAGAGTTTCTTGCAGCTGGTAATAGTTATTTTTTTTACAGTGTATAGGAGAAATAACTGAGCAGACGATTTCCTTCCGCCATGATACCAAAAGCGTCGGGTGTTGGCATAATAACCGAGCAATTCTCATCTGACGTCGTCACGTTCTTCCTTTATCTTACGCGTTATACGAGACTCTTTATCGCGTTGCATGAGTAAATAGTCGCAGATATTTCGTCACGTAACGCGTTATACGAAATCGCGTTTTGTGGGAGAGCATTGTACGAGATTCTACAGTATTTAAAATTGCTTATAGCTGCTGGAGTTGAAAATTCGTAATCGCATGCGGCATACTTAAGTGTTGGACAGCATATATTTATTGTGGTCTTCTCAACAATATTGTTCGAGTTTAATCAAGAATTATTTGATAAGAAAATTGAATATTTATATATATATATATATATATATCTGTAACGTATCATGGGTCCGTAACATTAAGTGGGTTGGTATTCCCGTAATGTGAGCCTCTTAGAAAGGATGAGGAGTTCAGATTCACTAATAATCCATAATTAAGTTCAAGATGCAGTCTTGGCCTGAAAGTTAGACATCCTGAGCGTCATATGTCCCGTAACTACGCCGAAAGTCGGCCCTTCTCCGTAGCGGCGCCCCACCGGGCCCGCGGGTTTCGTTAGCGAGCTGTTACATGATAAGATTAATATTTAACGTAGATTTATTAGGCAAATCAATATCGGAAAAAGCCACGATTTCTCGTGTGTTCCCGCTTAAATACGTCATTTTTGGCGGGAAACCACACCACTCCTTCGTCTCATTATTGTCTATTAACTTTATGATTGACAGTCCAGCTCGGGCCTGGATCCCCAGGATTAATTAACATGCATTACTTAACCACAAGAAAAGGAAGATTGCACTTACTCAGCACTTTTTATTCTGAAAGTTGTTCAATTTTTCTGATTTTCGCGTTATGAAGTCTTCTGCTGTGAAACAAAGTTTAAAGGCGCACTTACGAATTAGTAGCGATTTCTAGGTTTTAAAATGGGGTTTTAATTATTTAAATTTAACTATTTTTTATCCCTTTCATATATAGGGGAGACCCGTGTACCTAGGGCCATCATGTACCTAGTGTCACCCCACTTTATTTGAATAATATTTAATTTTAAGTTTTAATATTCAAATGGGCGAGTAACAACACCATTTCCTACTTTTACAACTACTTTGGAACTTTTGAGGAGAAAGTTTTGACAAGTTACATGTAGAAAACGAATTTACATGGTTTGAAGTAAAATTTTGTAACTCATCTCTTTTGCTATTTTACAAAGGGAAATTTAATATATTTCTTTCATTTTTAGTGTACAATTTTGCTTGTTATATTGAGTAATAAATGAGATATTTAATTAGTCCTCTCTGCATGTGGATTTTTTAGCGGAAAGCATTTTGAATGAAGTTACCAAAACTTGTACCTAGGGCCACATAGCTGCCTTCTACCTAGGGCCAGTGTGTTTGGACCTTTTAACACTTTCGCGACCGCATATTTTTGTCTTTCTGACAGTAAGGTCCGCCTGTGGACGTTTTTCTCATAAGTTACAAATTTTCAAAACAAATTTTTCCATATTCACATTTATATTACATATGGATATGCATTATAATCACACTCTCTCTAATCAAAGTATTTGCATCCATAGTATACTGATTGTACAAATATGAACATTGTGTATATTTTATAGAAACAAATAACATATAAATTGCAAAAGAAACGCCCACTGGTGGAGTTTCATATTTTCAAATGAGGTGAATCTACGTCAGCGGTCGCGAAAGTCTTAAGAAACACAGTACAGCCTATAGTAATTGGATGCTGGCAAACCCTGATAAACCAATCACTATATATATATGACGTTGCTCATAATGTTGGAAAGCCTATCCGTCGGTCTTTACTCCTGTAAACATTCTATCAGGCTTTCGTGTATACGGCATATGGCCAATGAATCAAAACACATCCACTAAGGATGAATATTTAAGTTCAAATGTGACTGAAAGACAAGATCCCTCCATAAATTTAAAAAAGAAAAGATTTTCCAGGAAGAAAGTGAACCAATAATGATAGAATTGGATATCTCCGTTTCGTGTCCTGTTGAAATTTCGAAACCTTCAACATCTAACATCTTTTCGTGTGTCATGTTTTAACAGGTACGAACCTAAGCAAAACCTCTCACATCAAAGAAAAGATGTGACCGAAAATCAGAGAGATCTAGAAATCCAAGAGGCACTCCAGAAAAAAAAAAAAAAAAAAATCTGTTAGAATATCCCAAAGAAAAAAAAAAAAAAGTGAAAAATTTCGTGTTTCAAATTAAGGCAGCAACATAATTATTATATAATAAATAAATATATTACTTAATATTGTTTCTTTTATAAAATACATGTTTATATGCTTATTTTCTATGCATTATGAAGTGAAATCTAAATTTGAAAGAATGGCCCGAGGTACAATCTGGCCCCAGGTACAATGAAGGTGTTGTACCTAGGGCCACGTGTGAAGTTTTTTTTTAAACCTTCTATTTGTCAGAATTTATTATTTTAGTTATTTATATAAATCCCAATTGGAAGTAATTAGCCCTAAAGATATGTACATATCAGTTTGATAATTTTAAACAGGTCAAGGGCTCTGTTTTTGGGCATTGAAAAAAAGCGGCCCTAGGTACACGGGTCTCCCCTACACTAAGCGACAAAAAAAAAAAAAAAAAAAAAAAAAAAAAAAAAAAAAAGCCGCACTGCAGAAAAAATGACTTATACATTTTTTGTTTGTAATAACTTTAAAATTAATGTTTGAAACAAATAAAACTGTCTTGTTTGCATAATACCAATGTGATGAAATGATACCTATGTGCATTTTCGATTTAATAATTCACTTTATTGCACTTTACGAAGAGCTTTTTAAAAATCTGCATAAAACTTTCTTTTTGAACATAATGCAATAACCATACACTTTGTATTCTATTAAGATATATTATATGAAATAAACAAGTTATATTTTAATATATGAAATAAAACTATTTATTTGTTAGACCTAAGCAATTTTTTGTTAAAAATACGTATTCTGCATTGGGTTAATTCCACTTTTATATGGAATTACTGCTTTAAAGCGCAATGGCATAGTTTTATACAGTGTTTTAATATAAGTTTCAGAAATTTTACTGTGCCAAATATCACAAATAACTTTTTCTAGTTCTGGCAGAGTTATAGGCTACAAATTTCGAATCCTGTCCCCTCTCCCCCACCTTTTTATAGACGAAACATTTTCGAGCTGATCGCGATTACGACTATTTCCATGTCTGGTAAAGAAGAAATTCTACTATATCCTTTGTGGGATTTAACTTAAAGTGAAAAAAGATATGATTACTTACAGAATTATGGGTTCTCATGGGAATGTATAGGAAATTTTGACAATTTGAAGTGAATAAACTGACCATAGACGCCGTGTAGTAAGGTGCATTATCATCGTGAAATGCTGTTTATGGAAATATCCAAGATACCTCCAAAATAGTCGGTCAGCCACCAATTTTATGAAGATTGTGCTTTATTTCGAGTTAATTCATCCCTTGATCATAAAAATTCGCCCGACTGTTTGAAAAGTTATGCACCTCCGTACCATAATGTACGGAGAATTTGTCACTGTTTTAAAAGTACGATTTTCATTAAGTCGGTCATATATTCGTTGTCAGATCTGCTTGTTTTCTTTAGCTTGAAATAAGTTAAACTTAACTCATCAGAGAGAGCCATTTCAGCCCAATAATTTACTAATCATTTTTTTTATTTTTTTAGCCATCTCAGGTCTTGCTTTCCTAATTCTCTTCACTAAGAATGGAATTTTTTCAAATTTTATGTCATTTAAACCTGCTTTGTTTAATAGTTGTTGTAGTGTAGTTTAGGAAATTATGCTGCTAAACACTTTTTCTGAATCTCTTTTATGTTCTAAGTGTAATACAAACCGATTTTATAAGCAATGACTTTTTAACTTACGTTCATCTCGCTTGGATGAGCAAAATGGCCGCCTAAAGCCAAATTTCAAGTTTAAATTGCCAAAAAAATTTATATTTTGCTAAAAACCCTTTTACCAACATTTCTTTAACATTTAATTATTTTGCCATCTCACGTATTAAAATACTTTTTGATTTTCATTCAAAATTTAATTATTTTTGTGGCATCGTTATCTGCTTTATTCTTACCATTTTTGAAATAATTTCTAAAATTACAATTTTCCTGACATTTGCATTTTGTTTTTATCACTGGACTCAAAGCTAAAGTGTATGTGGTGGACAACATAATAAAAATCTGTTCGAAAATTTGCTTTTTAAACGATAAAATTGGCAGTTGTAGAAGGCGAAAAGGAAAATACCCAAGTGCGGCTTTTTTTTTTTCGTCGCTTAGTATGTATATATATATATATATATATATATATATATATATATATATATATATATAATTTAGAAAATATGATGAAACTTGAAGACAAGTGGGCGTGTATAACAAGAAAAAACGTTAAAAAAAGTAACGAGTTATAGTAACGATGAACAATTGTAAAAAACAACACTACATGCGAAAAACACCCTTCCGCTTCCTCTTCAGTGGGTGGGAGCAGCAGAACAGACAATAAATTAAATTAAAAGAGGCCTAACAGGTTTCGGAAACATGGCGAAACTAGCATACTCCCAACAAAATCAAGAATAAATTACTGGCAAATTAGATATAACAAAATTGGTGCTTCATAAAAGTAGCATAACTAAATTAATATAATAATCCAAAAACTACAAAGTCGATATTTGTGACAAAAATAATTTAACAAAAGGACATGCTAGATCGTCATGTTCCCACCCAGACCTGAAAGGCAAAAAGATATTGTAATGAACTGAACTTACTGCAATGTAGAAATAGGTCTTTAGAGCAAAAGCAGATGATTCACATGTAGTGGCTCAATACTGGCGCTGTCTTGTCCGATGTTCCAAAATCATAGTCCAAACTCTCCGAGTCGCTCAGCACCAAGTAGCTGCAGTCCGACATAAGGCGTTCCACAAGTTGGACTTTGGCCATGAGTCTTCATCAGCAAGCACTACTAGACACCAAGAACCATAAGTGAAGAAGCCTTACCGCAGCTATCACCCCAATCGCAAACACTTATTAAAATTATTGGTGTAAAACTTTATGAAATTTAATGGATAGTTATTATTGTAATAAAGATTAGCAATGAATTTAAAGACTTGTTTATTGTAATTTGAATATTTATTGCATATCTTATGGAATCTATTTAGTTGACCAATCAAAATATTAATATAGATTTTTTTATGCAAATTACTATACCAGTGAGGCATGCTGTAACTATTAAATGAAAAATCTTTCTTTTTGTCATATAGATCCAGATTTAATGTATTATGTTGAACATCCAGAAAAATATCTAAGAAATTAACACAGTCATCTTCATTATTAGTTTTATTTAAATTTAAACAGGAAGGATATATGTCTTTAAAAATATCTGTAAAATTAAAATTTAAGACTAGAATATCATCTATATATCGATAAATTTTCAATTTTTTGTTGTAATTGATAACATAAGTATATTCATAAAAGAATAAAAATAAATTAGCGGCTGTACTGGAGTAATTGGTGCCCATTCCGATACCATGTACCTGTTTATAAATTTTATTATGAAATGTTAAGAAATTATTGTTAAAACAAAAATGGCAAAGACTTAAAAATAAATCTCTATCAATTCTTAATTCATTTACAATATCAAAAAAGTCGAATAATTTAATTAAAGTGCTATATAATAAATCAATAGGGATATTGCAAAACAAATTTTCGAAATCAAACGTTTGTACAGAAGTAGGCGTGTCCATATTATTTAACTTTTCAATAATTTCATAACTATTGTCAATACACCAAAAATAACTAGAATTTTTATATTTATTTTTTAGAAAGTCATAAATAAGCTTTAAATAAAATTGAAGTTTAATATTGAAACATTTATTAACGCTGCCAACAGTACAACAAATATAACGGAATTTTATTGGATTTTTATGGAATTTAGGTGTTAAAAATAAAAAAGGTAATTTTTTATGATTTGGTAAAGTAAAATGTTTATTGAAAAGGCTTTTACATTTCTTGATATAAGCAGAACTTTTATTATATATGGAATTACTGTCCAGGTTATATTTTTCATAATATTTTAAATTATTAAATTCTGAAAATATTTTTTCAGCATAAAATTTTTTACAAATGATGGCAAAAATTTTACACAAAAATTTACAAAAATTGATTTTTATTGATTTTTTACAAAAAAATTTTATGCTGAAAAAATATTTTCAGAATTTAATAATTTAAAATATTATGAAAAATATAACCTGGACAGTAATTCCATATATAATAAAAGTTCTGCTTATATCAAGAAATGTAAAAGCCTTTTCAATAAACATTTTACTTTACCAAATCATAAAAAATTACCTTTTTTATTTTTAACACCTAAATTCCATAAAAATCCAATAAAATTCCGTTATATTTGTTGTACTGTTGGCAGCGTTAATAAATGTTTCAATATTAAACTTCAATTTTATTTAAAGCTTATTTATGACTTTCTAAAAAATAAATATAAAAATTCTAGTTATTTTTGGTGTATTGACAATAGTTATGAAATTATTGAAAAGTTAAATAATATGGACACGCCTACTTCTGTACAAACGTTTGATTTCGAAAATTTGTTTTGCAATATCCCTATTGATTTATTATATAGCACTTTAATTAAATTATTCGACTTTTTTGATATTGTAAATGAATTAAGAATTGATAGAGATTTATTTTTAAGTCTTTGCCATTTTTGTTTTAACAATAATTTCTTAACATTTCATAATAAAATTTATAAACAGGTACATGGTATCGGAATGGGCACCAATTACTCCAGTACAGCCGCTAATTTATTTTTATTCTTTTATGAATATACTTATGTTATCAATTACAACAAAAAATTGAAAATTTATCGATATATAGATGATATTCTAGTCTTAAATTTTAATTTTACAGATATTTTTAAAGACATATATCCTTCCTGTTTAAATTTAAATAAAACTAATAATGAAGATGACTGTGTTAATTTCTTAGATATTTTTCTGGATGTTCAACATAATACATTAAATCTGGATCTATATGACAAAAAGAAAGATTTTTCATTTAATAGTTACAGCATGCCTCACTGGTATAGTAATTTGCATAAAAAAATCTATATTAATATTTTGATTGGTCAACTAAATAGATTCCATAAGATATGCAATAAATATTCAAATTACAATAAACAAGTCTTTAAATTCATTGCTAATCTTTATTACAATAATAACTATCCATTAAATTTCATAAAGTTTTACACCAATAATTTTAATAAGTGTTTGCGATTGGGGTGATAGCTGCGGTAAGGTTTCTTCACTTATGGTTCTTGGTGTCTAGTAGTGCTTGCTGATGAAGACTCATGGCCAAAGTCCAACTTGTGGAACGCCTTATGTCGGACTGCAGCTACTTGGTGCTGAGCGACTCGGAGAGTTTGGACTATGATTTTGGAACATCGGACAAGACAGCGCCAGTATTGAGCCACTACATGTGAATCATCTGCTTTTGCTCTAAAGACCTATTTCTACATTGCAGTAAGTTCAGTTCATTACAATATCTTTTTGCCTTTCAGGTCTGGGTGGGAACATGACGATCTAGCATGTCCTTTTGTTAAATTATTTTTGTCACAAATATCGACTTTGTAGTTTTTGGATTATTATATTAATTTAGTTATGCTACTTTTATGAAGCACCAATTTTGTTATATCTAATTTGCCAGTAATTTATTCTTGATTTTGTTGGGAGTATGCTAGTTTCGCCATGTTTCCGAAACCTGTTAGGCCTCTTTTAGTTTAATTTATTGTCTGTTCTGCTGCTCCCACCCACTGAAGAGGAAGCGGAAGGGTGTTTTTCGCATGTAGTGTTGTTTTTTACAATTGTTCATCGTTACTATAACTCGTTACTTTTTTTAACGTTTTTTCTTGTTATACACGCCCACTTGTCTTCAAGTTTCATCATATTTTCTAAATTATATATTTTTGTATAATTTTTAGTGCTGCCTTTGGCGCCTTTTTTATACAAATACACTTTTATTAATAAGTAATTAAAATATATATATATATATATATATATATGGGAAAGTCATTAAATAAGTCACAAAAGATAATAAAAAAAATTATTTACCATGATATTCACTTGAAAACAATTTTTATTTTTCCACATAATCTCCAGCAACGTTGATGCATTTATCGCATCGTTTATCAGAGCCCCAATTCCAGCTGCATAAAATTCTTTGGATTGATGTTTCATCCACAGTGGGACTTCATGTTGAAAGTCGTCATCAACTGCAAATTGTTTGCCTCCAAGTTGTTGTTTCAGGGGACCAAACAGATAAAAATTGCTTGGGCTAAGTCTAGGCTGTAAGGTGGATGCTGTAGCACTTCCCATTTCTTTATGAATATTTTTTTTATTCCAGTCCTTTCGCCTACAAAAATTGGACCACGGCACGCTGCTCTTTTATCGTACAATCATTCAGTACCATCGCCACTTTTGAAACTGCATTATGCATGCGTGTGAATGCGACCCACTCAATATGAATTGAATATCATAAAGCTGTATGGTACTGCCATCTATCACCATTCTTTGGAGATATATGTTACTACTTTAAATCATGCCATATGCATTTGTGACTTACTTAATGACTTACCCTCGTATATATATATATATATATGTATATATAATTGTATCTGATTTTTTTTTTCTCCAGACTATTTCTAATGATTTAAAATGAGTAAAAGCGTTAAGGTATGAAGGATAATTAATTATGATCCTATGTTAAAATTAAGTGTAATAAAATAAATCATTCTATGCAGGTTTTGTAAACAAAATTTATATTTTAAACAAGTGTTTCTAATTTTAGAAAACATATTCAAAGTGACTGTTTGCTAAGTATGATTGAAAAATATTAATTTTCTTGTCAATTTGGGCTGTTCTAGTTCTTTAGAAAATCAAAAGAGACAATTATTTGGTAGTTTAAAATTTGAGATGCCTTAAAAATGTTTTTTTAATGATTTGTTATTATTATTTAATTATTTCTTAATTATATGGCTTTTAATATGAGGATTCTTTTTTACAGAAAACGGCAATCGTGCACGTGTTACTTGATATTATTTGAAATATTCTGTTTTCATGTTTAAATTAATTGATTTAACAGAATCTTATGCTTATACGATTCGGATGAGCGTTTGTGTGAAAGTTTGACACTACCAGTATTTCATATCAGCGTTTTTATTATTATTATTATTATTGCAGAAATTTTAATGTTAAATAAAATGAAGTTTACTCTTCGAAAGCATTGGGACTCAAAAACATGAATCGCATCCACTCTGCAGGACACGTGTACATAATTTTCATCCCGAAAGAATTAGAAAGACATTAGACATGTATAAACTAAAGAGTAATAGGTTATAAAAATAATATGTTACAAGAACCCATTATTAAATGTAGTACACTGTAAAAGAAAAAAAAAAAAAAAAAACTATTACCAACTGCAAGAAGGTCTCTGTGATTGGAGAAAATAATTATTTTCTCCAATCACAGAGAGTTTCTTGCAGCTGGTTATAGTTATTTTTTTACAGTGTATGGAACGATCTAACCTATCATTGCAACGTAACAGTTTATCCCATCTCTAGGATTTAGTGATCCCTTGCCTTGTTAAACGAATATTCATCTTTGTAATCGACTTTATATATGATGAAGAATTTTACTCTCCTATACACGTTTTTCTCGGTCTCTGCCGGAAAATAGGGAAATGCTGTTTTTTTATATGACGTGTATCGTAAGATTTTTTATTAATTTACCTGGACTTTTTTTTTTTCCCCTTTGATAGACTATTGGGTTAATACAAGACTTTGGTTCTGTAGAAGAAGATCATGAGCGATTCTTATTGATTATATTGCTATATTATATTAAGTGATCCTTATTTTTAATTTTTCTAATTTCATAGAATTACTTTTGTTTCTGAAAATATCGACTCATCACTTAGACAAAAAAAAAAAAAAAAAAAAAAAAAAAAAGAATGCTCTTATGAAACATGGAGGGAAAAAAAAAAGAGGTTTTTTCTTTTATATTTTTATCTCTAAATCAGCATATTTAGTTTTTTTTTTTAATCTTTTAATGATCATTATATATTTTTACATTCTTTGAGAAATAATACTTTTTAATTAATAAATATGAATATTCATAAGTGTTCTGTCAAAATTTAATTTCTATTTAATTCAAATTTGCGAATGCCTATTTAAGCATTAATTAATATATAATTAATAATTATTAATAATATCGTCTTGCATTAACATATTTACAAAAAAGGAGATGTTTTTATTCAATTTTCAATACGAAATTAATAATAATAAAAAATAATAATAAACACTGTTAATGCTTGAAGTATTAAAATTTTTTCATGGTATGATTTAATTATTTCCAGAAATTTATTCACAAATTCTTCTGGAGAAAATAAAACTGTAAGTTACTTTCGCATCCGTAGATAATATTATTGCTCAAACATCGAGCTTTTAAGATATTTACATGTTTGAAATGTCATGCAAATACATTATATTTAAACTGCATTATTTTATTATTTACATTGATAAAAAGTACTGTTTCTCTATGGAAGTAATTAGACGCTTCTTTATTATCTGACATGATACATATAAATACATTTTTATTCTATTTTTTATTATAGCAAGTTTTATACATATTCTTCTGTTAAATATATTAAAATTATATGTTTAAGTTATGGATAACATTTACACATTTTAATGAAATAAAGGGTTAAAAAAACAATTTTGATATTAATCTATTTTTACAGTTTGCATTTCAAAGTTTGGATATCTATTTACATTTCAAAATTTGTTGCATAAAATCCAATACCAATGAAAATAAGACTTTGGTGGTCCATCTATCTTTTTTTTTTTTTTTTTTTTTTCGTAAGGTGCCCAGCCCAGCTCCATTTTAAATTCTTGACTCTAGAAATAACATAAGTAACTTTGGTTTGTTTCCTAATCCAATTGTTTCGCTTTCTGTCTCTTCGGGTGAATCCTAACATGCATCTCTCCTTGTTCCTCTGCGCTGTTTGAAGTTTTTGTATAACTTTACATGTTAATGTCCAAGTTTCTGGAACATAAGTTAAAACAGGCAAAATACACTGACCAAACAATTTTCTTTTCAAACAAATTTGGAGGTCGCTTTTAAATATAGCGCTATTTCTTCCGAATGCCCTCCATGCAAGTTTAACTCGGTTGTTAATTTCTTCCATGATGTTCCCATTCATCGTAAGGACTTGTTTTGACTTTAAATTGTCAAAAAATGATCAATTTAATCTCTCCACAATATTATTGGCCTTTCATAAATAAAGATATAGAAAATTTTGTTAAACATTGCCATACCTCCAAGTAAATAAAAAATGTAAACAAAAGAGGTGAGGCTTATTGCAACAGGTACCTCCAACAGATAAACCATTTGAATGTTAAATAGACAATAAGACTTCTTCACACACCATAAATTTTAATCCAGCACAACCGGTTTCGAAAGGACGTAGCCTTCCTTCATCAGGTTCATCTTCCTGATGAAGGAAGGCTACGTCCTTTCGAAACCGGTTGTGCTGGATTAAAATTTACGGTGTGTGAAGAAGTCTTATTGTCTATTTATCGTCTATTTTTGCATTTAGTTTTGGCATTTGAATGTTAGTCTTTAGACATTGTTGGTGGATTTAATTATTACAATTCAACCAAAAAATGCCTGCATTTGGTCGTTGATAATCAACACGTTATGTGTGGGGTTTACCGTCAAAAAGTGTGACAACTGCAGCTTATACCAACTTTTTAAAACAGATTTTCCAAATTCAAGTACCTGAAAAATTACTAACTGATAGAAATGCAGCCTTTACTTCATCCCGTTTTAAGAAGTTCTTACGTAATTATAATGTTAAACACATTTTAACTAGCAGTCATCATCCAGAGACAAACAGAAAAATTGAGCGTCTCAATCAAACTATATGAATGGAGGAGGAGAAACTTTCGAGTCCATTGGAGCATGATTTTGACTGATTGGAGATAACAAAAGAAAAGTAAACAGAGAGGACAAAATCCAACTTTTGACGGTAAAGATTTTTTTTTTTTTCTTTCTGGCGGTCGTTTGTCATCGAGAGGCTGTTTTCGTCGAATTTTCGAGGAAATCCGTAGATTTAAAGTAAAAGTTATTTAATAGTTATAGAAGCCAAATTTGTAAGTAAACTTTCATTATTGTTGTTAAAAGAAAAATTTGAACAAGAAACAGAACACAAAAATTTTTTTAATGACTAATTTTTTTTGACGAGAACATTTTTTTTCTTTATTTCAGTGGATTTTTTTTTTTTTTTTTTTTAAGTGAAGGAGTTATTTTTGTTTATTATTCTAAATAGTTGTTAGCTTTGGAAAAAAAAAAATTATAGTAAATAAATTAACGAATTGGTTAGAGCTACGGCAGCCGTAACTTTAATGGGCTTACGGCAGTCTTTTAACGCATGCGTAAGAGGATGCGGTCTGACTTTCAGAGAATGAATCACTTTTTGAATGATTCTCTCTACGGCCTTGGAGATAAATAATGAACAAGGACAATATATTACTGTTTTCTCATATCAGTTTCATTATCTTGTTATTATTTATATTATAATGTCGCAAATGTTTGCGTTATCCAATTATTTTCAAAAAATATGTCGCTTAATTTCAGTTTGAGGAAAAACATTTCTATTCTCATTTAAGGAATATTCATTCTGAAAATGTCGGAACTGTAAATCAAAGGTGCTGTATGTGCGATAGAAAATCTCATGCTATATTAGAATTGCAGCAGTACTTGCAAAATGTTCAGTTAAAAGTAACTGATTTTACATTTTACTGACTGATTTTATCTGACTTTCTAGACTGAAAAAAAAAAAAAAAATAAATAAATAAATAAATAAAAAGAAATAGCATTGAGAAAAAGATATCAAGCTTTTTTTATTTTCCGAAATTCGTCAAAGAAAAGTGACATAAAATTTATGTACTATGATTGTCTTTGATCTAAGGACTGTGAGGGTTAAATTACATTCTGTTTTGATAAACTTTAATATTAATTTCATTGTTTACATTTTTTGTGAGTGAGGATTTCTGGGAGTCTACTGTATATATTTTTTTTAAGCATGGTCTCTAATTTAGCTAAATGTATTGAACATAAATAGGTAATATATTGCGGGAAGACATGAAAAAAAAACATGCCAAACTCTTGATTGGCTTTCTTTAAACAAAAAAGTGCGTTTACTTTTCAATATTTAATTCAGCATTTTTTTATTAGTAGTATTTTCTTGACTAGTTTACATTAACATGATTTTTTTTCCAATGTCCTTGAAAAAATAGTTTTGACTCTAGGATAATTTAGCAGGGTGCAGTACCAGCAGGCATTTTAAAGCATCTTAACACCTGGTGGCCCTTCCTGAAATTTTAAGTGTATAGAGGCTTTAAAAGTGTTTTCTTTACATTGTATTTTTCTGGGAGATAGTTTAGTTGCAGTGCATGAACAAGTGAATATAAATAAAATTATATAAACAGTTTAGTTTTGTCTCAAACAAAAATCAAACATAGAGGATAGAAAAAATATGGAAAAATTCGGCAAGTGTAATAAAAAAAAGGCAAATATTGCCTTAAAAAAATGTTCTTTTTATTAAGTTTACACAATTACTCTTTTATTCTAGAATCAGCACTTAAAGAATCAAACTTTGAAAATAATTACAACAAGCATTAAAGTTGCCCTAACAGTTCATCACTCTTTTCCAAATGTTGAACATAGTGTTTAATGCAAACTAATAATATTTTATTATTTTTTGTCAAATAAATTGGTTCAACAAAAATTTATCTCATATAGTATGATAATATAAACATTAGTTTTGAAAGTTAACTTATGTGTTTAATTGTTTTAGTATTTAATAACTAAATTCCGAAATGTCGTTTTATTGTTTATTTATTTATAGATTAATTGTTTACACATATATAAAACACTGACTTGTACGTTTAACTAGAAATTCGCTTTAAAGTTTTAATCGCGATTTTATCGTTTAAAAGATTTATTAGATTAACAGCTCTTTCGAAACTGGAAAAAAAAATATCCAAATACTTGAGCTAAAGCAAAAGTATTTATATGATATACGAAAATTTGTGACCACAGCAACCAGATTTACCGTAGACGTAAGTAGCACCGTCAACATCATTTCCTATTCCTTACTTTCCGTGAGCGTAAAATCGACTGCCGTAAAACAGATTCATTCAATAGATGATTCGTTCTCTGAATCATCCGGCACAAGACTCCAGCATTCCTTCTGCGCATGCGTAATATGACTGCCGTAAACCCATTAAAGTTACGGCTGCCGTAGCTTTAACCACAGCCATAAATTAAAGCAAACGTTATTTATAAATTTTAATTTATTGAAAATCTTAAATTTTTATTGAAATTGATTTTAATTTCGCGGGTACGTATCGTAATGGTAGTTAAAAAGGTTTCCAAGGCTACTCCAAAAGTTATGCATTAAAAGGAGGAGAAAAAAAAAAACATAAATCGTAAATATTTTTTTTTCTATTTCTCGTTTTGAAACTAGTCATACGTGATATTATATAGTAAATATTAGAAGTGCTTATGAAAATTTTCATGATTTTATAAGTCTACAGGGTGATTCAAAAAAACGTGGACAAAATGGTGTGGCAGATCAGTCATATAACAAGGATCAAAAATCGCATAGGAACAGGGGTCGCAAACGCCTGTAGAGGGCGCTAGAGCCACGAGAGGGCGTTGCGATACAAACACGAGTAGTAACACGAGCTGAGCAAACGGAGATTGTCTTCATTCGAGTCGTGGATGCGTTGGGCGTAACATGGCTAGTTACACGCACCGCGAAATGGCTGACATGCATTTAATTTACGGCATGGCCAACTGCAATGGACGAGAAGCCTTGCGAATATATTGTGAGAAATATTCTGGTAGAAACGTGCCTAGCCGCTCATTCTTTGTCACTTTGCATCGACGATTGTGTGAAACCGGCTCGTTCGACGTCACAAGCCGGATGCTGGTCGCCAACGAATAACTCGGACAGTTGATGCTGAAGAAAGAGTTGTCCAAGAACTCCAGCGTAATCCTTCAACGAGTACACGAGCTGTATCCCGAAAGGCCCATATCCCCCAAGCTACCGTCTGGCGCATTGCACAAGACGAAGGATTACATCTTTATCATTTACAACGCGTCCAGGCACTGGAACTGGGAGACTACAACAATCGTATGGATTTTGCGCGGTGGTTTTTGCAAGAAAGTGCTGCAGACCGAAACTTCGCAGCAAGTGTTCTCTTCACGGATGAGGCTGCGTTCTCATTAGAGGGTGTGATGAACTTTCACAACTTGCATACGTGGCGGATGAAAACCCGCATGCTACACGTCCACACGGCGCACAACGAAAATTTTCCGTTAACGTGCGGCCTGGCATTGTAGGAGACTGTTTACTTGGTCCGTACATTCTCCCCGAAAGACTTAACGGTCCCATTTATCTAACATTCTTGCAAGAGGTTCTGCCAGAAATGCTGAATGATGTTCCGTTGCCTATTCGTCAACGCATTCGATTTCAACACGACGGAGCTCCTGCACATTTCAGCACAAACGTCAGAGCCTATTTGCAGGCTACTTTTCCTGGCGGTTGGATTGGTCGCGGTGGACCAATCGCATGGCCCCCACGATCACCAGACCTGTCTCCCTTAGACTTTTTCTTATAGGGATTTTCAAAAAGACTTGTGTATGAAACACCTGTTGCAACGCCAGAAGACTTGGTAGGAAGAATCGTTGTGGCAGCAGGATGTGTTCGAGATACACCTGGTATCTTTGAGAAGGTGCGGCGTTCTATGTAATGTAGATGCCACGCGTGTCTCGATGCATCTGGCAAAAACTTTGAGCATCTCTTGTAGTCTCAACATTTGGCTTGCATTAGTCGCATGTGAGTGAGTAATTAACAATAAAATTATCTGTAATGGTTTTGTTCCTTTTCTTTGTGTTGTGTATTATTTTAGACGCCCTGTAGCAGCTCCGGATCGCAGTTGCGACCCTCTTTTCCTATGCGATTTTTTATCCTTGTTGTATGACTGTCAATGTCCTACCATGTCATTTTGTCCACGTTTTTTTGAATCACCCTGTATATTTTAATTTCTATTTTATTTAATTAATTTGAAGATACAAAGTAAATTTTTGATTATTTTATATTTTAATTTATTTTATATTTAAGTAATTTGAAGATTTTTGGTAAATTAATTTTTTTTATGTGTTTCAAGTACAAAGTGAACTTCTTTTTTTGCTTGCTATATTATATTTTATTAAATTTAATTCACAATGTCTGAAGATTCTAAAGACACTAATCCTGATAATGAGTCAGGAAATGCAGTTGCTATTGAGGAAAAACTAAATATTATCGAATCCATCCCGATGTCGGAATTTAGTTCGAACCCTGACTCAGCAATTTTAATAGCATTTGTCAGAAAAAAAATAAAGATGATCTCTGGAAAATAACTCATATCCAAAACTAGTTGAAGGGAAAGGCCCTTACCCTTTACATAAATAATTGTTTACATGTCCTACACTGGGAAGATTTCTCCAGTTATTTAGAGAGGAATTTACTGTCCCTGATACTAATTCATTGGCTTATTTTACTAATATTAAATTTAGTTTAGGTGATGATGTTAATACTTATAATAATAATAAAATTCAAATGGGTCGCAAACTAGGTCTTGATTCAAAATTCATTTTAGAGGGATTATTTGACGATCTTCCTTTGCAGTTAAGACAGTTAGTGTTAGTAAACTCACCTAAAGATACCAATGAGTGGCGAGAAATTGTATACCAGGTAAATAGGTTGAGTTTTACTGCCAGAGGTAATTTTACGAATATAACATTCATTTAAGATATTATCGAAGCAAGTTAATTCTCGGGCTGCTTCAGTCATGGCTATAAACTAGGGTACAGCGTCTAGAAAAAACAGTGTGGAAAGCGGCGAATAAAATTGTACTAAAAAAATTAAGCCTGTCACCAGATGTCATTGTAATCGAAGCTAGTGTCACGACAACAAAACCGAGACTCCCTTGGTTAATTATATGCTTAGATCACGTGATTGAAAAACCAATCAGGTCTTCGATTTGAGCAATAGCTTCGATCACAGCGACATCTGGATCAGCTTAATTTTTCTAGCATCATTTTAACATCACGGTTATAGGCGATTGCCACACTGTTTATTCTAGACGCTGTACCCTAAGAGTTTATAGTATAAACTCAACTTCCATAGTTGACAAGCTTATACTATGTTCTTTAAACGGTCGCCAACTTATGGGAGAATTTCCTAGCAAAACTAATTGACCACCGAGTGAGGTTCGATCATCACGATTGACAGCAAAATCTGCATTTGAGTAGGTTATTAATTGAACCTTTTTACATGTTAAATTAAATTTTAAGCATTTTGTATGGACCCCATATCCTAGTAATTTTAACAGACCATCCCAGTGGGACATACCAGGATTAGATTGAAATAGGCTTAATACATTCACCGCATAAGCTATGTCAGGTCTGGTACGATTAGATATAAATGATAGACAACCTAATATGCTTCTGTATGGTAAACGAGACATTTCAGAAATTTCAGCATCCGTTTTTTAGGACATGCACTCTTAGAATATACAGAACCTTTATTTATAGGTAGGGAGGTAATCGGCAGTTTAAATTTACTAAAACTTTCTTAGACATCTTTAATGTACGTTTGTTGATGTATGAAGATCTCACCTTCAGATTCTTCAATCTCTACCTCCTCAAATTCTACACCTAATAACTTTTTAGTTCTACCCATAATTTTAATATAAAACTTATCTATAAGCAGACCTAATACATTATCTATTACCACAGACTAAGGAATTACCTAGACCTGGCAAGACGACTATCTGGTATGGGGGAAAAGTGAAGTAACTGAGGTGCTTGTACTAATATGGCTGCTCAGTTACAGTTGAGACTTCCCTTTTAGAACCGTCTTGCCGGGTCTAGTATAGGCTGACCAGATCATAATAGAGAAGCGTTAAAAAATGCTACAATTATCCAATTACGGATACATTTTTTTCATTCTTAATAAATAAGGACTAAAAATAAATTATTATTGATTAATAATTTACTTTCTACGATTTTTTTTAAACTTAGGTAGGTAGGTAGGTTGGGTTTAATGTCGCACTAGTACTGCTTTATGGGTAACTGACGATGGTCTGGGACGCACCGCTAGGAATGGTCCAGAGACATGCCATCACAATTTTGATCCTCCACGGAGGGGATAGCTCCCCCACTTCGGTGACACCCAGAGGTATAATTTTGATGGGAACATAGAGGACATTGTGGCCACGACGGATTTTACGTGCAACAGTCACCATTAGTGTATACGGCGGTCTTTTGCTGGCTCGAGTATCGAACCCGCAATCTTCCAATTACGAGCTCGGCAGTTCAAAATAGTTTCAGAAGCAGTTTTATTTAACATATATTTTTGTGTGAGAGGGGCCAGCCCCCCTTTTGAAGCAGATAGTTCTTAGTCTAAGAGCAAGATTCGACGAGGATTTATTTAACAAAACAGTATTAAGTGTACTTTTTTCATAGAGGAATTATTCCTAGCGTTCGAATAATTTTGCTACCTACTGTACTTCTTTTTCGCCCCATACCAGATAGTCGTCTTACGGGTCTAGTTTATTCCTGTTTTTGCTCTTCCTAATATGGCTGCTCGGTTACAGTTGAGGCTTCACTTTTAGAACCGTCTTGCCTAGTCTAGTGATTCCTTAGTCTGTGTTCAGCTCAGTGGTCTGTGGTTTTGCTTGTACCAATATGGCGGTTCGGTTACAGTTGAGACTTCACTTTTAGAACCGCCTGGCCGGGTCTAAGTGTTTCCTTAGTCTGTGTCTATTAAATTTTAATTTCTGCCAAAGATTACAAAATCATCTACATATAAGGCTAAAACTATATCATTTTTATATGTATAGGCACAATTGCACCATTCAAAATTCCTAAAATCAATATTAAGTAAAACCTGATGCATTTCGAAAAACCCTTGTCTACCCGACTGATGTAAACCATGCAGAGCCTTTTCCAGTTTACAAAATTTACTTTCCTGTCCTGCAATTACAAAACCCAATGGTTGTGACATATAAACATTTTCATCTAGAGGGGCATATAAGTAAGCACCAGTAATGTCGCCCTGTGTATGGGACCAACCATTAAATGATACCAATAGAGAAAAGAAAAACCGTAAGACACTAAAATTTACTACTGGGCTAAAGGTCATGTCATATGATTCTCCCTTGACCTGTTTAAAGCCTTGGGCATCTAAATGTGCCTTAACCGTACCATTTTTCCCTTTTCATTACGTTTAATGGTATATATCCAGCGACAATCAAAAGGAGTTGCATTTGGTGGCAAATCAACTAAACGCCATACCCCCCCCCCCTTATACATTATTTCTTTTTGCATGGCTTTACGCCACTCATCTCTTTGATCTGACTTTACTGCCTGTTTATATGTCTTAGGGATGGTTATACCTTGTCTAGTCAGCTAGACTCACCTAGGCTAGATGATACAGCCTTTTTATCATTATCCCTATCACTATCTTTTGTAACCTTTCTCCCCCCTGTTACCAAACCTCTGTATGTATTAGAACCTTTAAAACTAAATAATTTAGGGTCAAAGTATATTTGGTGTTTGTTACAATAATTTCTTACGTCTTTTAGTGACCTGAACCTTTCGGTTTTACCTTCCTCATTATAGTATATGTCAGTTCGGGAGCCATCTTTTCTTAATACTGGGTTTCTAACCTATGTTGCATGTCTAATGGCCGTATTCACCATTAACTTTAACTCCCGGTTCAACACAAAAACTTGAAAAGCGTCTAAAGACAGGGTACAGCATTCCAGCAAAATTTGGTCCGCTGTTTATGCCATCTGGCGTCGAGTATTTCATTTAATCTTTGATTGGTTATTTTCACCTAAAAAATCTGAAAATAACTGTACCGCTAGATGGCAGAAACAACACGGCAAAGTTTTCTGAAAATTTGCCTCCTGCCTTTATACGCTTTGCAAATTTTCATGTTCAACCGGGAGTTGAAGTTATTGGTGAATAACAGCCTAACGTCCTTATTCACCATTAACTTCAACTTCCGGTTCAACTCAAAAACTTGAAAAGCGTCTAAAGGCAGTGTATAACTTTCAAAGAAAATTTTACACGCTTCTTCTGTCATCTATTGTTAATGTTTTCATATAATTTCTGATTGGTTATTTTCAGCTAAAAAATCTTAAAATAACAATGCCACTAGATGACAGATGCAATGCGTCAGACTTCGCTGAAAAGTTGAACCCTGTCTTTATACACTTTTCAAGTTTTCGTTTTCAACCGGGAGTTGGAAGTTATTGGTGAATAAGCCGTTAGACCTGAACTGCTATCAGCATCACTCTCATCAGATGACGATTGCGATGTTTCATCTCCACTGTCTGAGGATTCAGAAGAGTTTTCAGAGGGTTCAAAAACATTCTGAACGATTTCCCTGTTTCCATATTTACTTAAACTTGTGGGATACGACACATTAACAGATCTAAGACTACTACTGGGCTCCAGCACTGCGTCATTAACTGCGTCTTTATAATACACATTCTCATCAAAAGCAACATTGATAGTTTCAACTATACTATTATTTTCAGGTATCGAAAAGCAGTAACCTTTGGTCTTAAAGGCATAACCTACATATGTTGCCGCTCACCGTAGTTTAGCTATAATGCGCCGACCTTCTCGTGTTCACCTGTCTTCCTGCTTTTAGCAGCAATTGTATTGTTTTTCGTCGTTATGTCCCGTGATTATCTTGTACCGGTGATATGGTTCACTACCTTTTATTGCTTGAGTTGACTATGGTGTCAACATAGTTGGAAATATGACTAATACGTCCCGAAAAATCTTCTACGAAGCTTCGCGTTGTATTTAATGCTTCGAGTCCGACAACTTGTGGAATATCATTAAACGATGTTATGTATAAAGGTAAGGTGTAGTTAATGAAGATTTGTATGAAATTATACTATGCTTTCGACAACACCGATTTGTGTTTTTGGCAGATATTCAAAAAATGTATCGCCAAATAATGATTACCGAGGATCAGAGAAACTTATTGGAAATTGGACTGGAAACTGCACTATGAGGTGTAGAATCATTCTCTGGAAAATCATCAAGAATGTTACTATAATACTGTTGCGATGTCTTAGATGGTTTTAAGAATTTTCTGTTTCTTACCAAGACCTTTCTCAGTGTTTGTCTTGATTTTATATGACCTAGGATTTTTTGTTTTGCACAACACAACACCAGGTTCCCATAATTTAGTTTTAAAATTCTGTATAGTAATTTTATCTCCTGGTTTAAGCTCTTTAAGTTTTTTTACACTTCTGTTATAATAATAATATTTTTGCTCTTGGTTTCTCCTTAAAAACTGTATATTAACATCTTTAAAGAGTTCAGGATTAAGGAGTTTGTTACTAATGGGTGATTTAGCCCGTAGTCGTCTGTTAAACAATAATTGAGCAGGTGATAACCCTAAGCCAGAAATAGATGTATTACAATACTCTAACAGCCCTATTGCAGGTCTACGATTGTCTTCATAAGCTTTCTTAAATATTGATTTGCAGATCCCATCTGCTTTTTCAACCATCCCATTGCTTTGTGAATAATTAGGGCTTGTGAATATTATTTCAATATCCCATCCATTCCCAAAGTTTTTAAATTCATAGCCGTTAAACGGAACATTATCAGAAATAATGGTTTCTGGTATACCAAAACGAGAAAAGATTTCTTCTAACTTAAGAATAATTTCTAACACTGTCTTGTTTTGAATAGATACTGTCTCAATCCATTTTGAATAATCTATTAATACCACCTTAACAACACACTTGTCCATAATGCATCCTGAAGATATCCATAGGATGTCCTTTTCATTCATAAGATATCCTTAGGATGTTATTTGGATAAAATGTGCTGTTAGGGCAGGTAATTAGCATTATGAAAATACGTCAGATCTATTCCAACTCTTTGAAAGGGACGAATTTTTCACAAATGCTACCAATGCCGTAGCCAGGATTTTTTTTCGGGAGGTGCCCATCATATTTCTAATACAGTCGGTAACAAAAGTGTCCGAACACTAGCAAAAATTCCTATGTAAAAAAAGTACATTTCAAACGGTTTTGTTAAATAAATCCTTGTCGAATCCTGTTCTTAGTCAGTCTAACAACATGATTCGATAAGGATTTATTTAACAAAACCGCATGAAGTGTAGTTTTTTACATAGGAATTTTTGCTAATGTTCGGACACTTTTGTTACCGACTGTACAAGGTCACCGAATATGATATAATAATGTACACACGCATACACAAAAAAAAAAGTCCGCACACACAAACCAGGGCTTTATTAACACAGGGGCGCATGGGACCCGGGCACGAGTAGCAAAGGGCCCTAAAACTGGTCCTGAAAATGCCATTTTTCCTCTAAAAAAGACAGAAATGGTAGGGCAAAATGCAAAATTCTGTCATTTTAGTCTCTTATAGAGGTATATATGTACCTTTGCTGATTGATGCATTATACAAATGGTGGGGTATGGGGCCCACAAAAGTATGTTTGTCCCGGGCCCGCACACATATGTTTCTTCTACATTTTCCCATACAAATTCACTCATTATAAATAATTTTATTAAACTTATATTTATTAAAATTAATTTACATGATGCATGCAGATGATTTCTTTCTAATAGAAATATAACACTTGCGTCCAAAGAAGTCAATTTCATATTCACTTACAATATCTTAAAAAATGTTTTTTTTTTCCTTTTTTTGTTTTGTTAAAAATGAAAAAAAAAATGGGAAAACTTTGATTCAAATTATCATAGACCAATAGTTCAACTATTCGTTTCAAAGATATTAACGAGTTCTTTTAAAAGATACCCATATCGAATATTTGTCCCCCTCGAGAGGAACCTTCATCCCCAGTCAAAAAGCGTTGCTCCTATGTGTCCAAAATTTTTTGCCTACTTGATTATCACTATTATAAATAATTCTTTTTAATTTTATGATGATTCGTTAAAAATAATTCTTATTGCGTGCATTTATAAGAAATTTTGTCCTATAGCGCCAAGTTAAAAACTCACGAAAATCCGAATGCCAGCGCCACCTGTTGGACGATTTTCACCTAAAAGTAATAGACATTAATTTACGTCATGGTGCAGCTTCATATAAATTCATATATAATTCTGTGCAGTGCAATAGATCCCGAGATACAGTTGGAACAAAATTTTTGTCACACACAGATAGACATTTTCTAAAAATGGTCAAATCACGTTCTGGTTCTCTAAAAACATGTAAATCCAACGAAAACCGGAAGTCAAATTTTTTTTTCGAATCTAATTCTTTCTTCTATAATACAGAAGAAAGTAAAAAAAAAAAAATGAATTCATGACGTAGGATGGTCTATTATAACTATAGCAAGAAGGTGCTGTATGAAATTAAACGAATAAATATAGCGAGATTAAGGTTGAATGGGTTTTACGACGCTCTAGAGCTTAAATATAGAAAAGAAAGAACAGAATGGGAACCCTAAGTGAATTAATAGGTTTTATTAAGCTATTTGTATATGGATTAGTATTTTTTAAACCATTTTTTTTTCGGGCAGCAATGTTTGCCTGACACTACACGAAAACAGTCCTTCATAATTTATTTCGGGGGGGGGGGGGGGCCTTGCCTACGGCCTTGAATGCTACACTTAGAAATAATATCTTCAATATCTCGATTAATGCCTGGTCAATACATTATTTCCCTAGCCCTACTTTTACATTTTTGTATACCCAAATGTGATTCATGTATCAATTTAACATATCCTGTCTGAATATTTTAGGTACAATTATTTTATCATTTAAGAACACTAACCCTTCTACACACACAATATCCTTCTTTACTTTGTAATAATGTGTCATATTTTTTGGTACCTGTCTCTTTTCAGGCCAACCATTTTGAAAATACTGAACGAGTAATTTTAATTCGTTATCCTCCCCAGTGGCTTTCTGAAATTGTTGAAACCTGCTTTCACTCATGGGTAATAGTTTTGAAATTGAATGCACCATGAACAGCATTTCTGGATCATCTTTCACTTTTTCTTTTATGTAAGCTCTAGACAAAGTATCTGCAACATACATTTTGCTTCCAGGCAAATATTTAACTGAAAAATTATATTTTAATAGTTTAAGGAGCATTCTCTGTACTCTAGAGGCAATTCTAGAAATTGGTTTAAGTACTATGGAAGTCAAAGGTTTATTATCTATTTCAACTATAACCTTATGCCCATAGATTAGGTTATGATACTTTTGAAAAGCGAATACAATAGTTAATAATTCTTTTTCAATTTGGGCATAATTTTGTTCAGTATCGGTTAAGCTTCTAGATGCAAATGCTACAGGGTGGCCTGCTTGAAATAAGCATGCACCTAGACCATTCTGAGAACTATCACACTGAAGTGTAATGGGTAACGAATCATTAAATACTTTTAAAACTGGTGTTGAGCTAATTAACTTTTTAACTGTTTCAAAGCTATTATCTTGTTCGTGGCACCATTAAAAATCTACGTCATTTTTCAACAAACTCCTTAGAGGAGCAGCGATAGCTGAAACATCTGGTATAAATTTAGAAAGAAAATTAACCATACCCAACAACCTCTTTATATCAACCTTACATGATGGTTTTTCTAATTCAAGAATAGCTCTAATATGACTTGGGTTTGCTCTTATTCCATTTTCAGGCATGAGAGTGCAGAAAATTAAAAAAAAGAGGAAACACGCGTGTTCATAAAATTAATTTCAAATGAAAAATAACGAGTGCGGGGAAAACTATACAAATGTGTTCATAAAATTTATTTCAAATGAAAAAATAATGCTCATAGGAAAAACTATACAAAATATTTTAAAAGTGACAAATTAAACTAAAAGAATAACACATCAGCACAATAAAACATGTGTTTATATATATATATATATATAAAATTAGCTAGCAATCAACATTTAATAACATTGACTGGTGGTGGAAAATGGGAAAAGGGGAGGGGGGGGGTTAAAAAGTAGTTTATTAGTGAGAAATATTAAACACAATTCTTCTTCTTTATGGGTTTTAGAATATCTCATAAAGTAAGTTTAAAATTAATATTGACATTTTTGTTGTGGATGGATAAATATTCAAAAATAAAAGGCTTCCCGAAGAATGTTTGATTGGCGATGGTTAGAGATGAAAAGGGGGAGGGGGGAGGACAAAACAAATTACATGAGTGAGAAATATTGAATAATTCTGTTCTTTTATATGTTATAGAATCTGATAAAGCATGTTTAACATTAATATTGACATTTATATTTTGGATGGAAAAAGATTGAGAATCAAAAGTTTTTCGCGGAGCGTTTGAACACTGATCGTTATTGGAGCTTGATTTTAACAAAATAAAAAATCGCGAAATTAACGAAAATCACAAAAAAGCGGAAAATCGCGGATCCGCGGAAAATTCTCATGCCTGCATTTTTAGATATCAAAATACCTATATATTTTACCTCTGGAACCTTAAACTGAAATTTATCTCGATTGAATTTAATATTATTTGTTTTGGCCTTTTCAAGAACTTCAATTAAAATTTTGATATGTTCCTTTTCATCTTTACCGGCTATAATTAAATCATCATAATATACCTCTACCCCGTGTATATCCCCAAACATTTTCTGATTCTTTTTTTGAAATACCTCAGGTGCAGAGAAGATGAAAAAGGTTTATTAAATTTGTGCCTACCAAAGGGAGAATTAAATGTACACAATTCTGAGCTTAAGCTGTCTAATGGTATTTGCCAGAACCCATCACACTGAAAATTATTGTTTTCCTTCTAATCTGTTGATTATTTCCTCTGCTGAAGGCATAATGTGATGTTCACGTTTTATGGCCTCGTTGAGGTTTCTAGGATCCAGGCATATCCTTAATTTCCCATTGGGTTTTTCAATAACTGAGTAATTCTCTAAAAAGTGGTCATTTCATGTCCCAGTAGTCTTAAGGGCATATTTTTAAAAGCATAAAAACAAAAAGCGGTCCAAACTATCAATATTAATTGGTTTTGTATATAAACTGTTATTATTTGGTTATTGGAATTCAAATATAATTTTAAAATATTTTTTAAAATGCAAAATATAATTCCCTCACTGTGTCCCCATTCCCACATGTAAGTAAATAAAATGGTTTCTATGGTAATAAAGCATGTATATTTAGATTATTTGAATTGAAAATTTATTAAACATACTTTAATAAATATGTATCCATTATATTATATTTATATATTATGCAATGAAAGAAATTAGAGCACTTTTTATTGTTGTCCCTGGCAATACATATCATCCCCTCATCAAACTATAATTACACCCCTACTTACTGCATTAATGACAGAACATACTTTATATAAGTCAAACTTAATTTGTATAGCAGCAAAGTAAAGAAGCCATTCTGTGTTTTGTTGGAAACATTTTACAATGAATAGTATATGGCTCTCAAACGTCAGATTTAAATACAGTATTTTTATTATACGTCATTCCCTCATTCATTAGAAAGTTAACTAAATGAAATCAAATTTGCTTTTTTATGTTATTATATTAATAAAAATATGTTTTAATAAATATTTGGTGTTTGAAAATATAACTAAACCTAATCATATTTTTATAAAGTAGTTTCTAGAAGAAATTTGTCATTCCCTCACAATCATTCCCTCATTTTTCTGATTAATAAAAATAATTACTATTTCAAAAATTATCAGATACAGTTTGTGTACGTTAAAGATACAGTTTGGTTTATATTATATTTTATTAACTGTAACATATGTGTACATGCAAAAAAATTAAAAAAAGTTTTGGAACAACTTTATTTTAGCTAACTTTTTTTTCTAAAAAAGCCCACTTTTCAGAGAATGACCCAACTACTAAACTGTTAACCCAATCAGTTGGTTTATTAACCTGAGATATAATATTCAGTCTTTCTAACTCATCAAGAGTATTTTTTAGCTCTTTATTCAAGGACTGAGGTACTCTTCTAGAAGCATTAATTACAGGGTATATGTCTGATGTTATTGCAATGTGATGTGGTTCTCCAGGAAAGCTCCCCAATCCTCCAAATAAAACTTTATAATTTTCAGTGACTTTTAATTTTGATTCCATGTTAATCACATCAACATATTTTACCAAATGCAGTTTTCCACAAGCTAGCAAGCCTAAAATTGGTTTTGCTTTAACATCAACAATCATAAAGGTAAGCAAGACATTTTAATATTTATCAGTACTACAACTTAAATCTATTGAACCAATTGGTTTTAACTTATTATTTCCATATGACACCAAGATAACATCAGTTGAAGTTAATTTATGTTGCAAATTTAATGTTTTGAAAATATGCAAAGGTAGGACATTTACCTGAGCACCTGTATCAAGTTTAAAGGATACCTGTTGGTCTTCAACTGATATTACCTTAAGCCATTCATGACTTTTGTCAGAATGAGCATCATGCATACTATCAATAAATAGGCACAAATTAGAGTTATTGAGTTCAGATTGAGAATTGGAGTCATTAACATGTAATTCATTTACAGTTCTGTGATTATATCTTGCAGCTGATTGTTGAAAATAGTACTTACCTTTGCACATTGCTGCAAAATGATTTTTTCGTTTATACTTGTTACAAAGCTTATTGTAATCAGAACATTGGCCTTTTATATATGTTTTCTGCCACATGCTTGGCATTCTAATATCTGATTTGAGGTTCTTGTAGCATATTTATCTATCACATCAACACTAGTATGGGAATCATTAATAGTTTCTACCTGATTTCTGCTACTTTCACATGCCCGTACACTATCCACAGCTATGTCAGATTTGGTTCTCTCAAGAGCCTTTCTTGTAATCCAGAGTCATTTACACCAAGGACGATTATGTCTCGAATAAGACTAGTGTCTTGGTCTCCGAAGTTGCATGATGCCGCCAAAGTCTTCAACTCGGTAGTATATGAATCAATGTTCTGACCTTCTTTCTTAGAACATGAAAAAAATTGGAACGTTCAAACACTTCATCATTTTGAAGCAAGCAGTAGTCATCAATTTCTTTATTACCTCATGTAGTTTCCTGTTTGTTTCATCACTTTCAAATTTAAAAGTACTGTAAATGTTTTTTCCTTCATCTTCAATCAAGTTCAGCAATATTGCAATCTTGATTGCCTCTGATTTTTCATTTTCTTCAGAAGCAAGTAGAAAATTATTCAATTTTAATTTCCACTTTGACCAGTTCTCTTTCAGGTTACCACTAAACAGCATCACTCATTGAAGTCTGAATGTCTCCATTTTCCGATTAGTATTGTACAACATTTTTTAAAGCAAATAAACCATCCACATAATCAAACAATTGAGTGCAGGAATACACCCAAAATTTTCTATTCATCTATAGAACATAACTTAAAGGTTCATTCTCTTGGAACACAAAAGTTCACATCATGTAGAAGAAGATTCACATGGGTTTGCATAATCTATTTCAATCGCCGTAATATAAACTCTGACACCATGTATCATATGTTGTATTTCCAGTGTAAAGTGTAATTCATACTGTGTCACTGTATATGATTAATATTATAAATAATTCATTATATGTAAGTTTATTAGACATTAAACGATTTGTTAGCAAACCGGCCAGCGGTAAGCTACACGACAACATCAAATCAACAACTCTTATATCAGTTAATGGTTTGCAGTTACATGCATGTAGTTGAAGTAGCAGTACCACAGTTATGTCACACTGTTGCAGTATAAGCATATCAATTTAGCTGTTGGAATTGATTGCATTGTGTGCATATATATATATATATATATATATATATATGTATATATACAGGGTGAATTTGACATAATCTGCCAAACGAAAGGAGGTGATAGAACAGCCCATGGGGAGCATAAAACACCCTAGAAACCCTGTTCCATCTCTAACCGTTTCCGAGTTAAGGTAGATAGAAGAAAAATTTGTCTTTTTTCATCCTGTCTGAAAAACCCCTTTGGAAAGAGCAGAAAATATCCTATCAGGTGACATCATTTACATCAGGATACTTTAATTTGACGGCGAGATACAAGCGCTAAAACATTGGCGAAGTTTAAAATCGAGTTGTCACATTTATAAGGCAATTCTGCAAACACCGTTCAAGCTACAATCGGTAAAATTTACCAAAAACTTCTCCATTCCACAAGCTTTAGAATGAGCCCACAATAAACTCTGTCGGTGTTCTAGTTCAGGAGAAATTTAGCCTTTTGTTTGAAATACATTCATCACGGAATTTGACGTTCGTCGAGAAGGAGACTCACGGGGTGATATTGTCGTTCCTGATTTCACGTCCACTTTCAGCCCGCTGTTTTGTCAGATGCAAAAAAGAAAGTTTTAAAGACAAACAAGAAAAGTAGCAGTTTTATTAAGTTTACAAGCACAATGGAATGGAAACAAAAGAAGTATGACGTTTCTCACGTCTTTCACAAAGGAATATGCAAAAAAAAAAAAAAAAAAGACGTATCCCACGTTTATGAATAAAGCACATATGCATTCGGAAGGATGTGTGAAATTTGTGCCGCTGCTGAAATTGGTCACCCCCACACCTGATACATGCCCTTGCCCGCTTACGAACGGAAACCACAGTAGCTTTTAGCGAAAGCTCCTCCCTGAGTTTTATTATTGCATCATCGAACCGGCTGCTTAAATCTTGCAAACTGGCAACTACTGTGCGGTAAACTTCTTGCCTCAGGAAACCCCAAACATAGAAGTCCAATGGAGTGAGATCTGGCGATCTAGGTGGCCAAGGAATTGATCCATTACGACCAATCCATCGCGGATACTGCTGTTTGAAGAAGCCCCGAACGGCATTGGAAGAATGTGCAGGGGCCCCATCGTGTTCGAAAAGGTTTTCCGCCCGTTGGCGTACAGGTATGACATCAAGTAATCCTGGAAGATGATGTTCCAGAAACTCCAAATATGTATTGCTTTTCAGATGACCTTGGAACACATGTGGATGTATCAAGCGATCACCAACCACTCAACTGAATCGCGTCTGGAACGATGAGTTTCGTGTTACAAATGGATTTTCTTGAACGTAATGATGCCAGTAATGTAAATTTAACATGCCATCCCGAGTGAAAAGGGACTCATCTGTCCACAGTATCGTTCTAAGGAAATGGTGTTCGTCAATATCTCGCTCTAAAAGCCAGCGGCAGAATGTTACCCGCTTTTGGAAATCTGAGCGGCGTAATTCTTGTAGCGGTGTGAAGTGGTATGGATGATACTGGTTTTTGCGCAAAACATTCATCACTTTACTTTGGGAGATTCCACCTTCTCTCGCAAGTATGCGTGAACTCATATTTGGATTTTCCTCCACTCGGTCGAGTACGGACTCCTCAGCGGTGGCGGAGCGGCGACCATGGCCCCTTTCGTACACCCTACCGAACGACCCACTCTCCCTAAGCCTTCGATGAATTGCGGCAAGTACAGCATGGTTGAGAGCACGATGATGTGGATAACTTAGACGGTACTCTTCTTCGGCTCTCCGAGAGTTACCATCGCAAAATCCATACACAAAATGCATATCCGCGTACTCTTCATTTGTAAAACTAGGCATATCTGTTTACAGGTTGGAAAGTATGACAATTTGATCCCTGTGATAACTTAAATTGAAAATAAAATTCAGAAGGGTAAACAAAAAGGGATAAAATTTCAATATTAATTTACAAAAGTAGAAGAAAAAAAGTGCTACGCAATGAGAACCAACTTGGTTAATTCGTACCAATGTAGGAAATCATACTAAGTATGAACTAAGAGACAGCAAGTAGACGTGAGAGCAGCGTGAAAAGTATCGGCCGAGCTCAGGCAAAGTGCAGAAAATGCTAAAGCAAGAAGCAGCATAAAACGTAAAAGAAGCTGACGAGCTAACGAGCTGTTACAGATTGACTCGCCTTTTGTACCCGGGAGTGGAATGCGCGCGCAGGAAGGTTGGAATACATCTGCATATCACTAAGAGTCCATATGCATACGAATAGTCACGAATTTGCATACGTTCCATTTACTCAACATCGTTTCGTTTGCCGAATTTCGACGAACGCCGTTTTCAGTGATGTATTTCAAACAAAAGGCTAAATTTCTCCTGAACTAGAACACCGATATGGTATATTGTGGGCTTATTCTAAAGCTTGTGGAATGGAGAAGTTTTTGGCAAATTTGACCAATTGTAGCTTGAACGGTGTTTGCAGAATTGCCGGTTAAAGAATTTGGTGACAACTCGATTTAAAACTTCGCCAATGTTTTAGCACTTCTAGCTCGCCGTCAAATTAAGGTATCCTGATGTAAATGGTGTCACCCGATAGGATATTTTCTGCTCTTTCCAAATATGTGCTTATTTTGCGTGTAAGTCTTTCAGAAAGCTCACAAATTTGGGTTTTTTCATACGGGAGGGAAAAAAACAGATTTTTCTTCTATCTACCATAACTCGGAAACGGTTAGAGATAGGACAGGGTTTCTATGGTGTTTTATGCTCCCCATGAGCTGTTCTATCACCTCCTTTCGTTTGGCAGATTATGTCAAACTCACCCTGTATATACATATATATATATATATATATGTGACGAATTAACTTACTTGAGTCACATAATAGCTATGAAGGAAAGAGGCTGGCACTCAATAATAACTCCAAATTAAACCACAGGTATTTATTAACCCACCTGGAACATATCATAAGGTACAATCCATAATTGTAGCTTGAGCAAATGGATGCAGCGCAGTGAAGCCGAATGCGATCCCCGTGCCTCCTCTCGGGCCGTTATTTTGACGTAGGTTTACTAAGCAAGAGAGCACAAGAAGAGAGAGCTTTTCTATGCGTGTTTTCACTTAAATACTGGCACTTTTGGCGGGAAATCACACCACTCCTTTCTCTGATTATTGGATATTAACTTAATGATTGACAGCTTAGCTGAGGTCCAGATTGCCGGGATTAATTACTATGCAGCTCCTAACCACAAAAAGCTGCAAGTTGCACTTACTCATCACTTTCTTATTTTAAAATTTGTTCACTTTTATGACTTTTGCGTTATACTCGCGTATTGTACTAAAACTTAATTTACAGGGGAAACTTTACAATTAATTTTAAGTTAAGACTTTCTAATGGGATTTTCTTTAAATTATTGCTCACTATTAATTTAAAATAATAAAATAATAATTTAAAAACTTACCTCTCTTTATCCTTTCATATCCCCCCTCCAAGACAACGTTCCCCTGGGCTTGCCTGCAAGTCCATGGGAACTCATTCAGAGGTGGCAGATAGTCCAGGAAAAGATGGTCTGTCTTATTGTGTAGAAGGAGAAGTGCGTATTTTTCCCCTTTAATTACTACTTTAGTCCCGTTTATTGAAATTTTTTTTCTGTAGTCGGTTTCACGTTCCACGTGCTCAACCCTATACATACAATAGTCTCATAGGAGTAATATAAAAATATAAAATAAAACATAATGTAGCACTCGTATACAATATTATAGTAAAGCAGAGACAATTTTTCTTGATCCCAACTAGTTGGTGAAGCCTACCGTCGTATAATTGTTTTTTGTTCATATGTAATGAACTATTATAACAAGGTCCTGTAAATAAGTTTTTGATCAGTAAGAAAAATATTTCATGTTTTTGGCGAAGAAGTTCTTTGGGTTTTGCGCAAAGTCCCCGAAATTACATAAAAATATAATGAAGAAGAACAAGATATTACACATCTGCAAGGAATCTATTAAAAAAATACGGAACTTACAGTTTTCGCAAAAGTCCACATCTCTGAAAAAAAAATGACACTATAAAAATTTTTCTATAATTTCAGATCATTTTCCTGACACTTTTTCCTGTTTAATGCAAAACACATTGTCAAACAATTATATAAAAATACTTACTAAAGATACAAACAATAATAATAACAATACTAGCAAAAATTTTTACAAATTATTTACACATAAAACCAAGTTAATTACTTTCTCTGAGTAATTATTTGTTTTCAAAATATTACAGACTGATATAAACTTCAAATTTGGCAATCCAAAAAAAATTATATGGTGGGTACAATAACCCTTGAAACTCTGAGAAGGTCAAGCCTTTCCAAAAAAGTAATTTAGGATAAAGGTGGAAACTGGCTAGCTTCTACAGAGAGGGAAAACAAATCAGTTTTCCCGTGTTCTCTGAACACATCACAATGGTGAAGATCAGGAGACCACGAGAAAACAGATTGCTTATAGAAAAGGGGTTTTAGGAGCGGAGGATCCTCACTTCACGAAACCATGTACATGATATTTAAGAAAAAAAATTTTAATAAACCGAAAAGGTATATTTGTAAAAAAGAAAAGTTAAGGGCACGCTAGTGCCACAGAGTCAAAGAAAGGAAGATATGTCTCCCGACATCCCTCCGATTTCGTTAACTCAGCTAGGATCCTCATCCAACGCGTATGGGGAAATAGGAAAGCAAAAATAAAAAAAAACATGGGACAGGAAGCTGATACCTAACTAATTTATTCATGACTTAATTTGAAATTTTGAGGATTATTATAGTATCTTAACTTAGATGAATGGACAATTTCTGAATTTCTCTTAAAATGAGGACTGGGTTTGTCTATCTCAAAATTAACGTTAGATAATTCTCTTAAGATTTTATATGGACCTAAATAAGGTGAACTCAATTTACGCGTGTTTGGATATTGAAATTCCTCATTAATCACTTCATCGCCAACTTTAAATTCCACAGGGAGAAATCGAGCATCATATCTGACTTTGTTTTTATTATGATATTGTATTGTTTTTTCTTTTGCTATTTTTCTAGCTTCATCAACTGAAGGGTAGTAATTATTATTTGCCAATAAGGGGTCATATGGTAATTCTCCTAATAATAAATATCTAGGGGGAAATTGAGTTACAGAATGAGGTGTTGAGTTATATTGCTTTAAAACTTCTTCAAGTAATTTAGTCCAAGGAATTTTGTTAGAAGAAGAATTAACTTTACACTTTAAACGCGTAACAATAGTCTGATTGAGCCGCTCGACTTTCCCGTTGCACTCGGGATGATGGCTACTTGTTAAGTGTTTAACATAATAATTTCGAAGAAATTTTTTAAAGCGGGATGAAGTGAATGCTGCATTTCTGTCCGTTAACAATTTTTTAGGCACTTGAATTTGAAATATTTGTTTTAAAAAGTTTGTATAAGTTTCAGTGGTCACGCTTTTTGATTGAAATCCCCACACATAACGGGTTGCATGGTCCATGACCAAATGCAAATACTTTTTTGTAGAATTATAATAATTAAGTCCACCAACAGTGTCCAAAGACAAACATTCAAAAGGTTTATCTGTTGGCGATACTTGTTGTAACAAGCCAAATCTTTTTTGTTTACATTTTTTATTTAATTGACAAATATGACAATGTTTCTCAAAACTTTCAATATCTTTATTAATATTAGGCCAATAATACTGGGGTGTAATTAAATTTACCATTTTATAAATTCCAGGATGTCCAAATTGAGTGTGGGTTTTCTCTAGTAGGGGTAATCTTAATGACATAGGGACTATTATCTTATACAAACCCTTCTTTTTAATTACACTTACATCATCAATTTCAATAATTTTCTTACCATTAATAATTATGTTTTCTCTTTTCTGATTGTCTTTAATTTCATTTAAGTCAAGGAGGTGTACATGGTGTGACACATTTTCTAAAACAGGCAATCGGGTAACATATCAGCTTCAATATTAGTTGAACCTTTTTGATATTGTATTTGGTAGTCAAACATACTAAGTTTAAGGGACCAGCGGAATAATCTTCCTCTTAAATTTTTAAAATTTTTTAGCCAAGTGAGAGCCGCATGATCTGTATGTATGACAAATTTTTGACCGTGCAAATAATGATAAAATTTATCTAAAGCATCAATAATTGCTAAACATTCTAATTCAGTAATGGCATAATTTTTTTCATAATTACGTAAGTTTCTAGAATGATATGCTACAGGATGTAAAGTGCCATTCTGATCTGCCTGCTTAACAACACATCCCACACCATGACTCGAGGCATCAACAAATAAATGACAGGGACTTTTGGGATCATAGAGTCTTAAAATGGGTTTACTTATTAGAGCATTTTTTAATTTTTGAAAGGAATTTTCGCATTTTTGGTCCCAAACATAGGGGATATTTTTCTTTAGTAAATTATTTAATGGAGCTCTAGTTTTTGCATATTTTGGAATAAATCTAGCATAGACATTTACGGATCCCAAAACTCTCTGTAATTCCTTGACATTTTTTGGCGGATTCAAATTTTTTATGACCTCAATATTGGGATTATCGGGCGTAATAAGTCCATTAGTAATTTCATATCCTAGCAAATTAATTTTTGTTTTGACAAAATTACATTTTGATAATTTTAAGTCTTCTTTAACACAGATTTCAAAAAGTTGCTCTAAGTGCTTGAAATGTTCTTCTTCTGACTGCGAAAATACAATAATATCATCAAAATAATTACATGCAAAATCTATTTTGTATTTATTTAAGATTCTTCTAATTGTTCGATTAAAGATAGCGGGGCATTCTTAAGGCCAAAGGGCAGGTATTTCCATTCATATAATCCAAAAGTTGTAGCAAAGGCCAATTTTTCAGTATCTCTTGGGTGGATAGGAATGTGCCAATATCCACTTGCCAAGTCGAGGGTGGAAAAGAATTTTGCTTTAGCTAATTTATCTAATAAAGTATCTATTCGGGGAAGTTATTCAGCATCGGTTTTTGTTATAGAATTAAGTTTACGGAAGTCAATACATAAACGACTCTTTTGTCCTTCTTCCTTCTTATACACCAGGGTTACAGGTGCCGAATAAGGGGAACAACTTTCTTTTATTATACTTGCCTGTAATAGATTTTGAATTTGGGTTTTAATTTCTTCTTCTTGGGCATTCTCTATGCCAATGAAAAGCGTTAGGGATGTTAATTTTAGTACAATGTTTACATGGAAAAGGAGGTAAAGGTCCTTGAAAATGTAGTCGTGCATTTGTGTTTGACTGCTGGGGTCTAGGCCCTCGTAAACTGGGTCGGTTATCATGAGTCTTAGTGGGTTGATTTTGATTAGAATATCCCATATGGGGTCTATTTACATTAGGAAATCTATAACTCCAAGGTTGTGGACGGGGTTTGTATTGTACAGGGGCCCTATTGAATACTTGCGAGTAGTTATATTTTGGATACTGATCAGGCG
Organism: Salticus scenicus; assembly: GCA_963930645.1. NCBI lineage: Eukaryota > Metazoa > Arthropoda > Arachnida > Araneae > Salticidae > Salticus > Salticus scenicus. The sequence goes on from OZ005657.1 coordinate 275,121,466, forward strand.
GCTTAGGTGGAAGGGGGTCAGCTGATTTTTCCGATAGTTGCAATTTATCTAAGCGATGAACCAAATCCCTCTATTCATTTAGGCTTTTCGGGGAATTAACCACCACAAGTTGTTTTAACGTTAATGGCAATCCGTCTGTTAACCCGTCCAACAGGAATTTAGGTTCTAGACCTAAAGTTCATCCCACTTGAAGTTTTTTATTGTAGTAGTCTATAACATTGCCACCCTGTTTGAATACAATACTTGAAAAATCATTTAAAGAGGTCTCTCCACGTGTAGTAAATTGCTCATTAAAAATTTCTACTACTTCTTCCCAGTGCATCATATTTAAGCTATTATTAACATAAACTGTTAGGGCTCTCCCTTTTAAAAACCTTTGTATGTTCCTAACCTTCCAAATTGCGTCTTTTTTATTTTCCTGACACCACGCGTCAAAATACGGTAACCACGCGGTCCATAACATTCCCTTTTCAGGGCAAAATTCAATAAGCACATTTTCATCTTTTACCAGTGTGTTTGTAGAAGAGGAAGAGTTATTTAATTCACTTAAAATTACCCTGCTCTGTCTCTGAAATGGCACCTAAATCATCTCCACCTGTATTCTCAGGGACCACTGGATCTGCGGGTGGGTCCTTGGCCATCTTAACTTCTATTTTCTAACTTCAAATTTAGAAAATTCAATTTTTTTTTTGTCAAAGAAATTCAACCTTTATTAAAAAAAATCAAGTTTCAAATAAAAATAAAAATTCAGAAAACAATACCAACTTTATGAAAATATCAATTTTTTAAAAATAATTATGCAGAAAATTAAAAACCGAAAACAATTTAGATAACCCTTAAATATAATAATATTCAAATTTCAAATAAAAATAAAAATTCAGAAACTAATGCACTTTAACCTTGAAAATATAAAAAAAAAAAAAGAAAATTAAAATAATTATGCAGAAAATGAACAATCAAAAATAATTTATATACTCTTTAAATATAATAAAAATTCATTATTAAATATGGGAGAAATGAAAAAATACTCATTTTTAATGTAGCAAGTAACATATATTAAAAAATACTTATTGTATTACTATTAATATTATTTTTATCTAGATCATAAAAATTCAACTTAATGTATAAACTAAATATGTATTATTTTCCTAAAATCTATTGTTTGTAGACTCGTGCAGTTTATTGATTTTTTTTGTCCATTTTTTTTTAAGTTCCTCTTTATTTTAAAATAAATAAATAAATTACTCACTTAACTTCACGTGCCAGGAATGAAAAAGAAAAAAAAAATTGCTACTTCCACTCTATGTCTGCAGTTGTTTATATTCTGTTATCTTTGTTTAATTCACTGAGCCCATCTGTTCTGGTTTTCCTCCTTTTTATCAACACATGGCTCCGACCTTGACTCCACACTCTTGATAATGAAAGAACACATTAACAGCCATAGCACTGGACCTTGATGAATGCAGAGAGAGCAACCGAATTTGACCCACTTTATTTGAGAGGCGATTAATTCTCTGTTGAATGAAAGATAGTAGAAGCTCACATTTTTTATCTGACTTATCTTTTGACATATAACTATTTTTGACTGATGTAATAAAGATGAGGAACGACATTTTTCTTTCTTTTGAAAAAGGCTGCCTTTATTTATATAGCTTTAATTTATTGTTTTTCCTTCTGCCGACCTCTATTTAATTTATTCTTTTCTTTCGTGTGACTGACTCCGAGAGGGGCCATGCAAAAACATAATTTTCTTGCAGCCATAACTTATAGAGCACAATTAGTTTTTACTTTATGCAGGTGTTCCATGCCTGTCGACTTATTTTAATGTGACAAATTCACTTACTTGAGTCACATAATAGTTATGAAGGAAAGAGGCTGGCACTCAGTAATAACTCCAAATTAAACCACAGGTATTTATTAACCCATCTGGAACATATCATAAGGTACAATCCATAATTGTAGGTTGAGCAAATGGATGCAGCTCAGTGAAGCCGAATGCGATCCCCCTGACCCCTCTCGGGCCGTTATTTTGACGTAGGTTTACTAAGCAAGAGAGCACAAGAAGAGAGAGCTTTTCTATTCGTGTTTTCACTTAAATACTGGCATTTTTGGCGGGAAATCACACCACTCCTTCCTCTGATTATTGGATATTAACTTAATGATTGACAGCTTAGCTGAGGTCCAGATTGCTGGGATTAATTACTATGCAGCTCCTAACCACAAAAAGCTGCAAGTTGCACTTACTCGTCACTTTCTTATTTTAAAATTTGTTCACTTTTATGACTTTTGCGTTATACTCGCGTATTGTACTAAAACTTACTTTACAGGGGGAACTTTACAATTAATTTTAAGCTAAGACTTTCTAATGGGATTTTCTTTAAATTATTGCTCACTATTAATTTAAAATAATAAAATAATAATTTAAAACTTATCTCTCTTTATCCTTTCATATATATAGGTGTTTATTAATATTAAAGTATTAAGTGTTTGTGATAAATTTTTGTAGTAATGAGAGAGAAAAAATAAGATTCAAAAATTGAACTTTAATGTTTGATTGCTTTGTAATCATGATCTGATGGTAAAAATGAGCAGTATTTCTGTAAAAGTTGTAAAATATTTTCTAATTTAAATGTAACAAATTTACTTAACTGCAGGTTGTAGAGGTATACTCTTTAAGTGTATTTAGTGGTTTAACTCAAGATAATTGTGTTAGTGTTTTTCTTTGTGCGGTAAGCACTTAGTCTATGGGGAAATTGGATGATGTGAACGGGGGATTGTTAGTAAAAGGCCCCTTTATTTAATCCCATCATCCAAAATCTCTCTAATATTTATACCTTTATATTTATGTAATAAAAGTAAAATAAATCTTTATTAAAAGTAAAAATACAAATAAAAACATATTTCTTACCTGTCAGAATTGATTTCGTTAGTTTAAATTAATTGAACCTATATTTTCCGTTGCTTTGTTTACATCGCGGCAGCGGCATTTCTCATAACGATCCTACTCTCATGACAGCCAGTAGCCAAAGAGTTAGTTCCCCTTTCCTTCCAGTAGGTGGCGGTGTATGTCTAGCGATTGCTAGTGACCCTTCACTGAGAGATACGACAAGGTGTTCATACTTTTTGATTGGTGGAAAGCTCCCTTTGACCGCCCGAGGCGATTTCGGGCATCGCTACCATAGACATAAGGCAGGGAGAAATTGTGACTTTCAAAAATGCTTATAACTCATATTAATTAAATGTAATTAAAACATTTTGAAGCAAATTTTCATGTTCCTAAATGTTTTTCCTATTAATAGAAATAAAAATTTTCATTGATTTTCCTCAATTCTTTTCTAAATAAGTACTTTTCTTAAAACAGTTTCGTATTTGGCGATAACTTCAATAATTACACAGCCAACATCTTTCGGAAGAAATCGTACTTTTAACGTGCGGCGTTCGGTTTTTTCCCCTTCTTTTTAGAACAATTTTGAAAATAAATTATGTAAGTTAACATTAACTAATATACACTTATTATTATTTTATTTATTTATCTATTTATTTTTGTTTTACCTGATCTTATTAAAATTATTTTGATTAATATAACAAACATTTAGATATAAATACAATTGATAAAGTAAAGCATATTTTTGGAAATTTTAGTGTTAAAAATACATAACTAAAAATAAAAAGACCTTTTAATTATTTAGTTTTTTTTTTTTTTTTTTTTTTTTTTTTTTTTTCTTCAGGAGTATATAAATAAAGGCTAGTACATTCATTTAATGCATAAAGCTTAAACTCAATAGGTGCCTTATATTTTTCTTATATTTATTCAAAAATACGGAATACGAGGGGGAAAAGGATAAGGTTAAAAAAAGTATTAAAATGCTTATTGTTCTCTTATTTATTAATTTAAAAACATAAAATTATTTTATTTGTTTATCTATTTTATTTTATTTATTTATTTTTTTATGGAGAAATCAAGGCATTAATAGAAGTAAATACCTCTATGGTGGCCAAGCGGAACTGCGGTCAAAGTTGGTAGATGGGAAGTGCCGGGTTCGATCAAAAAACGCGTTATCGATCTAGCCGTTCGGAGTTTTCCGTAGTTCTCTCTAAAACTCGCGTAAATACGAACTAGATTCACTTAGAAACCCCCCCCCCCCACGGAGGGCATTTCTCCTGTAGGCCTAGGTCCTTAGAGTAGTCAATCAGTCTTAAGCCATTCAACCATTCTTTATGAGATTAACATATGCTAGAATTTCGTGCTGTAAAATTATAAGTGCTTATTTCTTCATTTTCTTTATTTCTTTATTAATTAATTAATTAATTTATTTATTTATTAAGTGTCATATTTCTTTTTATCATATACGTTATTTTTTATCTTTTTTTTTTAATCATACTTTATTCAAAGGTACAAAATACGAAATATATATATAAGGTAATTCCGGGACAGATGCCCCACTTAAGGAAAAAAGAGCTATAAAATAAATTGGGTATTAACAATGACAACGAAAATTTGTGGGAAATATATAATATACATTGTTTATTAATACTAAGTAGTTTTTTTGTACCGTATTGTAAATTTTCCAAAGAAAAAAGTAAAATTGCCGCACTACTATATTTCACCATCTTTCCCGAAGTTGCGGGTGAGATGCCCCACTCACGTGGGAGAGATGCCCTACCTGTAAAAAACATAACAAAAGGTTTTAACAATGGTCAATAGTTTATAACAATTTTTCGGTAGTTTATAACATATGAAACGTAATTTTTTTTTTTTTTTTTTTTTTTTTTTTTTTTTAAATACGACCTTAGCATTAATTTATAAAATATTAAAATATTTAGCTACCATAGACAAGATGTAAAAATTAGAATAAAACCCATAAACTATTGAAAAATATTTCAAATATTTTTTTCCTTTAATATGTGGGAAAATTTCATACTTACAGCTTAGAAAGTATAATAAAAAAATATTACGAAATAAGTCGAATTTAGTCAAATAATATTTTTCCTTTTCTCTTCTCTAATTTTCGCTTTTCCGCAAACATTGCACAGATCTCCGTACATTTTGCATGATTAATGCAATCATTTATGACACTTTATGCAATTTATCCAATCTACTGTTTCTTTTGTAAAATAATAGTTCTCCTCACATTCGAGGCAATTATTTGTAAGATCACTTTCGTCATTTTCAATAGGCATGTCCCTCACCAGCTGTTTTACGCTTTGCTAAATTTAACAGCGGATTTTAGCTTTTTTTCTTGGATGTGCTCTTGGGATGTAATGACCTTAGCCGACTGTATCTTTCTTTTTCGGCATCTTTCCTTTAACCTAGGTACAAGGGGAAACTGTTGCAATATTTTTGTCAGGGAGGATGTTGATTCAGAAATTTGGGACTGTTCACACGTCTGTTTCAATTCTTCACTTATGTGGAAGTGGTTTGGAATCACTGCTTGGTTTAGAGGAAAAATTCCCGTCTCCCGAAAACCATTAATAGCAGTGTCAACAGAAGCTGCCTTTTTCAGGCTATACCAATCAGTTCTGCAGCTTGTATTCTCCCAATGGTCCTTCTTGGATGATTATCAATCCATTTCCTTGCTTCCTCTTTAAAGTAGTGTTTTAGTGGCTTAAAAAAAAGACCGGTCAAGAGGTTGAAGAGCTTGTGTCGTATGGCTGGGCAGGCATACAATTATAATGTCATTCTTGTCCGCAAATTCCAGCAAACTTCCAGTGAAATATTGTCCTTCTGCATTGCAACAGGCAATGACTGTAACATTTTCTCCTCTCTCTGTAGACGCCAAAACATGAACATCTTTTGCCCCTTTGGTAGCCATGGCCTTTCCTCGAACTTTATTTAACTGACAGCCGGTTTCATCCATATTATAAATACTCCCCTGTCTGGTAAAGAATTTATATACTTCAAACACTCTTGAAAGAATTGTTAAAAAATGATCAACACTTTCTCTGTTCCTGCCTTCCCCCCTTGCTAAAGAGAGCCCCTGGGCTTGTCTAATACTTAGTTCTGGGTTTCTCTTAAAAAATGATGACAGCCAGGCGTACCCAGCCATTCTTGATTCTAAATTAAATCGATACTTGAGGCCTAGTTTTTCAGCAAACTGAAATGCAACTGTCCTAATTGTCTCTCTCTCAGGTGCAAATCGACATTTTTCTAAACGTTGGATGTGCTTGACGAGATGTTTTTCGTTTTCAACTCCAAACACTCCTCGTGGCCCCAAAGAACTTGTTTTGGTATTAGTACCCGTTTTTCTTAGACGACGAAGTGTACGAGAAGGAATTCCATAGTACCAAGCAGCTTCATTGACACCAATTTACCCTGCTTCTAGTCTCCTGAGAGCCTCTTTTAAATCGTCTTCTGTCCAGGTATCACAAGCTGCTCCAGTATTATTTCTTTTGTACACTGTAGGCATCTTTCCTGAAGCAAACAACAAGCACTGAACAACTGCTTGAACAAATACAATAATATACACTCATTGGCACAATTAAACGCCCACCTACAGTTTCGTTAGCACCCAAGTTTTATTTATGTTATATTTTAAATGTCAATATTCAGTTTAAATGTCAAAGGTCAGTCTGACATACCTGTGCGTTTTCTGCTTTCTTATCTGGGTTTAATCTGTATCGTTATGATTTCGTTTTGAGTTGCCACTTCTAGCGATCACACGAACTTGAATTTTATTTGAAGAATTTTAATCTAAATTTATAGTTGAAAAAAATATTTTTAAGTTGAAAAATTTTCCATTTACAAATATTAAGCATTTTATAAAAACAATATGATTTAAAAAATATTAGTTTAAAATTTAAACAATTAAGACTTTTCTCCCTGAAAATGTATGTGGGGCATCTCACCCGAATATTATCTGGGGCGTCTATCCTTTTGGTATGGGAGAGATGCCCCAGAAACTGTCCAAAGTACAAGACAGCAAAAATGGTCGCACAATGCCCGAAGTCGACTTATCAACTTCTTACTACAGGTTTTTAAGCTTATATTAAAAAAAAAAAAACCCTACTTATTAAGTAGTGCCTGCCTTACAATGCAACATCACTCTTATAACAGAGTAGAAAAAACATAGTACTTACTTGAAATATTATTGTGGTAGCAGAAAACAAAGAAATGACTTCACGTAACTTCCACATTACACTATTCAACATCTATCTGAAATATTAATCGGACTCGCAGAGCCATCTAGCGTTACGTCTCGAAATTACATAAAGTGGGGCATCTCTCCCAGTGGGGCAACTCACCCGGAATTACCTTATGTATTACATTTAAAGAAAAATAAACTTTTGACATGAACAATAAGGATGTATAAAACTTTTAAAGTTAATAAATATTTTTACAAATACTAATATTATCAATGATTATGCATTTAACTATAAAATATTGGTATGTTTTTAAGTATTAAACTAATTCAATTTTTCTAAACTGAATTATTTTAAGAAAAATATGTTGGTGTTAATGTGCCAGTTGCCTACAAAAGAAAGACCGAGGTATGGGTTGAATAACTTAAGAAAGGGGTGGTCTTTTTAAAGTGTTCTAGCCCATATTTACGATTGTTTCGAAGAAAACTGCAGATAATTTCGAAAAGTTAACCCGATGAGCGCTACCTGGTATCGAACCTGATATCTCCCGTCTACCAGCTTTGACAGCAAAGTTAATTTTACAGTCTCAAAAACATTTGACCCCCTGAAAAACCTTTTATAAACCAACTAAAACAATTTTTAAACATTTAATGTGCTGAGAATGTATATATTTGTAAGTTATTGCAATAAATAAAATTAATCATAAAGCTAAACGGTCATCTCTCAAATGAATATATCAAATCAAGTTAACTGTTTTTTACTAATTAATCTTAATATCGATGAACTTTCTTAACAGTAACTACAATGACAAATTTGATAAAATAAATTATTTTTTAAATAAATAAAAATAATTTTATTATTATTATTTTTATTATTATCAGTTTGGATAAATATATATTTTTAGACTACAGTTGCATAGTATATTATTAAAAACTAAGTATTAAAATTCAGAAATTTTGATATGCAGTATGATAGATAAGGTGGTGTAAATTATTTCTATGAATATAGAAATGTAATCTAAATTTAAATAATAATTATAATAATAATAAAATGAATGTAACGTAATTCATAATGTATCTTAGTTTGATTGCAAAGAAAATTTTTTTTTGCTTTACTTTAGAGAATATCTTTAAAAACTTACACCGATAAATCACCAAAATGCGCGATCAGCGCCAAGCATTGTAAAAGGTTACTGTAGCAAGAGGGAATCTGGACAAGCGTTTGTCCACTGAGCATGCGTACTAAGTACCTGTCGTATCTCTGAGATTATCCAGGGTTTCTAGCGATTGCTGATTCGTCGAGCTGCCGATGTCGTAACTTACCGAATCTTCGAGAATCTATTCATAGCTGATCGTCGTACGCGAATACGGTGTAGAAACATCTAGACTTTTGTTTTTGTTTTCCAGTATGAATATTAACCCCTTCCACTCCAGGGACGTACGTGCGTACGTCTAGTGTTAATGGCCATTAATACCATGGACGTACGTGCATACGTCCAAAGAAAGTATACGATACAATAAGCCCAACATTGTAGTGGTATCAGAGAGAGTTATTATATTTGTCATATGGTATTTTGAAATTGTATTTTCCTTGCTGACAACTAAATGGCGTTAGTAGTCTCGGTGATTTATTAGTTTTGGCTACGCCAGTTGTTTCGTGATTTCTCGAGGCTGCGGTTGTGTGTAACTTTCGCTCCTCGATTTTGTGTGTTTTGCTGGTGTTTGAAACTGTGAATAATGTCTGATTCTAGTGATTCGGATAGTGATTATATCCCCGATTACAACGAACTTGAAGATTTCAATGATGACTTTACAACAAGTGAAGACGGCGAAAGCGATGACAGTGATGATGAACCACTTACAGCAGGTGACTGGAAATTTATGTAGGATCCTTTTGCCGATGCACGTCCTGAGCAACTTCCTGAACTGAAAAGGGACTTTGATTTTCTACATCCAGCTTTCCATTGTTACTTCGTTATGTATTGCATTATTTCAAAATTATAATCTGGTATTTCACATATTCGCACTACAGCTAGCCTGGAGCGGAAGGGGTTAATGATGTAAAAGATGATATAAAAGAACAGCTGTGTACTTGGTGGCTTGCTTTTTGTTTTCTCCCGTTTTTCGTTATTCAAGTTGGGTTTAATCGGGAATTGAGTACCTGCTGGCCCAATGTGATAGTATATTTTTGAGTTTGCTTTATTTTGATGAAGTAAAAGATTTTTCAAGATGGTAAAAGAAATTTTATGTTTGTGAACTCTTATTTATTTAAATTTCTTTTTAAGAACTTTATTTTACTTACTGCTCAGAAAGTATAAACTTTACTATCGGGTCATTAAGCCATTTATCATTTACTGTTAAAGTTTATGATGTTAAGTAACTATAATTACATTCAGGGGCGTAGCATGAAAAATTGATTGGGGGGGGAGACCTGACGTTTGGCGCCCTTTCGTATTCCTCATCTGAAAATGCCACCCACATACTTTCAAGAGTGTTGCCATCTTTGGGTTCGAGGGCACAGGCCCCCTCGTCGGTTAATACATGCCCCCCCCCCCTCTCCTTCGGGGCATATTCCTAAAATATGCCAAGGAAAAAAAAGCTTTTTTTCCCCTTCCATTTAGCAGCTTTTTTTTTTTTTTTTTTTTTTTTTTTTATACATCTTTGGAGTATTCTAAATTTTTTCAGTGAATCTATATATTAATACACAGACATGAAATTTCTCTTACATTTTTAGCCTACTTTCAATAAAAGGAAGTGCTTACAAGTAGTATCGTTCGAAAGATATGGTTAATGTGCTTTGCAGAAATATATACATATATATATTCTCGTATGAGACTAAGCAAAAGTATCTTTCTTAGGACAAACAGAGTATTGGTTTGAGACAAAGTAGAACAATTGAAAAAGATTTTTTTTCCCCCTTTTCCAACAAATTTAAAAGATATTACATTATAATTCAGGTAAAACATAAAACTTTCAAAATAAATTTTAAGAAATGAAAATAGTAACTGTTGCTAAAGAAAGCAACTTTATATTTTTAGAGTGGACAATACCTAATCTCGCCGACAGTTACTCTGTGGGAAAGTTTGATTTCATGATTACTCATTACATAATGTATATTTAAATTCTGTTTTCACATTAAGAAAATTTACAATCGTTTATTTATTTATTTATTTTTATTTTTAATGTAATTCTAAGTTCAAAAACCTGAATCAATATGTGCATTTTTCTCTTTCTTTCTTTCTTTTTTTTTTTTTTTTACCGCAAAATGAAATATTAAAAATTTATCAATTTTTGGAAAATGAGTAAGAAAAACATAAGCCTTACACATTTGTTCTGATCCGTCTAGTCTTTCGAAAGAAATTAATTACTTCTTGAAATCTCTTGCTCTTTCTCGAGGCTATAATCCCTCTATTAATAATGAAGCTTTATATAAATTCAAGAATCCTAAACGTTCTGATACCAAATTGAACAATCACAGTCTCATTCCAGTTGTTTTACCTTTTTATTTATTACTTTCTTTTAAAATTTCTAAAATTCTCTCACCGTTTGGTTTTAAAGTCATTTAGAAACCCGTCAACAAAATTCAATTATCTTCTCTTAAAGATCCCATTCCTACTGAAAACCGTTCTGGCATTTATTTAGTCCTATGTTCGTCGTACAATTTAGTTTATATTGATCAAACTAAAAGGCGTTTGCAATATAGAATAAATGAGCACTGTCAAAATGTTCGTAATGAAGAGATCTCTAAATCTTCCATTGCTTCCCACTGCTGGGTTCATAGCCATCGTTTTGATTTTTCTAAAACTAACATAATTTCATCTCCTGTCTTCTCTTCCCATTTGAATATCCATGAAGTTTTTTACATATTTAAAAATTCGAAAAATCTTGTTAATGATATTTGTTCCACTCCGTTCTTGTCTGATGCTATGAAATTTCTCACATAAGTTCGATTTTCGGTTAATTTTGATATTTTTTAAATTTTTAGATTTTGTTACATTTTTTAAATTTAATTTATTTATTTATTTCTTTTATTTCATAATTCTGTAATGCTGACTCTAGGCTAATTTGGCAGGGTGCCCTTTTAAACATTTTTTAGCACCCTGTAGCCCTTTTTCAACATATTTTTGCAACTGGCGGCCCTTTTAAAAACATTTTGGTACCAAGTAGCCTTTTCTAACATTTTAAATGTTTAGAGACCTTTAGATTTTTTCCCCTGACTTTTAAACTTTCTTAGCAATAATTCTGCAACATTCCTGGAATAACAAATGCATACAGCCTATATATATATATATATATACAAGGAAAATTAGTAACTTACTTTTGTTACGTACAAGAATCATAACATAGAACACTGCAAATTATGCCCCTTTTCTTTTTATTTCCCCCCGGCCGCCCTTTTATTTTAGAGTCAGCACTATTCTCCTCACACCAGTATTTATGTTTACATTCATCTGTATGTATTTTTGCTGTTCACTTAAAACCGTTTTGTGCGTTGCCACTTTGACTGCAGCACTTGTGCCAACTTTTTTCGCCTGACGAAGGATCATGTGTTTTTTCGACCCGAAACAATTATTGCAAGTTTATTGCATTTTATAGTGTTTATTCAAAGTTTTGTAATTATTGCTTTCAAACACCAGTTCTGTGGTGTTTTCTTATTATGAAATTAGGTATTGTTCACTCTTAAGGGGGGGAAAAAAAGCAGTAGTTTATTTATTATTGTTATTTTATATATTTAAACGAATTAAAAAACGTTTTTCTTTTTTCCCATATCGTGGGAAAAATGTTTTAAGAAATACAGTAGCAATTGCTAAGGAATGCGACACAATTACCGCATGTCTTTATGTGGAAGAACAAACTAAAAAAAAAGTCCCGTTGTCCAAAATTAAATCTTTTTTGCACAGAAATTTATATCTTAGGTGTTGGTGTCGGTGTTTGGGAAAAAGGCCAATTGACTGTTCTAGGGTCCTAGGCCTGAGGAGGAGTGCCTTCTGTGGAGGTCTTTCTAAGCGTTCCTAGCCCGTATTTACGCAAGTTTCGGAGAAAACCATGGAAAATTCTGAACGGCTAGGCCGACAAGCGAGACCTGGGATCATACCCGGCACCTCACATCTACCAGCTTGACAGAAAGATTGCGGATTCAATAATCGAGCCAATATAAGACCATCATGAAAGTCAGTCTCCTCTGGTGCACGTAAACTCTGTCGTGGCAGCAATATCCTCCATGCTCTGTGCAAATAATACGTCTGGGGATACTGAAGCGGGGGAGCCATCCCTTCCACAGAAGATAAAAATTGTGATGGCTTGTCTTCGGACCGCCACTGGGGCATTAATCCCAAACCATCGCTAATTACCCAATATATGCCTATTAATGCGACGTTAAATCAGCTTCCTCGCGCTATTTCATGTGAAGAAACACTAGTTGAATTCTATAGACTTATAAATATTTCAAAACACGTAAGCGATGAAACTAAAATAAAAAATTTGCTTAAAGGATCACTCAGAATAAAAAATTGTTAGTGAGAAATCGTTATAACCAAATCAAACCTCATCTAATTTTGTTTTTATGCAATAGCCATAACGTACAATAAACTGCTTTTTTTTTCGAGCTAAGGTCTTGAAAAATCGTAATTTTAAGTTTTTGGAGGAGAGAAAGCGATTGCGCATACTTACGAGTCAGTTGTAAGTATGTGAAATGGGAGAAGAACGCCGCAGTTGCTACAGAGCGTGAATTTGCTAAGGTCAGAACTTTCAAGGGTCGTTGCATGGTAAACAAACATGCTGTTGTAGGTGCCTGAACAGGGAAGGGCTCCGCTCAGCTGGAGTTTGCTGCTAACTTATTCTTAAAGGGTCCTGAATACAATCAAAATTTTCAACAGTGTTTTGCACGGTAAGTGAACAGACTATTGTAAGTGTTTGAAATGGGAAATTATGCCATAAGCGCCCTCAAACAGGACTTTGTTATGATCAGATTTTTTTAAGAGTTATGAAAGCGAAGAGAATTTTCAAAGATTGTTTGCACAGTAGGAAAATAGGTTATTATACACATTTAAAAAGGCTGTTTTAGGCATCTAATTAGTTACGAGGGCGTCACATAATGGGAGTTTGCTACAGTCCGACATTTTAATGCATATTTTTTTGCTGGTCGATGAACCAGTTGGTCGCCGAAGGCAGCTTCTGATGCATAAAAATCTTAAGTGTTTTTGGTAACTAATGATAATCAACAAAATTATGAACCACTTTCAAATGAACTTCAAGGCGCAAAACAGCACCCCCCCCCCCCCCAGAAACCTCATTATGCCTTTGTAGGTGCCTGAACAGGGAAAGGCGCAGCTCAGCTGGAGCTTACCACTAACGTATTCTTAAAGGGTCCCGAATACGATTAGATTTTTCAACAGTCTTTTGTACGGTAAGCAAACAGGCTATTGTAAGTGAACAAAACGGGAAATCATGCCGTATGCGCCCCCAAACAGGAATTTGTTATGATCAGATTTTTTAAGCGTCATGAATACGATGAGAATTTTCAAGGGTTGTTTGCACGGTAGAAAAACAGGCTGTTTTAGGCGTCTAATTAGTTTAGAGGGCGCCGCAGGCGCCACCAAACAATAGTTTGCTACAGTCAGACATTTTAACGCAAATTTTTTTTGCTGGTCGGTGAACCAGTTGGTCAGCTTGTGATACATAAAATTCTTAAGTGATTTCTGTAACTAATGATAAATTAACAAAATTATGATCCACTTTCAAATGAACTTTAAGTCGCAAAACAGCGCCCCCAGAAACTTCAATATGCCGCCCTATTTTTTAAAACATTGGGGGGGGAGACTCCCCCCCCTCCCCCCCCTTACGCTACGCCCCTGATTACATTGTATTTTAGATATATCTATTTTTTTTTTTAATTAATTCAATAATGAAACTCATTTTGTTATAAGTTAAAAGATAACTATTACTTTATTATACTTTGTCATATTTTTGCTTACATATGTTTTTATTAGAATATAATAAACTTGTTTAGTTAATTTAAACTTGGTAATTATTTGACTTCATGCATTCATGTTTTAATTTAACTTAGGGAGGCATACTATTGTAACAGTCGAAGCTATCGTAGATCACAAGTCGGATCGTACACTCCGCAGCAAAAGTATCCGAGCACTAGCAATAATCTCTGTCTTTAAAAGATACACTTAATACTGCTTTGTTAAATAAATCCTTGTTGAGTCATGTTCTTAGTCTGTCTAAGAACACTATTCGACAAGGATTTATTTAACAAAGCAGTATGAAGTGTACTTTTTTAAGACAGGGATTATTGCTAGTGCTCGAATACTTTTGCTGCGGAGTGTACGATTCGACTTATGATGTACGATAGCTGCGATTGTTACAATAGTATGCTTCCCTTAAATATGATTTTGATTTAAGCAAAAATTAAACTCTGTAGAATAATTCTTTCATTCTACATGAACTCCAAACTCCAGCCACGTTTCCCTGCTTTATAATTGCACTCTGCTTAAATAAAAAAAATAAATTTTTATAATAGTGTGTGTATGGATATGGAATCCTTCATATCCAGCAATCACCTGCAATCAAAAATTTTCATTTTTAATATTCTGCCAATTGCGCAGTTAAGATGCGCTGCAGCATCGCATGCTCATTCGATGGTAGCAAAATTTTCAAATTTTGCATTTTCCATCTAAACCTGTATGTGAATTTTTGTCCAGTTTGCATTACTCCTTCTTGGTGTGTACTTTTTTTTTTTTTTTTTTTTTTTTTTTTTGTCTTATAGTGTATAATAAAATGTTCTTTTTATGCATTTTTATCACTGTTAATTGATAAAATGATTTTTTTTTTTTTTTTTTTTTTTTAGAGAGAGAGAGCAACTGATAAATTATAATCTGAACTAATTTTAAATTTACCTTATACTACATCCTTTAAAATTCTTTGCACATATATATTTCGAGTAACATCGTACTCATCTTCAGTGCCAAGTGAAAATTGGTACTTCTGAGGTGATTACTTCGTGGTGTTGTGGCTCGCTTCATTTCGTTTCTGTTTTTTTAAGAATCTGTTGCCACACTGCAGGAATAATGCAGTGCTCCCGGTCGTTAACAGCATGGGTGTTAGTAATTATTTCTATGGCCTTCCGTTTTAGAGCATAGTGGTGATTATTGTACGGAGCTATTTTATCAATATTGATGGAGTTTAAATTAATGGGGTTAGTATTGTGGGTGGACGAGAAAGCTGTGGAAGATTTACCATATTTTAAGTCGGCGCAGTGTTCTTTTTCGCGATCGTTTATTCTGTGTTATGTTATACCGATATAACATGCTTTATTACCATTAGTGTGTTCAAAATTTATTTTATAGATGCCTGCGGTAGATTTGTAGTTAATAATATCTTTTTCATTTCGGATGTACTGAAAAATATTTTTATTTGGTTTGATCGGAATATTTACGTTTAGATTTTTGGCTTCGTTTTTTATTTTGATGGTAATAAAGCATGATTACCATCAAGATTTTTTAACGGTGCTAGCACAGTTAAAAAATGGGATGGAAGTAGTAAAATTGGTTTTAGATTTTTGAGCATTGTTAATTCTATTTAAGCTTTAATGCATTTTTTATATATGTGCAAAGAATTTTAAAGGATGTAGTATAAGGTAAATTTAAAATTAGTTAAGATTATATATAATCCTTTTTTAAATGTTATAATTGATAAATTATATGCGATACTTTTGTTGCCCACAGCTAACGAGGTTATTTTGCTCTTAACTGCTAAGTGATGAGAATAGATTTAATAGCAAATAATTTCTGATATATAGCAATATTTTTTCTGAATTGATTGCTGAAATATCTAATTATTTAATCAAAAATAAGCAAAATCCTTGCTTTCTTGATGTTATTTTTCAGACTGATTACTGAAATGTGTAATTTTTTGTTAAATAATTTTTAAGAAACTTTCTTAAATGTTCACTTTTGGTAAAAGTTTCGTTTTAAGATTGTTAGTTTTTATGCAGAGTTTACTTTCAGAATTTTTCTTAAATACAAATAAAAATTATTTATTGTGGGAAATTTTTTTAATAATGCCATTTTTTGTTAGATTGCTTAGTAGCAAATAGTGGTCATTATTTTTTCTTTCAATTAGATTTTGATAATAAAAAATATTTAAACTTAGAGAAAAAAATGTAAAAATCCTTGGACTATGTATTATTTTACAATAATTGAAAGTTTTTGGCAATGGAAAAATGTTATTTTATTTGTTTTGCTTTTTCTTTTCAATTTCACTTACAAATTGAATCATTTAGAAAAATAAGAAAAAAATCGCAATCCTGAAAATTCTGGAATCTTGCATGAGTTCCTGATGCTGGGATTGTGTGCCATAGGTAACAAAATGCAGTAATATTAAATTATATTTAAAATGTCGAAAATTCATTAAAATAATGTTTTGAACTTCAATTATATGTTAAAATTTCTCTTGAACTGAATGAATTTATAGTTTCTTAGACATGTGCAAAGAATTACTTTATTATTAAAACACTGCTGTTGCACATGAGCTGCTTCGAGTTGTTATAATAAAGGTTGATGAAACTTCTTAGTGTATTATTTTTTCCTTAAGTGTGTATATATTTTTTTCTTTTCAGTAAAACATTGGATTGTTATTTATTTTATTTGTTCATTTTTGCAGATTTTTTAATTCGAAATATAATATGGATAAAAACTTTCATATTGGTGACCTAGTAGGGACCAAAATGAAAGGTTATTCACCATGGCCCAGTCAAATTGTAGAACCTCCTGCTGGCACAAAAGTAAAGAAATTTCATCAATATGCTTAATTCTTTGGTAGTAACAAGTATGCTTGGATTTCTGCAAAGAAAATAGAATTCCATAATGAAGATTTGGCAAAGAAATATAATAAAAAAGAAGCACCCATGTTTTTAAAAATGAAATGAAAAACATTATTGATCAAGCTACAGTTATTTCAAAGTATCAAGAGTAAAAAACAACTGATGATACTCCTGAAACAATGAAAGAAATATCTACATTATTTCCGACAAAGAAATCCTCTGCAGAAAAGAAGATTGAAAATGAACATGCTCTTTCTTCAGATAAAAGAAATATCCATAAATATAGCTACGAAGAATTATTGCAGTTATTAGATATTGGATGTAACTTTCCCATGTAGGTAGAGGAATTTTACGTTCTGTTTATGTCATCCAAACCTTCAAATATTCATAATATCCAGGAAATAGATCTTAAACTATTTGTTGAAGAAACATATGCAGTGGTTTCCTGAATATTTTGACTTTCAGAGAAAAGGACGAGATTTTCAGAGAGAGAGAGAAAGGTTGAGTTCTGAATGACTTTACTAAAACGTGCAATTGTACAGGTTTGAAATAAGATAATTATGCAAATCTACAAATGCCCATGCAAAATATTATTAATGTGTTTTATAAATATTAATACAACTTTTGTCAAAAATGTCTTTGTTGATTTTGATGTAAAACCTTCTAAATGTATTTACATATTTCCAACACATATGTTTTCAAATACATATCAGTTACTATTTTCTCTATTTGTATTCTATATTTTAACACATTAAGCATTACCAGTTTTTCAACATATCTGTTTAATGATTCAAAAAATTAATACTATGCACAGAACAAGTATGAAAATTTAATAATGTATGCTATAGATATTATTCTCTAGAAAAAATATATATTTCAAAATTGAGTTACAACAGCTATTTATTTTGACTATACAAAATGAAAAAATATGGCTGAAATGCTTAATGAGTTAAATTTACTTTACCAACATTAATTGTATCTAATATTTATTTAATAGAACCTTTAAGTCATTTAGTTATTCTATATTTTTCTTGATAGTTTTTTGAAAACATTGCTCTTTCCTTTACATCCCCAGACTAAATAATACTGTATCAGTACATGCACAGTACATTTTTCATCACTGGCAGACAGGATTTAAATTATGTTACATAAAAAGAAATTAATTTTTAATTTTTTTTAATTTTGAAAAATACATTTAAGTAAATATATAAATAATCGTTAATAAAATAAACTTTAGTGGATGGCCGAATCGTATAGTGTTGCAAATACGAAGTGCCTCACCAATTAATTTTATAATGCCAAATAATTGAAAATATTAAAATTTAAATAAAGGATAAATTCCATTAAAACAAAATAAAATAGGAAAATGAAAATTATTATTAACTTACCCCTTTGCAGTACTAATAAATGCCTGAAAGAATAAGAGTTAAGTAATCCATGTGAATTCTCTAAATAAAAACCAAATTTTTCTTTAAAACACACAAACTCTTTATTTTTTAGC
Organism: Salticus scenicus; assembly: GCA_963930645.1. Taxonomy (NCBI): domain Eukaryota; kingdom Metazoa; phylum Arthropoda; class Arachnida; order Araneae; family Salticidae; genus Salticus; species Salticus scenicus. The sequence goes on from OZ005657.1 coordinate 275,139,875, forward strand.
ATATTTAATATCTTGCAAGTATCACACACTATTCCTTCATCTAATTGTACCGGTACAAATCAACCACTTTAAGCAATCAATAATTATTATTACCCTTACATATATACTGGATCACTAACATTTCATCATTACACCTTTTACAGATGCTGGATTTTTTCTATTATATTACGTTTCATCACATGATGGCATTATTACGAAAAGAATTCTTCAGTTATTTTCAGTGAGAAACGTCCTGTTAATTGTTCTGAAAAATGAACATTTCCAAATTCAAGATATCATACCACTGGCGATCTTGCTTATTTGAAGTGATCGGGGCAGATTCACGCTGTTTAGACAAATTCTAGGTACACCTAGAATTCTTGTAGCTATGCCGATTATTTCCGTGAATATTATCACCATATGAAAATGCTCTTTAGTAAATGCTGAAGTACTATCATATGATCCATTGCTCAGCTGGATTTTATATTTCTTTAAAAGCAACATAATGTTCATAGTATTTAAACTTATTCACAATCCACGTGAGATATTATTCTCCTGGGCTGAATTACTTAGGCCTGATGAGACCACGCCATCAGATAATTTTCATCAGTCTGAAGAGCTATCACATAATGTATACATCTGTTAGATTTTATTTATTGTTAGAAGATAATGAAACCCTCATAAATCCATCGTACTGCATATTGAGGAAATTTCGGTTCACTCGAATTGATATTTACGGAGCTGAATCCTTTGGCCTAAACAGACCACACTCTAAAATCATATTCATTTTGATAGGGTACTAACTCTTGACTGCCGCTGGATGATACTCGTAAAGTTCGATATGCAAGATACTCTTATATATTTTAATCATTGATCTGTAGAATACACATGATAAAATAGAAATAAAAATTACTCTTTCACGGTGAATGCCGTTTTCAATGGCCGCAGCCGCGGCAGAGCCGCCCTGCGAGAACCTTCTCCAACCGTTATCCAAGCAAGAGAGAGATACGCTCCATCCAATTTTCGCGCGAGCCCGAGCCAGCCAATGAGCGCCCGCGAAAGGGATGCCACTGACGTCAGAGATGACGCTTGAAACTATCGGGAATGTTCCAGAACATCTCTAGCGCGGGAAAGTGCAAAAACTTTAAGCAAACATGGCTGACTTTCGATTTTAAGAATTCAGTAAATAAAAAAGAGTGTTTTTGGACTTACGATTTTTGGAAAGGAAAACTATTAAATTTTAAGCTATTTTTATGAGCGATGACTCAAATTAAAGGAAATTTAATGAGCAATCTCATGAAATTAGAGTTGCATGGAAATAAAATATAGAAAAATATTTTTAAATGCAAAAATCGGAATACTGACTGCTGACAAGATAATTTTGGATTTTTCTGATTTTATTCATTTTATTTTTTATTTTGCACTTTTAGTCATTTCTCTATTATTATTTTTTGGTAATTCTTTGCACAGAATATCGATTACGATATTATATTAATACGGAATTTCTGGATTTGTTTTTATCTTATTTTATTTTTGAAAAATGCAAATTTTCAAGTAAAAACGGAAATCTTTTAAATAAATAAATCGTGCTCAATTTTGATTGAAATTTAGCAGAGTATGAAATGAATTTTGAAAGAGCGAACTTTTAAAATTATAAATGGGGAAAATAAATGAAATAAATGAGAGCCAAAGTATTTTCCGGAGGATTTGATAAAAAATAATAAAATTCAAAAGTGTTAAAATTTTCAATTTTAACAAATTATATTTCAGCTAATAATTAAAAAGTGATTATTTTCACTGCCTATTACTGAAAATGGAATATATTTTGCCAATAACTGTTTTTTTTTTTTGTTTTTTTTTAAAGCTAATTCTCAAAATACATATTCATGTTGATGTTTGCCAAAAATATTTTTGTTGCTTGTTGTTATTAATAAAATTGATCATTTTCAACAGTACTTGATGAATATTTTCACTATTCATTTAAGGAAAGATAATTTTAGATTAATGGTTAAAAAAGGGTAAGGAGTAAAAAAAAAAAAAAAAAAGAGAGAAAGAAGAGTGGAGCTTAATGTTATTACTGATTTTGTAAAACTAAATAGAACAAAACACGCTTTATTCAGACAAAAAAGTGACATTTATTTGTACTTGAAATTTAAAACACATGAAATACTAAAAATATTAAATTTCCAATATGCTTAGATAAAATTATTTTGAAACAAAGCTACATATATTATTAATCCTTTCACACCCATTAAATTTTCTTAAAAAAAAAAAAAAAAAAAACACCATTGTTATCTTAATTATAAAGGATCTACTTCAAAAGTTTATTTCCAAAATATTTATAAAACAAGGAAAATACATGCTGCACATTTATATTTGGTTCTCACAGGATATTTAAACAGTCTTTTTGGTATGTATAGATTTAACATCTGTATATAAAAAACACATACTTAGATTAAATAAAACAATACTTTTCCTTCAAATTTTAGATTTTAAATACTAAAAACATATCAGAAATTATTAGCAAATGCAGTTAGACATTTACAATTATACTTGAACCAAACATATAAACCCCACAGGAAAACTGCTACAATGTTTATAGCTTGATCATATAATGTAATTTGTTACAAAATAATTAATATGCTAAATTCCACATCTTTTTATTTTTTATTAATATGTAATACATTTCTAAATAAAATAAAATGTTTAATAGACTGAATCAGTTTATAGAAATTTATGCATCAGCCAGTATTAAAAGGAAAATGTAAAAAGCTTTTAAACTAATTAAATGGTTAAAAAAAAAAAAAAAAAAAAAGCTGAGCTATTACAATATTTTATAAACATAAAGAGCACGCTATTTTTATTATGCACATTAATTATTTATATATAGTACTTTTATATATAATATGTTTATAGTTGCCCTTTAAAATACTTCAATTTTGTACTGAAATAATTTATGATGTTAAATAATAGAATCTTGCATGATTTCTCCTTAAAAATCAATGATGATTGAATAAATTATTTTATATACCATCTGGAATTTTATGCAATTCTCAATGTAATCCTACTTAATAAATGGATAATTAAATTAAAACTGAACTATTTCTGTCTTCAGTTATTCACATATAATAATAATAAAAACAATTAAAATATTAGTGCAGAGACACTATAAAAATATCTTAAAAATAAATTAAAAAATAATACTTTTATCATACAATTGACATTATTAGCAGCAAGTACAAATGGATAGTCTAAGATACATGTTACAAAAATATTAGTTTTAATTAACAAAACTATCAGCAACAACCTTCAAAGTTATGTTTTTCAGGGAAAATTACATTTGTTTTAAAATTTTATTTAAATATAAATTAGAATATTCCCATAATACACCAAGGGGGGAGGGCAACGGGCCCAGCATAAAATACTAATAAAATGATTTTGTCATTAAAATTCTAGTATTTTATTTAAATGTCTTTCCTGTGCATATAGTTCCCTTTCTTTCTTTCTTTTTTTTTTTTTTTTTTTTTTTGCCTTTTTGCCAATATCATCCTTGTACATAAATAAATTCACAAAAATCCCCACGAAATGTTTTATACAATGATAAATGAAATAAGCAAGTTCACCAGAAAAATAAATCTGGTTTCTAGCATTTTAAATAATAATGGAATCTTGACAAATTTTAATTATAAATATTAAATATGACAAAAAGATATAATTTATTAATAAAATAATTAAAGCAAAAACGAAATGAAATAAAACTATTTTTTCATGATTATATTAATTGTAAAAAACTATCTAGCCTTTCATATGCTTAATAGCTTAATGCAAATTTTTATAACAATACTTAAAATATTTCCTCATTAAACATTTTATAGCTTCTTTAAAAAATAGATTTTTAATTTTAGAAAATATTCCATTTGCAGATATATATATAATAATTCAAATTTTATACATATTTTATATATATATATAATTTGAATTATTTTAGATAGAAAGGAATAATCTCTCTCTCCAAATATAAATATTCAGAAAGTTAGAATTTACTTCAATCCATCAATTTTATCTTTACCCTAATAATGATATATTTTAATAATAATAATACTAAAAACATGATGCTGAATTACCATCTCATTAGAGCCCATTGAAAAGAAAGAATGTCATGTCAGCTAAAGCTATTTTTAACGTTAATAATAATAATAATAAACAGAAATTATAATTCTCCAAGCATTATTTTGATAACATTTCTTTTCTTAGCAATTCAATTTATATTGATCTTAAGAATTTACTTCCTATTTAAAAAGAAATATTCCAGATTTTCAACTAAGTTGAATATGTTCATTTGTGTGTGTATAAGAAAAAAATTATAATAAGAATTTTAAAAATAAAAATTACGAAAAATTATTAAATATTCAAAAACAACTTTTCAAGTCAATTTATTTATAAAATTTGAAACATAGTTGTGGTTTCCATAATTGTGTAAAGCTAATTTGAAAAATAAGTTATACTATTACTGCTAGTTATGTTAGTTTTACAAGGATGAGATTAACAAAAAGGTAAAAAAGCTGAAATATTGCATGAAAAACAAGCATTAAAATAACAGAATCCAGATGGCAAAAGCATACTACAGAAATAATTTCATTACTTTAAATTAAAAAAAAAAAAAAAAAAAAAAGAACTTATTGTTTTAACTAACATGAATATGAAAGATCTTATTCAGTTAGATGATTTAACAGAATTGCACATTAGAAAACACAAACTTTGATACATAAAGCACAAATTCCATTACACTTTTACAGAAAGAAGAAATACTGGATTTAGTTGAAAAAATGAAAAAACTCATCCCTGGTTTTATTTTGAAATAGATAGTCTATTATATCAAATGTTATCATTTATAACAATAAAATTTAGAAACATATTACTTAAAAAAGTATATGAAGCCAAAATTACACTAAATTTCATGTATTACATTATTTTCAAGTATAATATACAGAAAATGAACTGGAAATTTTCAGATCAATAGCATAATTTTATTAGATATTTAATGAAAAAGTTTAATATAAATCAGAGTCAAACCTTTCTTTTAGGTGAAATTGAAATAAAATCTATCAAAATTTAGACACTTTGCAGTTAAATATTTTCAGTTTTTAATAAGCAGTTCGATCGAATAATATTCTTCAACTGTGTTTGTCTTTGGGTACATTTTTTATTTTGCTTTCTATGAAATTTGTTTAAGTCACTGCTTGATTAAAACAAAATATGACACCCTTACAATGTAAAAATAGTTCATTCCCTTTAATGAAGAATAAAGTTATAAAATAAAATTTTCACCAAAAGACCAATTAAAATACACCAATTTCCCTGAATATTGACTAGGTTAATTTTTTTTTAATACGTCGTTGTATAAACTGAACAGCAAATCCTTTACTGGATCTTGAGTTCATTTCTCAATAATATTTTACAAAACAAATTATATGAAATAGAACTTTTCAGGATAAGAAAATAGCTATTAAATAAGTAATTGTTCTAACTTCTCTTTTGCATGAATATAAAACAACGATCAAGTATGCTTTAAACTGGCTGAATTACATTTTCTGTAACAAAGTTTTTTTCTGTGTTACTTTTAATACATACATATGTACATCAGATGCCTTTATGTACAATTATAATTATACATTTAAAATGTCCATCTTTTTTCTTAATTTTTGTTATATTAAACACCATGAAACATTAAAATCCAACTGTTACATTTGAAAAATTTATAGACAATATAATCCTCAAGTTTGAACATGAATGATGATAAATACATTTTATGTTCATTACACAACAATTTGCTGTAGATGTTAATCAAAATAACATATAGGTTAATTTTTATTGGTATTTTACTAGAAGATAATATGCTTACTTACCATAATTTATTTTAACATTTAAGCAAAAGAATTCTAGGTGCAAGAAATATTTTATAAGCATTCATGGAAGTTTTATTTCAAAATATTAAATCATATTAAATACAATATACAGAGATATGTCATAAGTAAATAGACACTCTGAATTTTATGAACACTGATGAATTTCAAGGTAACAACTGATTTTTTTTTTTGCAGGTTTGTATAAAGTAACAAATTGTCAAGCTCTTAAAATATGCCTTGAAACCCTGGCTCAAAAGAATTGAGTGATTTTCAACGATGCAGATTCCTCTCTCAACTGTCAATCTTGTGATTGTGCAATTCAAAACTGCCCCCCCCCCCCCAAAAAAAAAAAAAAAAAAAAAAAAAAAAAAAAACTGTGATACCTCGTTCAGGTCAACCTGGACCAACAGCACGTCAACTGAGGACTGCCAAAAGGATAGTCGAAAAGAATCCTCATTGCAAGCCTCCAGATGTGGAAGCACAGCTTAATGTGAGTCGCCGTATAGCTATCAGTTATCTTCATAAGTTAGGATACTGTGGGAGAGCTGCTAGATGCAAACCTCTTCTCACTGCAGCCAATATTAAGAAAAGAAAAGAATGGGCAGCTGCAATGTCCAAACATGATTTGACATTTTGGAAAAATATTATCTTCTCAGGTGAGTCCACTTTTGCTCAGTTTTCATGTAGTGAATGCACATGGATCTGGAGACAACCCACACAAGAATTTAGCTTAAATCGATTACAGCCAACCGTAAAACATGGCAGATTTTCCATTCTTGTGAGGGGTGCAATTTGGAGCACTGGAAAATCAGAACTAGTAGAATGTGTGGGTAATGTTAATAGTGAAAAATATATTGCCATATTGGAGAAGAGGCTTTTCGCCAATATTTTCAGGTGAGATACTGAATAAATCATTGATGCTTTTCATGGAATATGGCGCTCCTTGCCCTACAGCTAAAAGAGTCAAAGAATGGGAAGCAAAACAGGGCATTCGAAAGCTTCCATAGCCCAGTTAGTCACCGGATATGAAGCCCATGGAACACCTATGGGCTCTGCTCGATCATGCACTTAAACGACATCCATGACAACCTAATTCTTGTAAAGAACTTTTGAGTTGTTCACATGAGGAGTGGACTAAAATTCCTCAGATAGCAGAACTCATTGTCTGCATGACAGACAGAGTAATTGCTTTGAAAAAAGCAAGCGGGGATTCAACTAAGTTCTAACATACATATTTTGTTTTTGTATCAAGTAGATACTATGAAATAAATAACATTGTTTAAGAATTATAGTGTCTATTTACTTATGACATGTGTCTGTATATCACAAACAGAATGAGGTAAAAATTAATCTAAGATGACTTTAACAAATGAAGTGTTATTCTGTTTTAAAATACTTTTAAAGGAAATTTATAGAAAAATTTGAAAACTGAAAATAATAATGCAATCTGGTCAATAAATCTGAAATTAACTTTTGTATTTCATAAAAGAAACTAAATAAATATGTAACTAAAACAGGAATTGTTAAGCAAAAATATAAGAGAATGACCAATTTTTATAATATATTCTTCTTCTTAACTTTTTTTTTTTTTTTTAATCTTTAAATATTGATTTAAATAAAGTACTTAAAACATAATTTATAAATTATTCCCAGGAATCATCTTTAAAAGATTAAGTAATAAATATTACAAAAGATCTAATATAAAATAAATTTGCTATTTTTAATTAAATTTTTACAAAGATTAACAAGAAGCAACAAAAATGGAAGACAACTGCTGTTTTCTTTTTTTTCCCACTTCATTTAAGTTAAATTATAGTAATCTTGAATCAAAGTACCTTAAACAATTTGTATGATCTATATTTAGGCACAAAAAACAAAAAAATACGAGTTTCTTGATACAAATATACTAATAGCAGTTTATATTCATTTTAACATATCAGTTTAACAAGCATGATGGAAATATTCTTTAAGATTACAAAAGGGTCACAAATTTTATATAGTGACATTAATATACATATTTATTAAATCCAAGCTCAAATATTTTTTTCTTTTTTTACTATAACTACATACAGAATTTGCCTATGAGTTTTCTTTTTACTTGGTACCAAGTGCACTTTGACCACAAGAAATAAGCTTATTATTCAAATTTAAGAAACAATATTAGCCCTAAAAATTATTTATACATATCAAATGCATAGAATTATCTTCCTGCAATAAAAATTAAATGTCCTTAGTTTTCCTTTACATTAAAAAAGCAAGCTTTGAAAAAATTGAAATTAATTTAAAAGGAATACAGACAGAAAAATTAAGATCAGTTCTATTATTAGGAAAATAAAACAAATAAATTTTCTGTTAAAAGGAAACTGCAATCTATAAAGACAAGATATGTTTCAAGACTAACTTCATTATTAATAATAAATTTCTATGGGATATTGGAACTTCAATAAACTTGGTATATTGGAACTACTTTCAAAAATATTTCTTAGGATTTGGCTTAATAGAAATGAAAATAATAATATAAACTATTATCTATTTTTTAGAATGACTTGAGAATGGTACAATTGTTATAAAGGAATTGGATATATAGGCTTATTACATTGAATAAAAGCTTAAAAAGAAGGGAAAAAAACCCAAAAAACTAACGAATTTATAGCTGCATTGAATTAGTTAACTACTAGGAATGATCTAGCTAACAAAGTTAAATGCATAAATGGTTTTTTGAAATTAAAATTATTAAGAAAAAAAAATCACTTGAAACATTTCACTGTCTTAAACTTGATCACTGATCTGTGCAAAGATAACAAATAAAAATATTAAAAAAAAAAAAAAAAAGACACAACTAATGAATCTGAATACTTCATGAAAGCTATCATGGCAAAGAAAACAGTAATTAACAATGTCCTATATTACATTTGTATGGAAGGGGAAAATGATGTCCAAAAGCAATTGCTACAAATAAACCATTAAGGCCAAGTACTATCCAAAAATATATTTACATGAATACCACTTTATAGTAGAAATACTGATACTCGGATAAAACTATTCAAATGTAGATGAATCACACAAAAATGAAAGAAGATAAGGAAATTTTAAATAAATTATTTAAGAAAGTGAAACAAAACAACTATGTACAAAAAAAAAAAAAAAAAAAAAAAAAAAGATTCTATAATATGCATAATACATTAAAAAGTAAGCTGTGCCCATGATCACTAAAGTTAAAAAAAAAAAATAAAATAAAAATAAAAAATAGTAATAAAAATAAAAAATACATCACTTTCTTTTATATAATATTTATTAATATCCTAACTCAAATCAATGCAATAAATACAGCTATTGTTTTATTTTTATAAACCACACAATCAACAAACTGCTAAACATGGAGTTAAATACTCCAAGAAATAATATAAATTTAGAGGACTAGAATAACAATATATATAACACAATATAAAGTCCAATTACATTTGCACATAAATCTTCACTATATTTCTTCACGTCCTGTCAGTATTTTGCACAGAAAATATCTCCAATAGCTTTACTATTAGACAGTAAAATTTAGACTAGCATAAAGACATGCACTGAAAATAAATCAAGGATAACTATTTTACTTCTAAAGTCTTTTAATCACAATCTCTTGCAGCATACACCTCAGGAATACACAGCAAATTACAATATCACAGACCTAATTTTTTTTAACAAGAATACTGCAGCACCAATGCTTTTTAGGTTATGCTTTACACCTAAAAGCATACAGTAATCTACATGAAACACTTACAAAATATACATCATGAAAAACAAATTTCTCTTCTAAAAAAAAAAAATCGTTTTAAAATAAATATTTAGAATACATTAGCAATTATTTTCGAAAAATACATAGAGAGAGATACTTCAAGAAAAAGAAAGAAAGTAAAAAATGTTGGATTAAATTTATATTGATATGCAAAAGTAATATTAGCTATAAATTTGCTATCTTAAACTGTTTCACAAGAGGTATTTCAGGGCTGATGCTCAGCATCTACACTTATATGTAACACATGCTCAGATATATTTCAAAATGAAATATTACATCATGCAAAGTTGCAAACATTACAGAGTATCATTAAGTATTACAAGACTTATTTATAAAATTAGAGAAATACTTAAAAATTAAAACCTTTCTGTAGACTCAAATAAATATTTCAAAATACATTTTGATTTTTGGCTTGCATAAGCCATTAATTACAAGTTCTTAAATCATAAAAGAAGGGCCAAAATTTTGAATGGTACTTAACAAAATTTCCGCTAGCATTACATAAACAATTATATAGTACATTAGAACACAATGCATAACTTTAATTTTATGCCTATACTAATATTCTGCTTTAAAAAAATTACAACATAAAATTGAAATTACAATAGTTCAGAAATGTAACAGACTTATATAAAATAACAGCAGTAAAAATAAAAATGTAAAACCTAAACAACAACTACGAATAAAATTTTTCACCGGAAGTCTATATCAAAGAAAAAACTTTAACAAAATTTACATTTTTAGTCAATCATACAAGGAGTAACATATTTTCTGGGTATTCCCTTCAATTCTAATAAAAATTCTAAACAAGCTTTAAAAAAAAAAAAAGTAATTTTTAACAGAAAATTACAAAACTGGGGCACTGAAAAACTTTTCTTCTTTTTTCTTTCTTTTCTTTCTTTCTTTCTTTCTTTTTTTTTTTTTTTTTAATCAAGCAATATTGTACAGACTAATAAAAGTTCACAGCCACTTTGTACAATACATACATGAGAAATCGTAAACATTTTGTCAAAATTGTGGGAAGGTCACTTCTGTGGATCTGAAACAAAATATTTAAAATTATATGAAGTAACGAAATAAAAGAGAAAGGAATTATATATACAATAAAGTTTATAATGGCCAAAAATTCCACAAATATTTAAAACAATTATGCATACATGACAACTAAATATATACATATATTTTTGATATATAAGAAAGTAAATTTTAGATAACTTCTAAGAATTCTTGACTGAAACAGTTTTTTTTTTTTTTTTTTTTTTTTTTTTCCAGGCTTGAAGATTTCCAATTGTTTAACACAATCATGAAAATTTGATTTTAATCACCAGTTGATTTCATTTTAACAAAGTAATTTTTAAAAATTATTTTCCCAATTTTGGAATAGCTTTTAAAAAAGACAACAAATTTAATCTATTATCTTTTAAATAACTCCTTATTTTATTCAGAATTTGCCATTTAAAAAATATTTAAAGTTTAAGTAAATAATTTTTTAAACCATAATGTATCTGCACCTATCACATTGGCAATGAAAGCTACATTTTGATAATTGCTCTAAAATTTAGTAATCCCTCCCCCCTTAAACTTCCTTATAAATTAACATTATATTGCATAATCATTGGGGATCATTTAACCCTTTAGCATTCTTTGGTTTTGCATTGAAATCAGATTTTTAACAATTTTTTATACTTCAAATTTTCATCATTTTTCTCTTATTTGAATTGATTTTTAAATTTTTGGTTCTTCCCTGTTAGGTAGATATAGCAGCACTATTTCAAAACATAACAAAGGATGTTATAGAGGAAGCGAAATGCAGAAGTTACTTTAAATTTCTTAGTAGGTGCAAGTGCACCTACTGCAACCACTGTTAGTAAACCACCATTCCTTGGTGGTGCCTTGCTGATGAACTCGTGCCTTGCTTTTTCATCTGATGATGGGTTGTGCTATTATTTTTACCTGAAATTACTGTTGCAAGTTTTCTACAATTTATAGTATTTACTTACAAAGTTATTTATTTATTAAAGTGTTTTAATTTAATCAGTTTAACCCATAAATGTTTCAAACCAAAAATTTCTCAAAAATAAAAATGCTACTTTTTCTTTTTAGATAATTATGATCAGCTATGTGTCTAATAACTATTTTTGAAATCAATTTAACATTTATCTAAAAGAAATCTAGAGCGAATGTTAAAGATTTAATTGCTACCCTTAAAATTTTTATTTTGTATAAATTAAAATTTAATTATATGCAACCAGTATATACATATTTCTGGCAGGTAATCCTATATAATACCATAAAAAGCCCCTCTTGAGTTTCTCCAGGTTACATATTAACAACCTCTATATTAATTCAGTCAATGGAAAACTTCTTGCCCTTCATATTCATTTCTTTCTCTTACACCACTTTCAATGTCACTCTTTGTTAAAGTCTCTTTCACGATCACATTCATTTATATGAATAATGTTAACAAAACATGAAGTTTTTCATGCAATAGATTAAAAATACGCGAGGAATGTCTCCATTTTTTGAAGATAACTTTCTGAAATTTTTTTATAATTAAATAGACTCAGTGTCCAAAAATATCATTGTAGTACAAAGCAATGTAAAATTTTTAGAAGACTGCAATAAATGGATAAAAGAATTTAGAACTTTAGCTCCACTCACCAACCTAAGGAGGTTTCATCGTCCCCTTACTCACTTCATTTATTAACCCCTGTGGGCTCTGCCTGCCTTTTCGCTGCTTTGCTTTTCACTGAACAGAAATATTAATAGTGCATAAAAAAGGATATATTAGTATGAAGCATTAAACTACAAATTTCATGTCCCCATTTTAATAATAAAATCAATACCACTGTATACAGTAAACCAAACAGCAGTACAGAAATTATCCACTACAATAGCAAAACACCATATCGGTATAAAGTTAGTGCAGTTCAATCCTATATTAATTGCACTCTTTTAAATTGCAGTGAACCCAAAGACATTACAAACAAACTAACTTTTATTAAGTGACTCTCTAAAACAGCTGGTTACCCTGATAAATCAGTTGACAGATTATACAGAAAACATATCAAAAACCTTAATAAAATTCCTAGTTGCCACAAATCTCCCCTTAAATTTACAACATCCAATACCATATGGCAAGGGTGCCTCCATTAAAATTAAAAACATTGCAGCCAAACACAATATTAACATTCCCATAAAACCCAACACCAATATTTTTTTTAACTAATAAGAAGTGTTAAGACCCCATCCCTCCCCTAAAAATAGCTGGCATTTATAAAATCCCTTTCTAACAGCCAAAAAAAATCTTAAATGTTATATAGGTATGTCAAAATGAAAAATTAAAACCAGAGTAAAAGTCATGACACCAAGACAGATAAAAATAGCAACAGCATTTAACCAAAACTTATAATGAAGATGAAATTAAGATTAATTTTTAAAAGAATAACGAAACTCGCAAACTACAACAATCACAATTATACTGCATACCATGAAACAGTTGAAATTATTGACCATATTAACTCCTGTAATGGCAATGATGCACCAGGCATCAATAAAATGTGGTGCTACCTTTTGAGGTGAGCCACCAAGCGAGCAGACCAGCTGCAGTTTCCAAAGACTTCCATGCCGTATGTGCCAGTGACCAGAGCGGAGTTCTCCACAGGAAATATTTCAGCTGTCCAGTGAAGCAAAGTAAGGTTTTTCCATGATGTTTATTTGTAAGTAAATTATAATTACTAAACCTTCATCCCAAAGTTGCTTTCATAAACAATGCATTAAAAACAACTCACATATCTCAATACAATATTAAACATTTATCATTTAATTGTTAAGCTGCAACAAACAATAGCTCAAATTATTTTTGAAAAGCTAGCTGGACTTATATATGCACAAATTTTTAACTTGTTCATAAAGATAAAAAAAAAAAAAAAAAAAAAAATATATATATATTCTTACCCATGTCTGGTGTGTACTCACTGGAATCCATACTTAATATATATGGAATGATACTATCAATTTGGACATTTCCAATGAGACCTGAGAAAAATAACTCTTCGGTGATAGATGGCTGTAATGAGCGAAGAGCAGGTAATCTAAATTAAATAAATAATGAAAAGTTTCATTACTAGTAATAAATTCATAGCTTAGAATTCCTTTAAAAAAATCATTGTTATTAAAATCAAAATACAAATCAGTAAACTGGGGAAAATGATTTTTAAAAATATATACAGTCGAACCTCATTAACGTGAATCTCAAGGGGATAAAAAATTTGTTCATGTTATCACTAGTTCATGCTTTCAGTAACTAATCTTCATACAACTTAACTAATCTTCTGTTTGACGGGGATTGTGGAAAACAGTTCATGTTAAAAGTAATTCATGTTAAGCATGTTCACGTTAATGAGGTTTGACTGTACATATATTTTTCCAGGTCACTTTTTGGCATATTTTATAAACTGAAATTTTTTGTCTAAAATTTCCTTGGTCACACATTTTCCTTGGTCATTATTCCCCAAGAATCAGTCAAAATTCTCTGACTAGCAAATTTTAATTTGAATTAGCAAATATCATTTAAATTCCCTGATATCTCTCTGATTTCCAAGTTGCTAGCCATCCTGTGTATATATATATCATTTGTAATCAGAAATATTGTAGCTTTGGGATTGATCATACTTTATTGTGTATATTGGTAATTCTATAAATTTTTATATTTAATATTTTATTGTAAATATATATATTTGTGTGTTTAAATATTGTCCCAAGGGGAAAAAGATATGATGAGAGATATACGATTCAAACTGTGAAACACCCTTCAAGCCAAATGATATGGGGTGCAATGTCTGTGTCTGGTACTGCTAGTCTGTATTTTGTGCCACCTAAAACCACTATGAATGGAAAGCAGTACCTTAATTTGTTATGTGAGAAACTGAAACTTCACATGCATGTTCATAAATGTTCAATTTTCACGCATGATGGGCAGGGGCGCGCCGACCCGGTGTGCGAAGTGTGCGGCGCACACAGGCGCCAGTTAAAAAAAGGCGCCAGCCGAGAATAGATTATTTTGAAATATATATATATATATATTAAAAATCAGATTTCATAATCCTAGTCTGAAGCCATGTGAGTAGTGTGGCCAAATAAGGCGCCTTGGAAACTGCATTGACAAAACTTGAGCTCAGAAACAGTTTTGGAGATTTACTGCGAAAGGGCGTGTTAAAAGTGGGTTTACTTGGTGAGGATACTCCTACCCTCAGCAAAATTTTCTTTGTCTTTTTTAACATATCAAAATTTCCCTTTGAAACTTAAAAGTGCACCCGGATCTCTTCCATCTCTCTCTTCTGCTGAAAAAAGGCCATTGGGGCTAAAAAGACAAATTAATTCGATTTCAAAAAAGAAAATTTAATAGATCCAACAATTTTATTTAGTTAGTTTGTGGGATGAGTTTAACGTTGCACTAGTGCCAGGGGCGTAGCGTAAGGGGGGGGAGGGGGGGGAGTCTCCCCCCCCAATGTTTTAAAAAATAGGGCGGCATATTGAAGTTTCTGGGGGCGCTGTTTTGCGACTTAAAGTTCATTTGAAAGTGGATCATAATTTTGTTAATTTATCATTAGTTACAGAAATCACTTAAGAATTTTATGTATCACAAGCTGACCAACTGGTTCACCGACCAGCAAAAAAAATTTGCGTTAAAATGTCTGACTGTAGCAAACTATTGTTTGGTGGCGCCTGCGGCGCCCTCTAAACTAATTAGACGCCTAAAACAGCCTGTTTTTCTACCGTGCAAACAACCCTTGAAAATTCTCATCGTATTCATGACGCTTAAAAAATCTGATCATAACAAATTCCTGTTTGGGGGCGCATACGGCATGATTTCCCGTTTTGTTCACTTACAATAGCCTGTTTGCTTACCGTACAAAAGACTGTTGAAAAATCTAATCGTATTCGGGACCCTTTAAGAATACGTTAGTGGTAAGCTCCAGCTGAGCTGCGCCTTTCCCTGTTCAGGCACCTACAAAGGCATAATGAGGTTTCTGGGGGGGGGGGTGCTGTTTTGCGCCTTGAAGTTCATTTGAAAGTGGTTCATAATTTTGTTGATTATCATTAGTTACCAAAAACACTTAAGATTTTTATGCATCAGAAGCTGCCTTCGGCGACCAACTGGTTCATCGACCAGCAAAAAAGTTTGCATTAAAATGTCGGACTGTAGCAAACTCCCATTATGTGACGCCCTCGTAACTAATTAGATGCCTAAAACAGCCTTTTTAAATGTGTATAATAACCTATTTTCCTACTGTGCAAACAATCTTTGAAAATTCTCTTCGCTTTCATAACTCTTAAAAAAATCTGATCATAACAAAGTCCTGTTTGAGGGCGCTTATGGCATAATTTCCCATTTCAAACACTTACAATAGTCTGTTCACTTACCGTGCAAAACACTGTTGAAAATTTTGATTGTATTCAGGACCCTTTAAGAATAAGTTAGCAGCAAACTCCAGCTGAGCGGAGCCCTTCCCTGTTCAGGCACCTACAACAGCATGTTTGTTTACCATGCAACGACCCTTGAAAGTTCTGACCTTAGCAAATTCACGCTCTGTAGCAACTGCGGCGTTCTTCTCCCATTTCACATACTTACAACTGACTCGTAAGTATGCGCAATCGCTTTCTCTCCTCCAAAAACTTAAAATTACGATTTTTCAAGACCTTAGCTCGAAAAAAAAAGCAGTTTATTGTACGTTATGGCTATTGCATAAAAACAAAATTAGATGAGGTTTGATTTGGTTATAACGATTTCTCACTAACAATTTTTTATTCTGAGTGATCCTTTAAGCAAATTTTTTATTTTAGTTTCATCGCTTACGTGTTTTGAAATATTTATAAGTCTATAGAATTCAACTAGTGTTTCTTCACATGAAATAGCGCGAGGAAGCTGATTTAACGTCGCATTAATAGGCATATATTGGGTAATTAGCGATGGTTTGGGATTAATGCCCCAGTGGCGGTCCGAAGACAAGCCATCACAATTTTTATCTTCTGTGGAAGGGATGGCTCCCCCGCTTCAGTATCCCCAGACGTATTATTTGCACAGAGCATGGAGGATATTGCTGCCACGACAGAGTTTACGTGCACCAGAGGAGACTGACTTTCATGATGGTCTTATATTGGCTCGATTATTGAATCCGCAATCTTTCTGTCAAGCTGGTAGATGTGAGGTGCCGGGTATGATCCCAGGTCTCGCTTGTCGGCCTAGCCGTTCAGAATTTTCCATGGTTTTCTCCGAAACTTGCGTAAATACGGGCTAGGAACGCTTAGAAAGACCTCCACAGAAGGCACTCCTCCTCAGGCCTAGGACCCTAGAACAGTCAATTGGCCTTTTTCCCAAACACCGACACCAACACCTAAGATATAAATTTCTGTGCAAAAAAGATTTAATTTTGGACAACGGGACTTTTTTTTTAGTTTGTTCTTCCACATAAAGACATGCGGTAATTGTGTCGCATTCCTTAGCAATTGCTACTGTATTTCTTAAAACATTTTTCCCACGATATGGGAAAAAAGAAAAACGTTTTTTAATTCGTTTAAATATATAAAATAACAATAATAAATAAACTACTGCTTTTTTTCCCCCCCTTAAGAGTGAACAATACCTAATTTCATAATAAGAAAACACCACAGAACTGGTGTTTGAAAGCAATAATTACAAAACTTTGAATAAACACTATAAAATGCAATAAACTTGCAATAATTGTTTCGGGTCGAAAAAACACATGATCCTTCGTCAGGCGAAAAAAGTTGGCACAAGTGCTGCAGTCAAAGTGGCAACGCACAAAACGGTTTTAAGTGAACAGCAAAAATACATACAGATGAATGTAAACATAAATACTGGTGTGAGGAGAATAGTGCTGACTCTAAAATAAAAGGGCGGCCGGGGGGAAATAAAAAGAAAAGGGGCATAATTTGCAGTGTTCTATGTTATGATTCTTGTACGTAACAAAAGTAAGTTACTAATTTTCCTTGTATATATATATATATATATAGGCTGTATGCATTTGTTATTCCAGGAATGTTGCAGAATTATTGCTAAGAAAGTTTAAAAGTCAGGGGAAAAAATCTAAAGGTCTCTAAACATTTAAAATGTTAGAAAAGGCTACTTGGTACCAAAATGTTTTTAAAAGGGCCGCCAGTTGCAAAAATATGTTGAAAAAGGGCTACAGGGTGCTAAAAAATGTTTAAAAGGGCACCCTGCCAAATTAGCCTAGAGTCAGCATTACAGAATTATGAAATAAAAGAAATAAATAAATAAATTAAATTTAAAAAATGTAACAAAATCTAAAAATTTAAAAAATATCAAAATTAACCGAAAATCGAACTTATGTGAGAAATTTCATAGCATCAGACAAGAACGGAGTGGAACAAATATCATTAACAAGATTTTTCGAATTTTTAAATATGTAAAAAACTTCATGGATATTCAAATGGGAAGAGAAGACAGGAGATGAAATTATGTTAGTTTTAGAAAAATCAAAACGATGGCTATGAACCCAGCAGTGGGAAGCAATGGAAGATTTAGAGATCTCTTCATTACGAACATTTTGACAGTGCTCATTTATTCTATATTGCAAACGCCTTTTAGTTTGATCAATATAAACTAAATTGTACGACGAACATAGGACTAAATAAATGCCAGAACGGTTTTCAGTAGGAATGGGATCTTTAAGAGAAGATAATTGAATTTTGTTGACGGGTTTCTAAATGACTTTAAAACCAAACGGTGAGAGAATTTTAGAAATTTTAAAAGAAAGTAATAAATAAAAAGGTAAAACAACTGGAATGAGACTGTGATTGTTCAATTTGGTATCAGAACGTTTAGGATTCTTGAATTTATATAAAGCTTCATTATTAATAGAGGGATTATAGCCTCGAGAAAGAGCAAGAGATTTCAAGAAGTAATTAATTTCTTTCGAAAGACTAGACGGATCAGAACAAATGTGTAAGGCTTATGTTTTTCTTACTCATTTTCCAAAAATTGATAAATTTTTAATATTTCATTTTGCGGTAAAAAAAAAAAAAAAAAGAAAGAAAGAAAGAGAAAAATGCACATATTGATTCAGGTTTTTGAACTTAGAATTACATTAAAAATAAAAATAAATAAATAAATAAACGATTGTAAATTTTCTTAATGTGAAAACAGAATTTAAATATACATTATGTAATGAGTAATCATGAAATCAAACTTTCCCACAGAGTAACTGTCGGCGAGATTAGGTATTGTCCACTCTAAAAATATAAAGTTGCTTTCTTTAGCAACAGTTACTATTTTCATTTCTTAAAATTTATTTTGAAAGTTTTATGTTTTACCTGAATTATAATGTAATATCTTTTAAATTTGTTGGAAAAGGGGGAAAAAAAATCTTTTTCAATTGTTCTACTTTGTCTCAAACCAATACTCTGTTTGTCCTAAGAAAGATACTTTTGCTTAGTCTCATACGAGAATATATATATGTATATATTTCTGCAAAGCACATTAACCATATCTTTCGAACGATACTACTTGTAAGCACTTCCTTTTATTGAAAGTAGGCTAAAAATGTAAGAGAAATTTCATGTCTGTGTATTAATATATAGATTCACTGAAAAAATTTAGAATACTCCAAAGATGTATAAAAAAAAAAAAAAAAAAAAAAAAAAAAAGCTGCTAAATGGAAGGGGAAAAAAAGCTTTTTTTTCCTTGGCATATTTTAGGAATATGCCCCGAAGGAGAGGGGGGGGGGGGGGCATGTATTAACCGACGAGGGGGCCTGTGCCCTCGAACCCAAAGATGGCAACACTCTTGAAAGTATGTGGGTGGCATTTTCAGATGAGGAATACGAAAGGGCGCCAAACGTCAGGTCTCCCCCCCCAATCAATTTTTCATGCTACGCCCCTGACTAGTGCTGCGCAATGTGTAAATGGGAACAGTCTGGAACGCACCCCTACAGATGGTCGTGAGACATGCCATCACAACTTTGATCCTCTACGGAGAGGATGTCTCTTCCTGCTTCGGTGACCTCCAAAGGTATAATTCATATGGGGACATGGAGGACATTGCAGCCACGACGGATTTTACGTGCACCAGCCACCATTAGTGTGCACGATGGTGTTTGGCCGGCTCGAGTTCGAACCCGAAATCTTCCAATTACGAGCTTGGTACTCTACCGATCGGGCGACCAAAGCCCCGGAGGATTTTATTTAGAGTAGTTTCTTCCTCTTTGCAACATCGATGTAACACTATGTTCTATTCAGGAAAGATTTTCTTTAGAAAAATAGTATGATATTATAGTTTCTACTTTCTTCTACACATTCAATAGAATAAAGTATTGGATTCCTAAAAATTTCCGACTTCTGATTATTGATGAATTTACACGTTTTAAGAGATCTACAACATGATTTCCTCAGTTTTAGAAAATGTCTAAGTGTGTGCACGTGAAAAAAATTCTGTGGTAGCTTTAGCTCAAAATCTAATGCACAGAACTTCACACAAATTTATATATAATTGCACCTTGACATAAGTGAGTGTCTGTCGACTCTTGGTGAAAATCGTCCTCCTCTTTTGTCATAATGACAGTTAGGACAAAATTTCTTATAAATGTGAACAATAAGCATCATTTTTGACAAATCGTTTTAAAAATTAAAAGATTTATTGGTAATTGTAATAGTTTTTTTTTTTTTTTTAATTTAATGTATAACATTACTCTCCCTGGAATGGAAGTATACATTCCCCTTCCCAGGAAGTGTAAAGTTTCAGTTTGAGTATTTAAAAAAAATAAAAAGGTTATCAGTACCTTTAAAATGAATGTTTGAACAATAAATCTGTGATAATTTAAAACAAAGTTAGCATTCCTTTCATTTTTATGAAACAATCAAACAAAAATTCCTGAAAAATTGAATTTTCTAAGATATCTTTAGGGCAGAAAGTTTACTTTTTTTAACTTTTTTTTTTTTTTCACCGAGATGAAAATTGTCTACATTCATCATGGAAAATTATTTTAATAAGCTACTTGTATTGCGTGAATTTCTATAGAAAAATACAGAGAAGAATTTTGTAATTGCCACAACATACTAGTTAACACATAAAATAAAATAAAATAACTAAATAAATAATATTTTTAAAAAATGGTTATTCTTTTATTATAAAATCTACAACAAAAATTGCCTCACAAGAATCAAATGGAAGACCATTTATGTATAAGGAAAATTTATATTGTCAACCATTAATCTTTAAAGATAAATTTACATCTAATCAGACAATTCAGAATTTTTATTTTATCAACTTGCAGTATTTGCCCAAACTTTTTAATTGTTTTAGAGATTATTTTGTTATAACCAACAGTAGCATCAGTGAAACAATCTTTTTCTAAACTTAAAAAATCAAAAAATACTTATGTTCCACAATGGCACCAGACATTTTTAAATCTTGCAATTATATCGATAGTATAAGATACGATTTTCGATCAAATAGATGTGTATTATTCCAGAATTTACAAAAACTCAAGCAATTAAAATACATTTCACTAAATAGTAATACCATATATATTATTTACTATATGGAAAAACACGTATAATTTTAGTCAATTTTACATACAAATTACATAAAAACTTTAGCTAATGAAAATGGGCAAAATTCCTTACACTATTTCTTTTTATCCATATTTACCAACTAATATCTATTATATGTTTCTACTTGTTTTTGTACTTATAAGTTTGTTTATTCCTTATATAAATGTATTATAAAGGAAAAAAAAAAAACTTTCCATAATGAACTAAGACAAATCTAGTCATTATATCGATAGTTATATATTATAAACTTGATTTTTAAGATTATTCGAGAGTTTCCAACAATGAAAGTGAGAAAAATAGGGCACACTACGGGATTTTTTTCTTATTATGCATTCTAACTTTATATACTTATAAATTTTATTTATCTATACAAGTACAAAATGTTAAATTCATTTATATGTGCAAATATGCTGCAATAGTATGACTAACTTTAAAAATTTGTCAGCATTGCAAAGAGTTAAACCACTTTCCTACATCATAGGTGTTGTTGTAGTAAAAGCAGATTTACAGTTAAAATAAGAGACAGTTCAATTATTAAAATTTTAATAAAAGGACTATATTTAATAGCGAAATAAAAATACCTTAAAAACATCCTTTTAAAGGAAACAGCAGATTAATTTCGGCCACCATCATGGCCATCCTCAGTGCTGAATCACAACCTAGACGTACGTTCCTTAGTTTCAAAGGGTTGTTTTGTTGGCGCCGCATTTCTTTCACTTCACATCGTTTTCTTTCATTAGCTGTTGCCATTCCGGCGGAACTAAATAGTGCTCTCTATCGTTAACAGAATTTGAGTTATTAATAATTTCCATGGCCTCCCTTTTCAAAGCGTAACTATAGTTGTTATAAGGAGCTATTTTTTTAATGTTTATGGAGTTAGCATTAATTGGGTTATTATTGTGGGTAGTGGAAAAGGCTGTGGAGGTTTTATCATATTTTAAATCTGCACGGTGTTCTTTTTCGCGTTCGCTTATCCGTCTTTTCGTCATGCCAATGTAGCTAGCTTCGAACATATTAACGGCGATAAAGCTAGCTACATTGGCATGACGAAAAGACGGATAAGCGAACGCGAAAAAGAACACCGTGCAGATTTAAAATATGGTAAAACCTCCACAGTCTTTTCCACTACCCACAATAATAACCCAATTAATACTAACTCCATAAACATTAAAAAATTAGCTCCTTATAACAACTATAGTTACGCTTTGAAAAGGGAGGCCATTGAAATTATTAATAACTCAAATTCTGTTAACGATAGAGAGCACTATTTAGTTCCGCCGGAATGGCAACAGCTAATGAAAGAAAACGATGTGAAGTGAAAGAAATGTGGCGCCAACAAAACAACCCTTTGAAACTAAGGAACGTACGTCTAGGTTGTGATTCAGCACTGAGGATGGCCATGATGGTGGCCAAAATTAATCTGCTGTTTCCTTTAAAAGGATGTTTTTAAGGTATTTTTATTTCGCTATTAAGAGACAGTTCATTCAGTTTTAACGGGAGTGGGGTGGGAGCAGGGGTCGCAGCGTTCCTATGCATTTTTACAAACGTTTTATTATATTATCACCATAATTTTCAAAAAGAAATTTTCTTAATGGTTTTTATGCTATAATAGCACTAAGATTTTCAAAGAAATTTTCTTTCTAAAAATTGTGGTGAAAGTATAATAAAACTATCTTAAAAATATAGGAACGCAGCAATCCTGGGTGGGAGGCAGTAGAGGCACCAGATATTCCCCGACGGGGGGACACCACCTCCCCGACAGGGGGCACTACATGAAGAGAGTTTATTATATAAGTATTTATCAAAAACTGCAATACTGTTAATAATATTACTGTTAATATTTGTACCATTCCATTTGTTAGTGTTCGTCGTGGTTTTGGAGATCATCATGCCACAGACAGACATTTTCTAAAAATATCGTGGTCAAAACGTGTTCTGGACCTCTCAAAGTGTGTATATTCATGGAAAACTGGAAGCTGAAAATTTTTACGAATCCAATACTTTCTTCTATTGAATACAGAATGGAAAAACTGGAATGCTCCAAATTTGTACAAGGAAAGAAAAATGCTGCCAAAAGTAGAAAAACTGAAAATTTGTATTTTTTTCCCACGAGAGATTTTAGGAGTATGCCCCGATGGGGGGTCACAGACTCCCCGACAGGCACAGGCCCCCTAGCTGGCACCACCCCTGGTGGGAGGTGTTAGTCAACCTTGGAGACAGCCTTGATGACTTGGCAACTAAACTTGACTAGAAGTAACAATTCAGTGTTTCCAAAGTTTAGAAGCTGATCATCAATAGATGCCGTTTTAGAATTTTCTGGATACATCAATAGGTTTCTGGAGCAGAATAACCTCGAAAGTTCGTCAAATCCCGACAGAGAATATAAAAAGAGAAGAGACACTCCCAAAGGGTTCAGTTGTGTTCAGACATCTGTTCTGGTCAGATCTCTGAGATATTTCAGTTTAAACGGTTTATTCTTATTCCTAAATCAGTGAAATTCTTGCTCTACAGTGTATTTAACGCTGCTTAACGAGATTTTGTGGTGTGAATATCTGTACGATGTTTTACTGGATTGTTTCGAGAATAATCCTTGAATAAAATGCATTAGTCAATAAGAAACTGTCTGTTTCTTTACGAATTACTTTTTCCCACAAGAAAATTGGCGTTTTGGTAAGAATATGAATAGAGACTGACGGATATTTTGGATCAATATGATATGTGTAATACTCGCAAAATTTGTAATGAAGCGAGAGAAAATTTAGTTTACTAAGAATATTTACTTAACATTACTTAGTTTACTAAGAATATTTTTTATGTTTTAAATATTTACTTAACATTACTTAAAAATTAAACCCAAACAAATAGAAACGTTTACACTTACAGCTCTCATCTATGCCATCTAATGCCTCAACGCGGCATTTCTATCCCCAAATAAACACTAAATTTGCCTATTTTGGCTTCCTCTATTTGCCGGGCTATGGCAGCCCAGTCGGTAGATCGCCGTACTCGTAATTGGAAGATGGTGGGTTCGGTACTCGAGCGGGCCAAAGACCGTCGGTACACTAATGGTGGCTGATGCACGTAAAATCTGTCGTGGCTGCAGTGTCTGTACTGGCCCATGTTCCCATCAAAATTATACCTCTGGGGTCACCGAAGCGGGAGATCCATACCTTCCGTGGAGAATCAAAATTGTGATGACATGTCTCCGGACTATCTGTAGGTGTGAGTCCCAGACCGTCACCAATTGCCCATTGTGCAGAAATAGTGTGACGTAAAACCCAACCAACCTCTATTTGCCTTCATAATTGTACCGCTTGTTTTTGAGACTCTCTGTAGAAGATTTTTCCCTTTCTGTAAGATGCCCTTTTTATTCGTTTTTTTTAAATTTCATTTTATTTTATACATTTCCTTTTTTCTTAGCTATTCAGAAAACTTATTATTATTAAGGTTCGAGATTCAGTTGAATTTCTGAATGATAATTATTCGTAAAACTTAAAAAAAAAAAAAAAAAAAAAAAAAAAAAGTTAATATAGGGCGCCAAATAAAACTATGCACACAGGCGCCTGACAATGCTGGCGAGCCCCTGATGATGGGGCTCTGTGTCACAGGGCAAAGACTGTCAAGAAATATCTGAGGGCACAGAAAATCAAAGTGCTTGACTGGCCAGGTAATAGCCCAGATTTGAATCCAATAGAGAATCTGTGGTGTATTGTGAAAATAAAGTTGCTGAAAACCAACCATCCACTGCTATGACACTTGTTGAAGCAATAAAGCATGTCTGGTGCACAGACATTTCTAAAGATTACTGTAAATCTCTTATTTATAGCATGCCTAAGAGGATTGCACAAGTTATTAAAAACAAAGGAAGTCCTACAAAATACTGACTTTAATTACAGTAAATAACCATGTATAGTCTATTTTGTTCTTTTATATGTAAAACATGTTATTTTTGCGAAATTCCATTAAATCTGATTTTTCTATGAGTGGTCTTAAACTTTTGCAAATGACTGTATATATATGATTAATAGGGCTGGATAATTTATCAATATATCCCCAAGTATCGATATTTTTTTAATATCCCGATAACAATATTTAAAATCTAGCTCCGCCAATATATCCCTTTAACGATATTGCCGAGTGCGCACCCGAGTGAACGAAACTCGAGCGAATGAAACCCGATCAGCCAACATATAACAGCTAACGAGACCCGAAGAAAAAAAGCGCCGAATATCTTATTCTAATACTCATTTTCTACTTTCCTCTAATTACTCACTGATAAACTAGAAAAAATAACCCCACGCCAAACGATCTCTATTGCCCATCCTTCATAACCTCAAATCTAAACATCACTGCTTTAAAAAGGCCACCGCATAATTAAATAAATAAATAAACCAGTATTTATTGAAAGCCATCTGCTTTGATTATCCCTTGAATAAGCTGACTTCGTTCAAGGTCACGGTTCTACCCCTTCAGAAAAAATTCATCAGACATACTCCAATATCATAATCCATTCACTATTAATGCGTATTCATACCTATAATCAGCAGGTGTGTTTACTAGGAAAGAGATCTGATGTTAGTCGAAACGATATATCCCTATCCGAGATATATATTATGGGTTCTGATATATTACAATATATTGAATTCCCACTCTACATTCATGCATATCGTAGGTGATGGAAACCACAGAAAAGGCAATATGACGAATGAAAACAATATCTTATGTTTTAGCTCCTTTCCTGCTATTGGTTCATTGATATCGGTCTATTTCAAAGTGTCGATATAAAATGGCCAATAACATGCTTCAACATGTGTTTAATAAAGATCATCAAAGCCGAACTGATACAGTGATGCCAGATTGGGGATTTTGTCCCCATTTTGGAGAGTTTTGAGGCTTCTGGGGACAATTTTGGAGACCAAATGTTTGTGAGGACTTTTTGGGGAATTCTAAAATTTTTGGGGACAAATCTGGGGCATTTTTCAACTTTCTGTCAATGTTGGTAACGTAATGATTTATCCCTATGATTAGAGACTTTCAATAGCTTTATTGTTATTTGGGGATTTTTTTCTAAAATTGCCTTCATTTGGGGAAAAATCTGAGCTTAAATCATAGAAAAATCTGCTTGATATTTTTTTTTTTTTTGAAAAAATTTTTATTTTCCTTTTTTAGTAGAAATCAAGTTGGGGATTTTTTCGAAAAAAAAAAAAATGTGATTTGGGGAAATTTGAAGACCTGTTTGGGGAAATAATTTTCGACCATCTGGCATCACTGAACTACTAGAAAAGTTTTTTTGCAAATTTTCTTAGCGTTTAATAAAAAACTTCTGAAAATAAAAGCAATTATGGAATGTAATTTTTTTAAATATTATTTTATTATTATTAAATATTTCGATAAAATATTTTTTTTATTAAGACTGTACATCAGTAAGATAGCTCCCTTTCTCCTTTCCCATGTTATCCAATGGGATTTTCGTTGCTTCGTTTTATAAAAATATCTCATTCAAAAATGAAGTTTTTCGAATTCTGTTTTTTGAATATTACTCTTTCAACGGGTCGCCTTTTAGCTTAGTGAGCAATTTTTCGAAAAAATTAATTTAAATATTTTATTTCAATAAGTAAATTATGGACTCTAAGTGTGGATCTCTAAGTAAAATATTTAAATTTATTTTTTCGAAAAATTGCTCACTAAGCTAAAAGACGACCTGTTCAAAGAGTAATATTCAAAAAACAGAATTCGAAAAAGTTCATTTTTGAGTAAAATATTTTTATAAAACGAAGCGACAAAAATCCCATTGGATAACATGGGAAGGGAGAAAGGGTGCTATCTAACTGATGTAAAATAAAGTTTTATCGTCAGTAATTTTACAGTGACAGTTTCTTTATAGAATTATATAATATTAAATAGTTTATTACTTTTTTTATGTAGCATTTATTTTTTCTCTTTCCATTTATTTATTTATTTATTTATTTTATTTTTAAAACCGTACATGTTAAATAAATTGGTTTAAATGCAAAATGAGTTACTTTAAGTAACAAAATGAAACTTCAACATAATTTTGTTTAAATAATATAATTTTTATACTGACAATGTATACATACATACACACACACACACATATATATATATATAATATGTAATTCAAATTTCAGTTATTGTGAAACTATTACGAATGTGAATTGAACATATATATTTAAAATATATTGTAATGATTTGGTAAGAGGATACAAAAATAAAAATGACAAGTAACTGACATTTAGGATGCATATAAGAGTTTTAAGTAAAAAATATTACTCTCTACAACCAAAAAAGGTGTATTCAATGGCAATTCTGAACTATTTATAATGGCAATTCTGAACTATTTAAAATGATTTTCATTTTTATTTAATACCTACATCTTAAGACAATTTTCTGAAGCTTTATTTTTAGAAGAATTATGAATTTTGATATACTTGGTACAAATAAAACACAGATCACATATTAGCTGTGTTAAAATATGATTTTAAAATAATTAAAGCTTAAAATGGGAAGAATAGAGGATAAACTATACAGAGGTATACTAAAAAGCAATAGTATAAGTTATAAGAAACACAAAACATTAATTCACTTTTTATGATTTTTTTTTTTTTTTTAATGATAAAGTTATGGTAGTAATATACCAGAAAATACATGGAAAACACTCTTTACTTGTATACTTTAAAATTCGTGTGCATATGTCTTTAAAAAATAACAAATGTCTATTTTTTCCTGCCTTGAAAGAAATATCGCAATATATCACTAATATCGATATTAACTTGGTGATATATCGCGATATTTAATTTCTGATATCGTCCAGCACTAATGATTAAAGCTATATAATTTTTTTAACTATAGCGTTTTCTGCACAATATTAATTTCGCATAAAGTTTTATTTATTTATTTTTTTTAGACACTGATTTCACAGTATTATTTGTTATTATATTGAGGCTATATTTCTTGAGCCAATTTTGCTATCTAATTTATGATTTGAGTTTAACTTAAAATAATGTGTTATCTTTTCACAGGTAATATAATAAGAATGGAAACTTTTATTCTAGTAAAAATCTGTATTCATTTTTTATACCTGACTTCATGAACTATCTTATCTTTCACATATTGATGAATAGTCAACCATTCAATTAAAAAAAAAAAAAAAAAAAAAAAAAAAAAAAAGGAGTGGATACAATTGTTTGGTACAAATTCCTTTTACCTCTATCTGGTTAGTTTGAGCAATACTTTAACCATTTAAGTAAATAGTGATGAACACCTATTGGTCTATGTCTTAGCTGGGTAACAAAAAAAAAAAAAAATTATGTTATGGAAAAAGATAAGACAGATTCTTCCCATCTATAGGTAGAAGTTTTTTCTTAATGTACAGTCAACTGCCGTTAATTGGCAGACCTATAATCCACAAATATCTCTGATCCAAAATTGATTTTTTGATGTGGTCAAGAAATTTACAGTTCAGATTTAAAAAAAAAATAAAAAAAAGGTAATATTTTTCATATTTTTACTCCCTTTTTTTTCATTTTTAAATTAAATTTTTATTTTAATCCTTGCTTTTAAATGCAATTGGAAAAAACCAGTGAGATTTTCATATTTATTATCCTGCAATTCATACAGACTAGCCCCACGTCAGGCCAAAGAACATCAGGAAATTATATTAAAATTAAAAACTATCAATGATGAATAATCATTTTTGCACTTAGAGCATGCTAAAATTGTTTACCTTCATATGATTGATTACTTTTATTAATATTGAAGAATTATTTTAATCAAAAATTTATTAGAAATCATATTTCCATTTAAATGTCTATTTATACATTACCAACACAGGTCTATATCTAAAATTGGATAATTTTGGCTGATCTTTATGTTTTTGGATGTGCTGAAACCGAAGTTCAAGCAGTTTTCCTCTGTCATGTATAGATTATTGTCAATACAGGTGTCTACTGACACATTTTCTTCTGTGACTCTTCCAATGTAAATTATATGGTAACTTTTATGATACGCTTCCATGATTAATTATAATTACTCATGAAAACATACTAGAAACTATCTTGAGGAAATTGTGCTGGTAGACATTCTGTATTGACATTCTGTATTATCTATATGTAATAAAGAAAAACTGGCTTCATTTTCAGTTTTAGCACACCAATATATATACATTCATCAGTTAAAATTATCATATCAAATTTTGCCAACACTGTTTTTGTAGACCTGTGTAATAATAACTGACCTTGTATCTGCAAAAGAAAAATGTAGTGTCCACATATTGGCAGGCAGTACAGGAAAATGGCACTGGAGCTCTCTCATGTTGAAATCACATACATTGCTGCATATGGAGCAATATGTCACTCAGCAATTCCAGGAGGACTTGAGCGAGAAAGGTGCTCTGCCTCCTTCTATTGTCGATGGATGCAAGTAGAGGCTGATTATTCTAGTTACCTAGAAGCAGTTCCACTGCAGTTAGCTGTCCTGTAAAATGAGGTGCATATCCACTATTTCTCTCTTTGTGTAGGCAATTCATCCTTCCTTACATTCATTCAGCAGAATTATACTTTTTGTCACTTCATCCTGGCCATCTTTCCTCGAGACCTCTAGCATCCCTTCACATGTCTGTGTTGCACATGCAACTATATGTTCCAACATGATTCTTGCTTATTATTGTGTTACTGACCTCCATGTAAATTTTTGAACAATAGTTCTGAATCGCCCTGTGTATATGTATATATATTGTGCTGAATGCAAGCAATTTTTAATTTTATTCAAATGATTCTACATTTCATCAACATTGTATAAACAACATAAATGGTATTCGGTTCATTATGACTTTTCAAAAACTTTAATGTTCAAAAACTATCCCTTGAAAAGACAGTTTTTAAAAATCCACTTAACGAAACACAATACAAGTACCTATTGGTACCAACAGCTAAACCCCATCCATATTATCTTATGACACCTTTTTTATTTTTTTTCTAAATATAGAATTACTCATTATCTAATGCAGGGGTGGCCAACCCGCGGTATTCCTCATATCAAGTCTTCATAGAGTTACAAGCAAAAATTGATTAGGGGTAAATCTCTATATTTTAAAAAATTAAGGTATCACAGAGAAAAGTATTATATCCATTCAAATAATAATTGGAAAAGAAATATGACAATTTTAAATTTAAATTAAAGTAATGCTAATTAAGAAATGATGTGCATGTCTAAACTTACTTAAATAACTATTTTAAATCATTCGTAAGCAAAGTAATATATGACACAAATGATAAGAAGTGACAGCCCCTTAAGAACAATAAAAATTGAAATATCACTATAATTTGAAAAATAATGATTGGAATGAACTGTAAATTTAAAAACCCATATTTTTGATGATGCCCATTATATTCATGAAAAAATCAATGTAGGTCATAACTCATAAATTTTTGAAATATGAATATTAATAATTTTCATAATTCGAAAAGAATTTTTTAATCAAAAATATGCATGGAATATATTTAGCTTACTTCACTCTAATGTAAAAAAAAAGAAATTTTAATGTATTAAATTTTTGGGAAGATAAGAATTAATGTTTAATGCATTCATTTAACATAGCATCTCCATATTTTAACAAATTGTAACTCTGCGAAAAATTGAGAGAATTAAATAAGCTATACCCTTTTTTGGGCTGATCTGACCCAAATAATCCAAAAAGCTTGTCGAAATTTGGGGTTGCCTTTGAAAAAAATGAAGTTGTTGCCAGTTTTTATATGTAAGCACCCCTTAAGCTAAATCTAGTATTCTAAACTAGGCCTTTTTACTAATTGATTGGCACCAGCCACATGTCTCTACATTAATTTATGGTGAAATTAATAGGGAAAGGAGGGGGGGGGGCTTTTTCTATGACTGTACATACGGTGGGGCCCGAATGAATGAAATAGATTTCCAAAGTGGCCCACCAAGTGTTTTGGGTTGCACAGGCATGATCTAATGTACATTTTGAAATTTTGTTTTCATGTTTAGAAGTGTTAAATCAGTTCTTTTGATTTTTTAAATGCTTAATATTTTGTACTATTTACTTAATTTGTAAAAAAAAAATAATGTCTTGCCAAATTTCTGTTAAAAAAAACAACAACAACAACAAAAAAAAAAAACCATTGGCCTTGATTATAACACATTTTAACAAAGATCTTTGTCACAACTTAAAATTTATATATATTGCTTTCCCTCTGTTTAGTTGAAATATAAACTACTTTAGCAACTAAAGTAATTCTGGATTTTCTCATGCTATTTTAAATCATTTACTAGAATGTATCAAATACTACTCCAGTTATCTGGGGTAAATCTTGGTTGCTGGGGTAATTCCTGGTCAATGTTTGCCTTCTCATTTATTATCTATTGTTATTGTCATAGTTAATGATTTTAATAGTCTACAACTTTTTGAGCATCAACTGTAAAGCTAACTGTAACTATAATGTTCAGTTCACTATAAATTAACTGTAGCTTATAATGATTGATAAGAGAACAGAACACCTATTTTTGCATGTACTTCAGTTCCAAATTTTTCAAGTGTAGGCATAGTAGCTAAAGTTGTCAGTCAGTCCATTGTACTGCGTTCTTTTGAAGACTTGTTAATCCAACATTTAAAACACACACCAAAAGCAACAAAATGTTCAAAAATTCAGCGAAATATTGATATAATGCTGCGGTTATTGCAAATGATGACTTTCTGAAACTAATCACCGAATGTGAAAAAGAAATAAAAAGAAATGCCGGCGAAAAGAAAAAGGAACAAGAAAATAAACAAGAACAAAAAAAAAAAAAAAAAAAACATAAAAGAAGATCCAGATGAATTTACACGTGGATGCTCTGAAGACATGAATATAATAACTGTGATTAAACAGCTAAACAAAAAAAAAAAAAAAAAAAAACCTGAATCATTTCCAAATTCCAAAAGTATAATTGAAAATAAATGAAATGTAATAAAAAAGCACAGATATTATGCTTCATATTATAATAAAACCTTTTATGTTGGAATAATCACCAAAAAGATAGGTAGTAAAGAGAATGTAACGCTCCTCAAAAGAGGAGCCGGAAACTCACGATGGCCAAAACGAGATGGAATGGAGACAATTGACATTTGTTATATTTTTTTTTATGAGTCAATCAATTAAAAAGGTGTAGACCCATTCACAGCAGATATGGAAGCCACAAATCACGCATAGAAATCATACAAAAATTTATGGCTAAAGATTTGTTCAAGTAGTATCCATTTTTCATTATGAATAAATTTATATTTAGCCCTGAAATACTAAAATTCTATAAATATACAATGTTTAACATCCAAACATGATGAAAATAACAGTCTAATTGGTTTAATTAACTATAGTACTAACATACATTAAAAAAAAATTATCTATTTGTTATTTGTTTCAAATATGCGATCAACCAATAATTACCCCAGATGTAGCCATTAATTACCCCAACCAAGGAGTAAATCCTGGTCACTAATTAATTAAATTATTTAACTTACAGTTCATTAGACGAGAAAATAAGTATTTTATTAAAAAGGTATTGCAATATGCTTACTCTATGCCAAAATTGGTAATTCCAAGTTTGGTAGATTTTTTAAAAAATAAATGTTATTGTTTTTTTACCAGGAATTGTCTCGTGTCACTCTACTGCTCTTTATCAATCTCAATACATCAATATTATGTTAATTAACAGCAATTTTCCTTGGAAAAACCAGACATTTATACTTGATTGTTGTGTATATTACTTCCCAAATAGCAATTTAAGTTTTTTGAAACTTTTTCTTGCCCTATGAATGTAAAGTCTTAAAGGCTTTTCAAAACCTTTTAGTAACAAGGTTTAAAAGCTCGTGAAAAGGCGTATAACATGGTTACTTGTTGACAAAATCTAAGGTATTTTTTAACGTTTTTATATACAAGTTTTCAATAGGTAAGAACGTAAAGGCAGTTTTTAAGGATTATTTAAAGGTGACTGTCAAAAGGTTAAGACAATATGACTTTTTATCTTCAGTGCCACCATCTTGTGAAGAAATGTTCAACTTTCAAAGTTCTATGATTTAATTATCCACTTTACCTACACAGCTGAGGACAGAATCCTCAAACTTTTGCACTTAAGTAGAGAGGAGAGTGTATTATCTGTTCGACCATAGGAGCTTGTTCATGTACCACATGATCAGTATCGTTATTAGTTATTTTAGGCAAAACATTGTATATTTATTTAAGATGTTATAATTAAATTAATTTTTAAATATATTTTGGATTATGAATATTTATGAATTATATTTTTAATTATAAGATATTAATGTATTGACAATAACTAAGACTTGGTTTACTTTTAATTTTGAGTTGTGTTTTAGATCAAATAAATTATTGCGTTTAATTTGAATATCAAATAATTTACATTAAAAACTATTAAAACATTTTAAAAATCACCTGTGCTAGAGCTTTCAGCCGCATGCCGTAGCCTTCTTCAGGTACATTGACTGAACTGACGATCTGGTGGTTTCGTTGCTTGCCTCCTCTTCTCTTTCTCCTCCAGCATAGCATGCTACCATGCATCAATTTCTACTGGTTCCGTGTTGCAAGAATTGCTATTTTTCAGGATTTCAACAGACTCACATTTTATAGCACAATAATAGTTATTATTGTAGGCCAGTTTTGAAAAATTCTTAAAATCTATTTTTATATTTTCTTTTTGGTTTACTTTGGTTAAAGCAGTTATTATTTTATTATATTTTATGTCATTTTCATGTTCTTTTACAGTAACTGCCGCTTAATCTGATCAAATTGCCAGGACCGGAATCAAATCAATACAAACTACTTTTAAAGATGCCGCTTTATAAAATCAACATCGCCGGTTAATAAGCTCAAAAATATCTCCTCAGCAGCCAAAGATATCATTTATGCACGCTAAAAATAATTTTATTTGCTTTGTGATTATTATTATTATTATTTTCTGATTGCCAAAGATTATTATTATTTTCTGATTGCACTTGCAGCACAGTTACAAATTTAACACGCCCCATAACTTATCTCTGTAATAATTTCAAGAAGCTGTTCTTCAAAGCTCAGTAATAAATTATAAATTTGGTTTGAAATGATTTTTTTTTTCTTTTAATTGATAAAAGACAATTTCTTGTTCGTATTTTGAAATTACTATAATTCATGAGGTTTAAACGGAATGATTTTAAATTTATAAGAACAGCATGAACTTTGGTAAAGTAATGATGATATCCTCTAAAGAAGAGCGCATGGGAACTTGGAATGCGTTTAATTTACTTATATTGAAGGAACAATCAATTATCTATCAAAAATTAATTAATATTGTTTACTAATTTCATTATTCGTTACCATTTGAAGTTTCTTTCCAAATTCAGGGAAGTAATAACTTTTCCTTAAGTGCAGAAACGTTCGCCAGATATAAAAATCAGCTGGTTAATAAAATCACTTTGGTTCAGAACGAATGGGATTTTAATAAGCTGCGGGAACTGTATATGCATTTTTATTTTCTGTTTTGTCATTCCAACATAACATCCATTTTTTTTTTCTTCATCTGTAAAATTTATTTTATATATTCCTGCAGTTCTGGGAAAGTGAATTTTATCTTTTCGTTTTTAATCCTTTGGAAAATATTATTATTGGGTTTTGTTGGGTTGTTTATGTTTAATTTGGCTGCTTCTGTCTATATTTTATTACTTGTACCTCTGTTATATGGAATTGGGGGTGTACATTTTTGTTTTGGTTTTTGTGCGTTACACTTATATCATTAAGTTTTTAAAATCTATTTTTATAAAGTTTATTTATCAAATTCTTTTTGTATCCCACATTTTGGCATATTTCATTCATTTTTTGGAGTTCTTGTTTTATTGGAACATATATTGTTTTTGGTAGACTGTAGTTTCAAAGGTTAAGTTAGGAGTTTTGGTTATAGCAACATCTAAGAACTTTAATTAGTTTTCTTTTTCTTTATCTAGTATAAATTTAATATCTGTGTCAATTTCATTTAATTTATCAAGTACAGTTTTGGGAGATGGGGTGTTATCTACTATAGCAAACACATCAACAACATATCTGTACCAGTATTTTATTTCTTTACAGATGAAGAAGAAAAAACCATATGTTATGTTGGAATGATAAAACAGAAAATAAAAATGCATATAAAAGAACATGAAAATATAATAAAATAACAACTGCTTTAATCAAAGTAAATCAAAGAGAAAACATAAAAACAGATTTTAAGAATTTTTCAAAACTGGCCCACTATAATAACTATTATTACACTATAAAATGTGAGTCTGTTGAAATCCTGGCAAATAATGATTCTTGCAACACTGAACCAGTAGAAATTGACGCATGGAGGGTCACTATGCTGGAGGAGGAAGGGAAGAGGATGCTAGGAACAAAAACATAAGATTGTCAGTTCACTCAGCGTACCTGAAGAAGGAAGGCTGCGCCATGCAGCTGAAAACGATAGCACAGGTGATTTAAAAATAGTTTTTAATGTAAATTTTAGATAATCACTTTTTAAAATATGATTTTAAAATGATATCAAATAATTACTTTTTTTTTTTTTTTTTTTTTTTTTTAATTAATATGTATTGTTAAAGAAAATATTTAAGTGAAATTAAAAATTTTATCTTTTATTTAAATTTTATTTTCATTATAATAATTTTAGTAAATTGATAATAATTCATTAAGTATAAATGTAAACACTTTACTCATTATAGCAAATTTAAATATATATTTTTTAATTACAAAACTTGCTGAAATAAAACTAGTTGAAAAATTTCCCTACATCATTATAATATTGAACAAACTGTCGATCTTGTCCTAGTACCGGCAAACGAACTTGTTAAAAAATAATAAAAGTGCACCAGAAAACTGACATTTATAACCCAGATAAAAATTTAAGGTTTTTTAAACCTTTTTTTACCCTATGAATGTAAAGTCAAAAAGGCTTTTCGAAACCTTTTAGTAACAAGGCTTAAAAGCTCGTGATAAGGCATAAAACAAGGCTACTAGTTAAAAAAATCTAAGGTATTTTTTAAGGTTTTTATGTGCAGACTTTCTGAAGGTAAAAACGTAAGAATTTTATGTACAAGCTTACAAAAGGTAAGAACGTACAGCTTGTTGAATGGCTTTTAACAAAATAATTTTCTTTCAACCTTACAAAACCTATGACACATGGTATTGATGTAAGTAAACCTTTATAGAACAATCCTTTAAAAAGTGAGAATGACCCTTTTGAGAAACTCACATGCTATCTGGGTTATTTTGGAAGTGGCTGTTATGTGCATAATACTTATTTTCATAAATGCATAGCTTTCTCAATAAGATGTATAAATTTCTTAAAGTGAAGAAATATATTGAACAAATTAAAGTGAACAAATGTTAAGTGCTGGTATGAAAGAAATATAGGATGACTCTGAAATCTAATTGATATTTTTTTTTTCAACATCATATTTGTGCAAATTAGAATTTTACCATCTCCACAATTACATGTAAAAAAAGTTTTTTTTTTTTTTTTTAATGTATTAACTGTTAATGAATTGGCAAATAAGTGAGAATTTACTTACAACATCACTTGTAAGCAAATTAATTTTCAAAGGGAAATTTGACAATTTTTCATCTCACAACTCTGTTTCTTCACAGTAAGAGTTTTCTGTCACTCATTTAAATTTAGACAATTCAAAAGTTTTGTTCAAAATAAAGAATGGTCATTTTAATACAGAAAATATAAAATGAGTGTTGGCTAATATAGAAAGCAGAAGCATTATTTTATGTATATTAAAAAAAGAAATTACTTACTATAAAATATTCTTGTATGAAAAGACAAAAATAATAATTAAAAAAAAAAAAAAGAAAAAGAAAGAAAGAAAAAAAAAAAAAAAAAAAAGAGAGAGATAATATTGAAAAAAAAGTACCTCAACAATAACTTAGGGAAACGATCATTATTTTCGGGAAATGTTTGGCCAATATATGATCGTAACTCTTGGTAACCCTTTTCTTGAAACTTTTCTACTTGCCTAGCACTTGGTAAAGAAGGGTGATCTATAAAAATAAATAATATGATCAATATCAATGCATGTACATATGTTGTAAATCCCCTACTTATATAATTATAAAAAATTTAAAATCAATTTAAAAAAGGAAATAGTAAAGCTTTTGTGAATGTTTAAAGTTTATTTGTAAATATCTATTGTATAAATGCATTTAATCCTAAAGGAACACTTAAATTATTTATATGGCATATTAACAATAACTTTTATTGCAAATGATTACACACACACCTTTTTGTGTTAGTTTAAGGTATTTTAAAATTTTCTGGATTAAAAAAATAAAATTAATGCATAAATTTAATAACATTTCAGATTAAAAAATAAAATACAATAAATGGGAATTAGTTAAATTAATTAAAATCAGAATAGATACAAAATAGCTTTATATTCAATAAAAGATCCATATACTTACACACAAAATGAAACAGAAAATAAAATATCTAAAATTTTATTACCCAGAGTAAAAAGTACATGAATTAAAAAAAAAAAAAAAAAAAAAAAAAGTTCTGCAAATAATACACTGCAGCAGTAATATAAAGCACTTAAAAAGCAAACCTTTATCAAATTCATGTATTTTGAACAATACATGGCTTATTCAGATTTAAAGAGACAGTTTACCTCAAAATTGGTTTAAAAAAAAAAATCTTTTATTTTATATTAAAGGAATTATTTGACACCTCTTTTTTTTCATACACTAATATTATAAGCTATTACACGGCAAGAAATTGTGTTTAAGAGGTACTTATTCACAAGCAAAAATTTTAAATTGTTTTTTCTTATTGTTCTTTTTCCTACTTTTCTTTCTGTTTTAAAGTTGCTAAGGCCCCCCCTTTTTTTTTTTTTTTTTTTTTTTTGTATTTGTGATAAATACTTTTTTTTTTTTTTTTTAGTGAAAAATAATCTTTTTGTGTTAGTTTAAGGTATTTTAAAAGGTTCTGGATTAAAAGAATAAAATTAATGAATAAATTTAATAACATTTCAGATAAAAAAAAAATTAAATGGGAACTAGTTAAATTAATTAAAATCAGAATAGATACAAAATAGCTTTATATTCAATAAAAGATCAATATACTTCAGCACAAAATGAAACAGAAAATAAAATATCTAAAATTTTATTACCCAGAGTAAAAGTACATAAAAAAAAAAAAAAAGTTCTACAAATAATACACTACAGCAGTAATATAAAGCACTTAAAAAGCAATTCTTTATCAAATTCATGTATTTTGAATAATACATAGCCTATTCAGATTTAAAGAGACGGTTTACCTCTTTTTTTTTTTTTTTTTTTTTTTTTTTTTAAAGATCTTTTATTTTATATTAAAGGAATTAACATTTATTTTTGAGAATTATTTGACACCTATTTTTTTTTTTTACACTAATATTATAAGCTATTACAGAGCAAGAAATGGTGTTTAAGAGGTACTTACTCACAAGCAAAAATTTTAAATTGTTTTTTCTTAATGTTCAGGTCTTTCTGTTTTAAAGTTGTTAAGGCTTTTTTTTTTTTTTTTTTTTGTATTTGTGTTAAATACTTTTTTTTTTTTTTTTTAATGTTCTTTATTATGTATGTGAGGAGCCTGAGCAATAACTTAGCCTTCACGCTTTTATTTTTGCTTAAAAAAAAATTATATGCAGAGTGTTTGATTTTATGTAAAGAATCAATCTCTGTAATAATGAAGGCTATAGCCAGCCAACCCCCCCCCCCCCTCCAAATTTTACAAAATTGGGGAAAATTTTTGAGTTATATAACATTTTTAACACTGAATATTATCGACTAAAGCTTGAACCCCCTCTCAGGGATAAGATTGGTGAAAAAAACAAGAAAATTGAAAATGCAAATGGAAGACAATGAAATAAGATACTAGAATTTTGATGATAAGATTATTATATTACATATTATTAGATTAATAAATATATTTTCTTAATTTTCTATCTTAAAAAAATAAATAAATAAACAAACAAATCCAATTAAAAAAAAGCTTAAAAACTGAAAAATCTCATCCTTGCCCTCCGACATTATTTTCTAGCTATGGTCTTGGTAACCGGTAATGATTATTGTTTTTTAAACTGTACATTTTCTATGAAATATTAGCAATATTTTATGAAAAATTTTAACAAGTTCAGAAGCTAAAAAAATGCTATTTAGAAAGATTATTTTTAAAATAAAAGTACTAGATTGTGGTGGGCTTTCGAGAACAAAGGAACATCAGAAGAAGAAAAAGAGTTGACACTAGATATAGAGCATTTAATTGTCTTTGAACATGATGTACCCTTAAACAGAAACAAATTAAATCACCATCAGCCACTATAAGAGTTTCTACACATTATCTAAAACACTTATAAGCAGTAATGAGGTGAGTGATGGCAATGTTTATCCTGATATCCACAATAGTTGTCCTTGTTATGAAGTATAATTGGGTTGAAATAATCATATAAATTGTGAACATTTTAGTTTAATTATGCATATTTAATGATAAAAGATATCACAACTTGCTGCATAGCGCAGCGCAAAAAATCGGTGGATTTAAACAACAACAGGTTGTTGCCATTTGCAACAACTTAACTCTACAGAGTACATGGAATCTAGGGTGAGAAATATACAATAACATGCCTTCTTGTTTGTCACACTGACTCTTTCTTTTTAATTCAGCCTCAACTAACTAAAGAAATATATAAGATTAATGAAAATACAACTAGAAAGGCTACACACAGAAACAGATAAATGGAAATAACATTAATACTCTCTGAATAATAATAAAAAAAAATTTCAAAGTACTTAATGTCTTATTCTTCTTATAAATAAAATCTTTATAATTATTGAATACACAAAGAACAGTATATTCAGAGTCTTAAACTTTCAGTTCTGTAACACAATCATGTAGTTTGCTGAAAGCCATACAAAAAAAAAAAATAATAATAATAATAATAATAATAATAAATAATAATAATTTGTCGTCTTACCAATGTCATTCGGATATCCCTCCATATTTTAGTTTAAGCAATGTCGCTTTGGTTACTTGTGTGATCAACAAGTCTGTAAGATTATTTTCAGATTTAACATGCTCAAATTTCACAATATTTTCATTCACCAATTCCCGCAAGAAGTGGAACTTGATATCTATATGTTTACTCCTTTCTGAAGTAACATAATTTCTAGCAAGGAATATTGCTCCTTGATTATCAGTGTAAATTACTTGAGGAGTTGACACCAGACTTGTACATATTTCCTTGAGGAGGTTGTTTACCCATATGACTTCTTTTGAAATGACACATTGCCACATATTCTGCCTCTGCTGAAGGTCTCTGTTAAAGGCAATGATCGGTTGCTTTTTTACTGGACCAAGTCCAGCAAGTAGTATTATGTAGCTGCTGAAGGACTTGCGATCTGTCTTATCTGATCCCCAATCTGCATCAGAGTAAACTTGGAGCTTTTCTCCAGTTCTCATAAACCTTAGTTTTCAGTGCTTGGTCCCTTTTAAGTATCGAAGTATGTGTTTAATGCCTCACCAATGTTCTTCATTATGAACTTTATTAAATTGTCTCATGAAGGTAGATGGGTAAGATAAATCAGGGCGAGTGCCACAAGCTCGATAAAGTAAACTTCCAATGGCTTGTCTATAAGGAAACTTGGCTTGGCTTCTTCTTTCATGTTTTTTGATTGTGTATCGTTTGTTCTAGAGTACTTTAAGTTCATGTCAAGGGGTATGGATGCACACTTTGCATCAGACATTTTGAACGTCTCAAGTATTTCTTCTATGTATGTTGTTTGATCAAGGGAAATGGACCCATCATCTTACACCAACAATGAATGAGAGTCATAGTAGATGCAGGGGTCTGCATTTGCCCTCTTGAGACCATATTGTGTTAGATATTTGTCTAAGCAAGTATTCAATACTCGACCAGATTGTTTAAGTCCATATAAGCTCTTCTTTAAATGCCATACTAGATGTTCCTTACACTCTTCTAAACATCCGTCTGGTTGAGCCATATATATTTCTTCCTCTACCACACCATTCAAGTATGTTGCAGTGATGCCCATCTGTTGAATTTCTAAATTCATTTCTACTGCTATAAGCAAGTAGTTGACGTATAGATTTTAACTTGATCACAGGAGAAAAAGTTTCTCGAAAGTTTATACTGAATGTTTGCATTTAGGCTTTTGCAACCAACCTGACCTTAAACTTAATGTTTTTGCCTGTTTCACATTTCTTCTTTCGGAATATCCATCTGGAGGAGACTAGTTTGGTATTGGGTGGTTTCGCAGTAAGTTCCCATGTTTTAGCACGTTGCAGGTTTTGGATTTTTTCTTCCATTGCTTTTCTCCATGAGGTAGCTTCAGGTGATGCTAAGGCTTCTTCCAAAGCCATCGGATCCCTGTCTTCTTGTCTTAAATTTGTAAGACACACTTCTTAAGCATTATATAAGACATAATCATTGAAGTGACCAGGAGTTTTTATGGTTCTTGTGCTCCTGCTGGTTTGTTTATTGCAATTGGGTGCTTTAGAAACTAGTTCAGATTGAACTTCTTCTTCATCACATATGCTTTCATCTTCTTGCTGAGTGGTAGAGTGTGTAGAATCATCACATAGAATTTCATCTTGGTAATTTTCTAAACATTTAATTTACTTCACCTGGATTCTCGTCAGGCATTTTTTTGAACTTGTTAGTGTTTAGTGGATGACATTTTTCCTCATGTGTCTTCGAATCTTTTTGATATATGTTGTTTTCAGCTTCTTCATTTTCAATTGAGAGTACAATTCTATCATCATCTTCATGTTGTTGATATTTTTCTGACTGGAAAGGGAAAACATCTTCAAATATAACATCTCTGCTAATGAGAAATTTTCTTTTCTTTAAGTCCCATATAGTTTATCTTTGATGCCATCTGGATATCCGACAAAAATACATTCTGTAGCTTTTGGGTTAAATTTGTTTTTCCTCTGAGAGTAATGTACATGGCTCCAAGCTCTACATCCAAAGACTCTTAGATTTTTCAAATCAATTTTCTTGTTCAACCATAGCTCTTCTGGAGTACTTCCCTAGATAGCAGTGGATGGACGTTTGTTGTGCAAGTAGGATGCTGTACATACTGCTTCAGCCCAGAATTCTGGATCAGCTCCCGACTCTATAAGAAGGCATGTCATGATATTAATTAGTGTCTGATTCTTCCTCTCAACCACTCCATTTTGCTGTGGCGATTTTGGAACCGACAATTGTTTATGTATGCCATGTTTGGCAAGGTATCTATTGAATTCCTCTAACTTGAACTCACTGCCATTATCACTTCTTAGGATTTTTATTTTCTTGTTGTGTAGGTTCTCTAACATATTCTTATATTCCTCTAACTTCTCTAGAACTCAGTCTTTTGTTCTTATTGGATATACTGTGGAATATCGTGAGAAATCATCTGTGAATACAACAAAATAATTTGATCCTCCTAGTGAAGGTGGTGAGATTTTTCCAACTAAGTCTCAATGTATAATTTCTAGTACATCTTTAGCTCTGGTATTAGAAGATTTAGGAAACTGCTTTCACTTTATCTTTCCTTGTATACATACAGAACATGGTTTGGCTTTTTCATTGTTCATGAGTCTAACATCAATCATTGCGCTCGGAGAAGGATGGCCCAGTCTGTGATGCCAAAATCCACTGTCAGGTGTCTTTGAGACATATGCTGCTGGCTGATCTACTACATATATCCTTCCTTTCCTTTTAGCTCTCAAAACTATTTCTTCATTTTTGATATTTTTGCTTCTCCATGAACAAATTCATCTTTAAAGCCCTTTTCTTCGATCATACCTATGGATAACAGGTTTCCACCAAACTAGGGTACATACAGTACATTATTGAGGGTAATGTTCTTCCTGTCATCTGAGTCTTCAGAAACAGTAATTGTTATGCTACCTGTTCCTATCACTTGAACCTTTTCAGAATTCGCAACTTCCACTTCTGAATTATAATCCATTAGAGTTGTGAATTTGAATATGTCAGATGTCATGTGTTCTGTCACACTACTGTCTAAAATCCACCTAGTTGAATTATTTTGCTTCTCTTGGTTTGTCAGTAATGCCCAGTTTGTCTTTAAATTTATGGCAGCTTTAGCACTACTCTGGCAGAGACTCCAAGTACTACGGATTCTCCGTAGTTTCTAAGGATTTTCATGTTCAACTACAGATTACGGAAACTAGTCCGAAAATTACGGAAAACTTTTCGAAAAAGCTTTTTAATTTTTTTTACCGATTCTCAGCATTTTTTACTGCAGATTTCGCCTCCCGGAATGCCGCCAGCGCGAACGGCGTTCACGGAAAATTTTTTGTGGACGGCAATCGCAAAAAAATTGCCTACTATTCAGTTTTGGTTTCTATTTGTGCAATACATTATTAGCGAACGCCGTTTGTCTGCGCTTCTAAGCCGGAAACGAACACAACTGATAAGAGCAGTGGTTCTGTTTTCTTACCGCTCATTCCAAAGTCTGGACTTTCGCGGCCACGGCTGTCGCTTGAAAGGAGGGGGAGGAAAAAGAAGCGGTCAGCTTTCTCTTTCTTTAATCACGGGAGGTTTTTAATCCAGTGATGCCAGATTAGGGATTTTGTCCCCATTTTGGGGATTTTTGAGGCTTCTGGGGACAATTTTGGGGACCAAATGTTTGTGGGGACTTTTTTGGGGAATTCTAAAATTTTTGGGGACAAATCTGGGGAGTTCTTCAACTTTCTGTCAACGTTGGCAACGTAATGATTTATCCCTACGACCAGGGATTTTCAATAGCTATATTGTTATTTGAGGATTTTTTTCAAAAATGCCTTCATTTGGGGAAAAATCTGAGCTTAAATTCACTTAAATCTGCTTGATATTTGTTTTTGAAAAAAAAATTATTTTCCCTTTTCAGTAGAAATCAAGTTGGGGATTTTTTCGGGAAAAAACCCTGATTTGGGGAAATTTGAAGACCTGTTTGGGGAAATAATTTTCGACCATCTGGCATCACTGTTTTAATCGGCGCTCGCTATTTGTTGCGCATCACGCCCTGCTTGGATGCAAAGGGAACCTTTTGAATGGAAAAGCTAGAGTG
Source organism: Salticus scenicus (assembly GCA_963930645.1). Lineage (NCBI taxonomy): Eukaryota > Metazoa > Arthropoda > Arachnida > Araneae > Salticidae > Salticus > Salticus scenicus. Next base: position 275,184,298 of record OZ005657.1, read on the forward strand.
AGGAGAGGGTGAATCATTACCGGAGATCATCATACATACTGCACTCTAACCGGCAGGCGGCATGTGAGAGAAGGAAATACTTTGCTGTTTGTTTAGTCTACACTTGCGCTTCGAAATTCTCGTTGATTTTTTTCTTCTTTTTTTAATGTAGCTTATTTTTTTATTATCTCATTTATTTTAAACTTAATTTTGGCAGAAAGCGAACATAATTTCCGATAATGCTAGATTCCTTGATATTGATAAAAGACTAAAAAATAAATAAATTTCTATGTGATTGGCTTTCAAGAAATGTCAAATTAATTATTAGTTAACTGATTAAGTTTTAATTCTTTTTTTTATAAAACATTTATTTTCTTTTTCTCCGAGTAAAAAATCTTTTTATTATTTTTATTCATTATTGTTCTGATTTTTTAAAAATGTGTTCTGATTTTTCCGATGTTTTTCCTAAAATGTTTTGATTTTTACCAGTATTAAGTTGGCAGGTATGAAATAGGAGCAATTTCTTTTATTATTATTATTATTTCCTTTTATTTATTTATTGCAGAAAACTTTTGATTTAGATTTTGTGTTCACAGAAAGTTTTTCATTTTATCCGAGTCTCACGGTAGGGTGGTAACTTCTAAGGGCGTGGCTTACTTTGAGAACGAGTAAATAGAACCAGTGACGGTTGCTTGTTGAAGTGGAAGCAGAATTAAGTTAATCTGGAATTGCAATATTCATTTTTGTTAGAGAACGTGCTTATGTTTATCGGTGTTTATTTGGATTGGATTGTTTATTTGCTATCATGTCACAGTTAGAACCACCTTCGAAGAAAATATAATCTTCTCAAAAATTTAAGGAAACTTACAGTGAGGAATTTCCATGTTTGAAAAAATCCATGATTTCTGAGAAACACGCACGTTGCGATACGTGCGCAAAGGATTTTTCCATTGCTCATGGCGGTAAGGATGATTGCCGAATACACGTGAATTCAGCGAAGCATAAAGAGTATGCCATAGCATCTCAAAAAACAAAAGATGTTGCTTCATTTTTTATCGCCGATAAAGACACAAGCGTCATCAAGGCCGAGTGCTTTTTTACTAGATTTATTATTGAGCACAATCTGCCGATTGCCGTTGCGGATCACGCTAAACCTCTCTTTACAGCCATGTTCCCAGACTCCGCAATAGCAAAAAAATATAGCAGCGGCCACACCAAAAGTATTGCCATTGTTAAAACCATGGCAGATATGACCGTGAGCAGCATTACGTCTCGTTTGGATTCTGCACCGTTTTCACTGAGCACTGATGGAAGCAATGACTCCAAGGATCAGAAACTTTACCCTGTGTTGGTAACATATTTTGATAAAGAAAAAGAAAAAATTGTGACATCCTTGATAGCTCTGCTGGAATGCTCAGATAATACAGGAGAGGCATTTTCAAGGTTTTGAATAGTTTTTTTGAAGAAAAAGGCCTGGAGTGGAAAAACTGCATTTCTTTTGGGAGTGATAATGCAAGCACAATGCTTGGCAAATTTAAGGGTACTGTTTCTTTTTTGCAAAAAGAACAACCAGCTCTTATTATTAGAGGTTGTCCTTGTCATCTGATAAATTTGGCTGCAAAAGCAGGAGCTGCTAAGTTGATTAAGAGTATGAATGTGGAAATGCTCTTAACTGATATATACTATTTTTTAGAGAAGAGCTCAAAGAGAAAGAATCATTTAAAATTAATACAAGAACTGAATGGACAAGGTGATAAACCGCACAAGATTCTGAAGTATTGCAGTACTAGGTGGCTATATCTCTTCTTGATTGCATAAACAGAGTTTTGGAACAATGGGATTCACTAAAAATGTTTTTTTGCACAGATGAGCTTGAAAAAGATAGTTTGAAGCCAAGGTTTTTAAAGGTAAAGAAACGGTTGGAAAGTCCAGTAACAAAATTATATTTGTTGTTTCTCAAAAGTGTTCACCCTCTTTTCAACAAAGCAAATGTTTTACTGCAACAAGAGAAACCTTATGTTCATAAATTAAGAAGAGAATTGGTTGAGCTCTATATGAACCTATTGGTCAGGTTTGTTAAGCCAAATCTGATGTGTGAAAACAAGGAAAGATCCTTACTTGATTTAGAATTTTCAAAATCTAGAAAGCAGAAGGAGGATGCAAATTTAGTAATAGGAGCTAAAACCAGAATGTACTTAAACTGTCCCGAGTTGAGTGATAATGAGAAAGAAGAATTTTTTCAGTGTGTTTGTAAGTTTTTTGTGGCCTCCTGTTCCTATATTGTGAAAAAATTTCCCTTGGAAGATGCTTTCCTGAAAAGTGCAGAGATTGCAGATATTTCCTTAAGAGGTGAAGCATCTTTACCATCCCTTTTATACATAGTGGAAAGATTTCCAGCAATTAAACAACAACTGGATCTGGACAAATTGGAAGAGGAATTTGCCAAATACCACACAGAAGATTTAAAGCATATCTCACAGGAAAGCAGTGCTGATTCAGCATGGGTAGAGCTATCCAAACTTAAAGATACCTGTGGAGGGCCAAAGTATAAAGTTTTGCCTAAGCTTATGCTGTCAATTTTAGTTGTACCACACTCAAATGCTTGCAGTGAAAGGATTTTTAGCCTTGTAAGGAAAAATCAAACTGAATTTAGACCAAATTTGGGTACTGCAACTCTTCAATCTCTTTTGATAGAGAAATCAAAGATGTTTTCTTCAAATGAAATGTGCTATTCAAAGCAATTTACCCACAGTGAACTCAAGGCTGCTAAACAAGCAACTCTGAAAGTGAATTCAAAGTAAATGAATAAACCTGAACCTAAATAAGAAATCCTTTTTTTTTTTTTATACCATAGTTATTGAATTGAATCACTTTTTCATTACACCTTTTCAAACTGATAAATACATATACAGTGGAACCTGTCTAAAGTGACCACCCTAGAGACCGGCTAAAATGGTCACTATATGCAGGTGGTCACTTTATAAAGTCTCTTTAAAATTGGAAAATGGTCACTTTAGTCAGGAAAATGGTCACTTTAGTCAGGTGGTCACTTTTACAGGTTCCACTGTATTTTGATTTTAAAATATATGTTGCTCACTAATTTTATAAATATATTTTAGTAACCAGCATCATAGTTAACTAATTTTTTTAACTAAAACCTGTTTAAAAATATATTTTATATGTAAAAAAGCAATTTTGGGCATTTTAGCTTATTCTCTCAAAGTTATTTTGTATAGTCTTTGTCTTAAGCAACAAAATAAATTTTTGTTAGTCATTGAGTAATAATTTGGTAGTATATTTCTTTTAGTTAATTAAGTAACACATTTTTGCATAACTAATTTTTGTTTTTAGTTCAATCACTTAAATTATTGTGTTTATTTAGAACTGCTTGAGACCTGTCTAAATAGTTCATTATTTTTTTACTTTATTCAAAAGACCATTTTTTAATAACAAAAGTAAGTATTTTTGCTCAATTTTAAGTTGGTTTAATTTTATTACAGTGCTTTTGCTACTACATATTTTTATGCAAAGATTTGGTGCGTATAATGTATATTACTGAACGACATAAAATGTTGTGTATACTGTACATAGGGACTACTGACAAACTTCCTGGAAGGTTGGAGTCTCTGCTCTGGCTCTTCTTTTGTGCTTTATCACAATTTCGAAATATGTGGCTCCATTCACCACAACTAAAACATCTAGTAATTTTCTTTTGGCTTAAATTTGGTTCATTTGTTTTCTTAATTTGCCTCTTCTTGGCAGAATTTGTTTGTATAGGTTTCTTCTGACTGTAACTCTTTGCATGGAGTGCACATTCTTCATGATCTTCAGCAGCAGTTGCATTTCTGGAAATTCTTTTTTCTTCTATTAATAGTCTGGATTTCAGGGGTGGCGTCAGCAAGGGGGCCGGGGGGGCACAGGCCCCCCCGTCGGGGAATTCGTGCCCCCCCATCGGGGCAAATTCTCAAAATCTGTCGGGGAAAAAAATACCCTTTTTTTCCCCTTTGTTCAGCAACAAAATATTTTTTTCCTTTTCATCATTCTGAGTTTGTCTTTCTAGAGAAGTTTTTTTTTTCCCCAGAAAAACTAATGGCATGCAACTGCGATGGCTTTGCTAGCATTGATATACTATGTATTCCTCTTCTATGTCAGTTGGTGGGAACGACAACAGGAAAGAAAGCGGCGATTATTATTGCAAGGATTGACCCATTCCTTATCTATTCCTTATCTTCTAAAATCACACTTGCGATGCTTCTGTGAAGAAATCGCTTTTTTATTGCCTATTATCCAGCTCTCTTTGAAATGGACAAAAAGCATGTAGGCTACGTATGTTTCCATTTCCCTTTTTGTCTGTGAACAGCTACTAGACCACACACACACATATTATTTTTTTTTTTCTTCCCTGGAAATTTTTAAGAATAAGATATCTCTTTAAAAAGTACATCGGAAAAAACAATCTTAATTCCCTCCCTCCCTCCCCCCCCCCTTAATAAGAACAAAAAAGAAAGAAATTTAATTCAAATAGATCACCAAAATATAATTTGCATATTGATTTAAGTCACATTTCCTTTAATTCTACTAATTCTTATTCAGGATACTGTTTTCAAATATTGTGTGTCTATGTCGGTTGATGTGTCGCTTTTGCTTTAGAACTTAAAGACAGCTTTAACAATGAGAAATGAAATAAGTAAGATAATCGAGACCTTTTAATAAGATTTGTTTTTTGCATTCTATTTCTAAAGAGAAAATTCTTTTAACTATTTGTGAAATTTTACAACGATAATTTGTTTAATATCTGTCAAATTCAAAGCATTAAAATATTTCCGTGTAATTAAGAGTCGTTTTAATAATTATATGAAATTAAAATTGTTATATTTATTTTACATCGCGACACTCTGCATCACCAACAAAATAAAAATGAATTTCTCTTTTTAAAATTTAATTTTAATTACTTTTTGCTAGAGAGTCAGGGAACAAAAGGGAAGAAAAAAAAAAGGCAATCGGGGAACAATACAACTTTTACCGATTTTTAATGCTTGTTTGTATGAAAATCAAAAATTTCAGAAACAGTAAAGAATATTCTTGCTCTATTTTATCAATTCAGCCGCTCGTGAATGTTTATATTTTATTATTATCTTCAAAAGTCATATTGAAATTTTTCATTCAGCATTTTTTTTTTTTTTTTTTTTTTTTCATAAAAAAATATTATCCCCTCCGTGGAAGATCAAAATTGTGATGGCATGCAAATGCCATCACAATTTACTGCCGGCACGCAAATTTTAAAATCTTAATGCAAAGTGACCTGAAAAATTACATTTTAATTAAAAAAAAAATCTATCAAACAGAATTTTACTAAGAACCATCCCGATTAAATCAGCCTTTATTTATTTTATTTTATTATTTTTTTTAATAAGGGGAAAATTGCATTAAAGACTGTCCATTCGTTTGGATGTTACAGTGCCTCAAACACACAAAGGCTTCAAACTTATAACCCCTCCTATTTCTTATCTTATTTGGTGTTAAAAATAATATACGGTACGGAAGCACTTTAAAAAAACGGACAAACAAACAAAAAAAAAATATCATTGTATATTTAACATAGCGGATAGACACTGACAGGAAGGTGCATGATGTTAAATATGCCTGTAAAAATGTTTCTACATCTAGTGCCCCCCTGTCGGGGAACCGGTGCCCCCCCGTCGGGGAATTTCTGAAGCCACCACTGCTGGATTTCACTATTGTAGTTGTCAAGTTTGCTTCATCTTTTTCTAGTTTTAGAATTAGGCTTTCGTACGATTTTGGAAGACCTATTAGCATGACTAGTGCTACTTCCCTATCAGCAAATGCATAGCCACCATTTGACAATTTTCGATGAATTTCCATCAGTCTGGCGAGATACGATTGAATAGTACTAGGTTTCATAATAATATTAAAGAAATCTTTCATTAATTGCAAAACATGAAGCAATCCAGATTTTGTGTGCATTTCCTTTAAGGCTGTCCAAGCATCTTTTCAGTGTGATACAATCACCAATGTTGTCTAGAAAAGGGTTTTCAACTATCAAGAACATCATGGTTAATGCTTCATCATTCTTCTTCTTTTCAGTATCCATCATTTCTGCTCCATATCCAGGATCGATCGCGATCGCATCCCAGTATTTCTTCTGTACCATAATTGCACATGCACCGTGCACGTATCACCTATGCATGATAGTTATCACCATTTAACTTCTTCAATTTATAATCTTCCATATTGTGTTGAGAAATAAAAACAATAATCAACAAGAGTATTTCTTCTTTTAACACCTTTAAACTTTGGCAAAGAGTGATTAATGTTTTCTCTTCGTCAACATGCGATGATAGCTACTGGCAATTAGTAAAACGAAATCTTCTTCAATCCACAAAATTTACGATCATTTCTTCAGAGCATCATGCTGATAACATGTTATGAAGTATAATTGGGTTGAAATAACCATATAAATCATGAACATTTTAGTTTAATTATGCATATTTAATGATAAAATATATCACAACTTACTGCATAGTGCAGTGCACAAAAAATCGGTGGATGTAAACAATGACAGGGTGCATTTGCAACAACTTAACTCTACAGAGTACATGGAGTCTAGGGTGACAAATATACAATAACAGTCCTGAGAACTGCAATGATATTATTTGGATGTTTATTGGAATTCTCTGAACTGTACACCTAGATGTAATAGTTTGAAGGGTTCAGAAAGGAAAGCTCGAGGGGTACAAGTTTGGAATGATGTGGTCATGAAAATAGATACTGATAAATTCTTGGGTTGAATAGGCCTTATGGGCTAGAATATAATTCTGTTAAGAATATATGTTTTGCCATATATTACAGCAGTAATTCAGGATTTTACAACCATACTCAACTTTTTGGAATAAGCAACGGCATTAATACTGGCATCTTGAAGAAAGAAATGTAAAGAGATCATGAAAAACAAGAATAAATTTATGTGCACAATGCTTCAAACCTACTATAAGGTCTTACTTAGCCACTAATAATTTTTGCAGATTATTTATCAGCACTGGGTAAAGTTTTTCTTATACAAACAGGACCAAAGTTCTCCTGGCTCCTCTAGAAGTTTTAATTTTTAAGAGGCACTTTGCTGTTGTTACCATGCTCTCCTGAGTCCTTTCAGATATAAACTATCCTTCACTCATCACATATGATTTGTAACAAAAGTGTTTATAAACTATACAACTGATAATGGCTTCATCAAGTTCAAGCTCCCTGCCGGATACTCTCATAAACATCAGTTTTTTATTTTATTTTTTTAAATAGCAGTTTAGGCAGAAGTGATAAATTTGAGTGTCTTAATAAAGTAAAAGTGCTGGCAATGATGTGTCCTATGGGAGAGGGTTAACACATCACCAATTGCAGAAGACTAATTTTCTATGACGTTTAAAGATAAATGGACAGACACAATTTTAGAAAGGCAATGATCTCAGAATCAGTGTGTTCTGCAGCCAAGGAGGAGCCAGTGTGTCCTACAGCATCTCTCTTCATTTCCTGGGTTAACTTAATTTCTGCCATATTTGCCTTCAACAGAAAAGAATATGCAACAATGTTCTATATGGCATTATGCCACCTACAATGGATGTTCTCAAACACTTGTAGCAGCACCCAATACTTAAATAACAAGTTTCCAAAAAAAACTTTCATATAAAGAGTATCCAAACAAATTTAACTATTAATAAGTAAAAATAAAACCAAGCCCACAATTTATGCATTAAAAATATGAAAAAACATAAAGTCAGATATATTACACATGTTCTGAATATATGAAGAAAAGGAAGTCTTGAGTATACCTGGACTAAAAAGAACAATTGCTTTTAAATAAGCATATTCATGTTCATCCACTTGTAACCTCTGCATAGAATTTACAAAATCTTGAAGTTTACATATATGATCTGTGACTTGTTTTACTCTAGATGCCGATAAGCGATCTAAATAATAAAATGGAACAATCATTAAAAAATATATATGTATCAAGAAAACTTAAAACATACTTAATTTTATTTCTAAAAATTATCAAACAATTAAAAATGATATTGAGAAATGTGTTTAACACACATTAATTTTTCCCAAACAATTAAAAATGATATTAAGGAATGTGTTTAACACAGATATACATTAATCTTCCCCATTTCACTAGAAAAATGATATTTATGTGTCAGTATTTTTCTGTTATATATATATGAAAGGGATAAAAATAAATAAATTTAAATTATTTAAAAACCCAATTTAAAAGTGTAAAAATCACTAGTCGAAATTATAATCACGAATAATTCGTAATTGCTCCTTTAAAGATTGTTTTCCAGCAGAAGACTTTATCACTCAGAAATCAGAAAAGGAACGAAATTATAAGTCAAAATTCGCTGAGGTTAATGCAGTTTGCAACTCGCGTGGTATCGATCATGCATATTAATTAATCCCAGAAAAACTTTTAGCGCCCAGACGATCTAAAGAACCAATCAGCAGCCCAGAAATCCGGTATATAAGCCCAAACATTAAACAAACGGAGAACACTTGCCACTGTTTTCCATTGCTAATAAATTTAACGTTGTGCGCTCCTCCGAAATTACGTAGATGCTACAGGCTTCCCCAACAGATTCCGCAGCCCGGGGCACCACTTAGCCGCCCGTGGATAGGCAAAGCATCGGATTAAGACTCCATTCACCTTCCTCTGTCTCGACTTAGCAATAATGAAGAAATAAAGCTGTTTTTTGAAAGAAATCCTAATAATCCTTGTGTGCAACGACTACCATTTCTCTACCAGTAACAATCAATACCTATATTTATATACATGTGAGTACTCAAAATAATGATTACCAGAATAACAATGTATTTAAAAAATATAATAATAACGTTGCAAAGAATTTTTTCAACTTTTTTATTTTTTGGGTTAACAGAGGCCGATTTAATATCAAATGGCAGAGGAAATTCATCAGTCAGTCATTAAGGAGCTGGAGGAAGGGGGCTGATGATTCAAAACCTCTATGGAGCTCTGAGAATAACTAAATTTTGTCACTTAAAAAAAATAAATAATAATCCCATAGGTATTTCTAATTTTATTGTTTTTTAAACAATGCATTTATAATTCAAGTCCCATCTTTTCTCTTAACCCGCAGCATGCATAATTTTCAACTCTTCATAATTATGTTCTAGTAAACATTTTATACTTGGCTTCCAATTAACATTTAATCCAGTTCTTCTACATTGTATCTTTTAATTTTATTTCTTAAAAAGGAAATTTTGCTTTAAAAGGACCACCAAGGTTTATGATTTAGTAGTAACAAAATATAAATAGTAGACAAACAAGTGCCTACTTTTGTATACCGGGTGGTTAAAAAAATGTTACAGTGCTACTAACAGTCAGACTAGTTTTCTTCGATTTACAAAATTGGTGTAAATCAAAAGTAGATTTCAGGTATGGTTTTTTTAAATACAAGGGCTATATATACAGGATATCCCAAAAAGATTGAAATGAGGTTTTATTCTTTACTTATTAGAGAAAAGTCAGCAATATTAATTGCAAAATTGTTCAAAATAAGGTAGGGAATAAAACCATATTCATAATATTTTTTTCTCGTTAATTTTCAAAAAGACACATTTTTAAAATTATTTATACGACCCCTCTAGGTTATTATGGTTAATTAGAAATTTTTGATTTTTAATGCAACAATATCATTAAAAAAAAAAGAAAGAAATGCATTACTCTATCATTAAAATTAAGTGAGTTATATTTAATTGAAATCTAAATGCTGGACAGAGGGACTGTATAGCAAAATTGAAATATATATCTGTAAAAGACTATAAAAAGAAAGTACACATGATAACATTTACATTAAAACCATTTTTGTATGCTTAGTGCGAATTCAAGATCCAGTCACATTTTTTAAATCGTACTTTACAATAAGACAGTTTATATTTGAAAATAATAATAATAATAATTAGATGCAAACATATAATTTATTTTCAAATTTCTAGTTTTTCTTTTCTTTTCTTTTTTTTTTTTTTAAGCAATGTATTAACAAATGAATTCTTAGACTTTTTTATTTTCACTAACCTGTATACAATAGAGAAAATATTGTTTTGAGGTTAAATTTTTAAAATTGAGTTTTTGCTATATTTACATATTTTAAAGCACAATGTATCTGAAAAACAGGTGTTTTTGTGGTTGGTCTGTATGTCTGTTTGTGAATCTCATTAGCATATCACCCAAAAAAAATATCATCAGAAAATACAAACTCAGTCCTCTAAATTTGTATCACATAGTGATTCTACACTCAGCTCTGTTTGTTGAGACAAAAAAAAAAAAAAATGATTTGTGTACAGACACATCCAAGAGAATTCATATACATTATATGTACATGGGCGAAATTTCTGATAGATACAGTTCAGCATCTTTAGACTGTACTACAGAAAATGAAGTGAACATATACTTTTTGTATGAAGAAAACAAAAAAAGCATATTTTGTATGTAATATGGTAGAAAAAGCATTCGTTTAGGGTAGCACAAGCAAAAACAAAAACAAAATGGGATATATCAGAGATATACTTGAAAATTGCTGAAATCGTATTTTAAAAAAAATAAATAAATGTGCTATGACCTACATTAATTTTTGTACGAATAGAATGGGCATCATCACAAATATGGGTTTCTAAATTTACAGTTCATTCCTATCATTATTTTTCGAATTATAGTAATATTTCAATTTTTATGGCTCTTAGTAGACTGTCACTTGTGTCATTTTACTTTGCTTGTGCATGATTTAAAATAGTTATTCAGATAAGTTTAGACGTACAAAACATTTCTTAATTAGCATTACTTTACTTTAGTTTATATTTAAAACTGTAATACTTCTTTTCTGATTATTATCTGAATAGATATAATACTTTTCTCTGTGATATCTTAACTCAATTTTTAAAATATAAAGATTTACCCCTGATCAATTTTTGCTTGTAATTCTATGAAAACTTGATGTAAGGAATGTAAATTATACCTTTTTCCAAACCACCTTGACTCTGAAATTCGAATATATAGTCAACAATGGGTGTTACTATTAGGGGGGAAAAAAGAATGAGAATAAGAAGTTTGTGCAAGTTTTAATATGTATAGATGACACCTTAAAGAAAATTTAGCAATGGGGAAGTTGCACACGGAAGGAAAAACAATTTCTTTTAATTGTAATCGATAAAATCAATCTTGGGAATCCGAAAAATCCAATTAAAATCGTAAATTTATTTCAAATTAACTTTTAATTAACGTTTTAAAATCGCTAAAAACCAAAACAAAACCACGTGATCCGAAAACGCTCCGTGAGGGGGTTGACGTCACAGTACACGAAGTATGAATGTTTACACTCTTTTACCGCTTGCTTTTCTTTTAGTTCGCTCTATTCTAATCTGTATTTTATAGTTTATTCTTAAAATTTTTACCTTTTGTAAGAAATAACTTAAACCTTCCATAACTATACTATAACTTATATATATATATTTCTATTTTTATTTGTATAATGTCGATTTTGGATTTGTAAAAGAGCAATCGGATAATTTTCCGAAAATAGATGCTCTTTCCATATTTTCATTTTTGAGAAGAAACCTCGATTTTATTAGCGCATAAATATAAGAGTAGCTAAAGCTAAACGATCTAGATTTGTTCTGTATTCATATTTTGAAAATTATAAACGTCTTCATAATAGAATTTTAGCATTGCTTTAATATATTAGTAGTATTTTTTTACATTTCTCTAATTTTTTAGATGCTTGTATGTGAGAATATTTCTTTTTTTCATAATGTATGCTTAAAGATTTAATTATAATTAAAATATTCATTAAAATTTCATAGTACATAAAAATATATTTTACTGATTATTTATTTTATTATTATTATTATTTTTTTAACCAGAATTTTTTAATTATGTTATTTTATAAATTAGATATGATTATTTTATAGAGCAGTCATTAATTATGTATTTAATATTTACTTCATGTTTTTGCAACGAAAAAAAAATGTTATTTTCAAATTGCATTATTTATTTATTATTTTTATTTTATTAAAAAAAAAAAAAAAAGTTTACTTTTTATAATTTTTTAAGTAATTTATATATATATATTTCAATTTTATCCATTTATTTTTCCATTTAATTTTCTTAAATTTATTTGAATTATATTGTTTTACGTTGTTTACATTAGCAACGGCTGTTACACAACTATTTATTTATTTGTTTAATTCATTTCAAAAGGAAAAGATAATTAAATGTTTTTATCGGGAAAATGTTAATATCGCATAAAGGATTAGTCTTATTAAAATTTAAATTTAATAAAAACTTATTTATTATTTATTTAATGCCTTTGAAAGGAAAATCTTTTGTTATTTATTTATTTATTGTACTAATCGAAATGAAATGGTAATATAGCAGAAAAAGTGATTGCAATAAAGTACATGGTGCCAAAATTAAAGTATATTTAATAGATGCTGAGATACAGCTATCCTTAAAATCTTAGTTTTTGAATAATAGCAGCTTTCGCCTCCTGATATGTACACAAATTGAAGTGCCCACGAAAGACATTGCTGCAGGCAATAAGAACCCAGATCCAAAAAAGCAGGGTACACTGGAGGGAAAGAAGTTGCCGCAGGCTGCGAATAACCAAAACGATGTTAAGAGCGATTTCAATGAATTTATTTTTTAATTATCTATTTATTTATTTTTTGTTTATAGAATGATATAAAAGAAATAAAAGTTTTTTTTTTTTTTGTTAATTTATTAAATTTAGCGACCAGCGAAGCAGGCGAAGACCGTCAGAGTATATGCAAGGGTTGTTCCAGGTTTACTTTTGGGGCTCATTTTTGTGAAAAACAATTTTTTTTTTTTTTTTTTTTTTTGAAAAACAAAATAATTTTGTGGAAATTTATTTCTTTTTGTGATAAAAAGAATTATCACACGAAACTTTTCATCTTAAGAAGTTACTCTATCTAATGTTCATTATCAAGTTAAAAGCATATTACTGAGCCAAGTATACACACTCATTAAAAATAATATTGTTAACGTGGAAAACTTTTACAAAATCATCATCTTTTTAAAAATAAATCTTGAGAAAGGCCTGTTGTTATGAATCTGAATTTTGTGAAGAGACCCATTTTATGGATTTGTATTTTCTGAAGGGGCCCATTTTAGATATTTGGATTTTTTGAAGGGGAATTGTTAATAAGAAAAAAAAAAAAAATAATAATCAGTAAATACTCCATTTATATGGTAATCAAATATTTAAGAAAAAAAAATAATAATTTTGATGATTTTTGGTTAAATAATTACATATCTCAAACACAAATATTTAGGGGGGGGGGTGGGGGGTGAAGTTGCATTTTTGCGAAATAATGCAAAAATAATCATGTATTTCTGAAATCAATTTAAAAAAATATCACTAATTTTAGCTGTGAGTAAATGTATGTTTTCTTCTTCCTTTTTTTTTAATTTTCAAAACAACTGTGAAGTGATTGTGTATAATTCCAAAATCAATTGTGAAAATACTGTGTATTTCAGAAATTTGCCACCAAAAAAGCAGGAATTTTGTTTTATGCTAAAATAACCTTTTATTCCCAGAATCAGCTTTGGAAATAGTACAAATTTTGTATATACAACAAAATAATTATCTCAGAACCATAAAATTATCCTATAATGCAGAAATCAAACATATATCTCAGGAATCTGGAGAATAAAACTTACTCCAATTTTTTTCTTTAAACATCAGTGAAATAATGCCATAATTTGGCAATTTGTTGAAAAGAATAAAGCAAGAATTTTGTTGATTTTCAGTAAAATAATCCCTATTTTGGGAATAAACTTTGACAAAACAATAAAACCACGTGGTTTAATTGCTGTTTATTACTGCATTGATAGAAGTAGAAAATGTAAAAGTAGTTAGCATCATTTGTTACCCCTTAGTTCCCACTTTTTTGTTACAGTTGCTGTTTGGACCTGCATTGATCTTAGAAACTGTCACAACAACCTTCAAAAACAAAAATTTCTTTCCTTCCTATCATTTGTAGCAAAAAAAAAAAAAAAAAAAAGCTTTTAATATAATTTTAAAGTATGTATAATAGTATTACTAATGTAATAATATTTTCAGTTTCAGTATATTTAAAACTAAATTCTGTAGAAATGCTATCATTATGAAGTATTTGTGATAAAAGAAGTCTCGTGATTCAGTGAAACGTAATAATAGTTTGTGCTTAATAAATAAATAAACTATGAATATTCTTTCCTAATAAATATTTTTACCCTAATAGTAATAAATAATGATTAGATGACAGATAAGTATTTGCCAGGAATAGTTAAAAACTTATTTAAATTCTTTATTTGATATTATATTTATATACTGTTATAGATTATTATTATTTTTTTTTTTTTTTACGTTCTTATGTCCCAAAGCATTAAATTAAATTTGTGGTACATATATGGGCAGTTCAGTAATTACATTGTTAAAAAAAGTACAGAGGACAATATGGAAATAAAGATTGATAACCCCAGTAATTTTTATTTTAGTTTCATTTGACCAATTGATAAAAAAGGAAATCCTTTGAATAATTAATTTTTATGTCTGTAAATAATATTTTAGTTTTATAAAAAAATTGATAAGATCAAAAATAACAACATTTTACTTGCTTAGATGCTAACTTTAATTAAAACATATCAATCCTAACATTTATTGATTGAAAAAAATTATTGATTACAATTTAAATCTTACTTGAAAAGTTGAACAGTTGTATGAAATTACCAGCTAATGTAATGTGACATACATTTCATAATAAAGCAGTCTACAATGATAATGGACAAAATTTTACTTACCTTGCTGTACACTTGATTGTAGATGACTGATTATAGCAGAGAAAATTGTTTTGACTGACATGACTTGTGAACACTGAGATAATCCCAATGTAAATAGCTCACTCCAACAACTGCGGACTAATGTAGTTTGCACTTCAGGTCTATAAGTAAAACATTTTTTTAAAAAATTAAAATAGCAAATATACTCTACTTTTGCTTAGAAGGTACAGATTTATAAATATAATTATATTTTATGAAAGAAGAAATTTCTGATGTTTTTCCTAAATAGGTTTAACGGAGGCTCTAAATATTACTCAACTAAGCATAGAATCCATTGCTAGCTGTTTAAATTATAAATTTATTCAACAGCCACAAAACATATCGAACAACAACCATTTTCAAACTCTAAACTAATAACAATTTTAACACAGAACACACACTCACATGACTAAAACCATGGAGTTACAATATAACACAAAATTAGATATCATGGGGCCCCAAAACAAATCTTCAATAGCAGAGCACAATGATACCTCAGCCCTGCTTTTTATTTAAAAAAGTTGTATGTTATTTAAGAAAAAACTTAAAACTATTATCTATTTTATATCTTAAAACTATTATTTAGCTTTAAACTATTACAAGTAAAAATATACAGAAAGGAAATTTTTTTTGAAAAAATAATACAAATTATGGCAATGAAAAAAATTTAAATAACTGTTTTATAAAAGGGAGAAAACTCAAGTAAAACATGCTGATGATTAAGTATATTTTTGAGAAAATTCATATGATAATCCCTTGATGATATGCAAACACATCAATAAATTTTATATTTCAAAATTGAGACTTTCAACTAAAAATCATTTATCAGAACAATGATTATTATAAAAATACAAAACAACTGCTATTTAATATAATAATAGTTAAGGTTCACGCCAGAAAGGTGATATAGCAACAATTATTATTAATGCTTTAGCAAATGTTGCCAAAATCATTGTATGTAAACGCATCAAATATGTTTTAATGTAACTCCATGGTTTGATCATGCAAGTACATACGTGTTAAAATTACACTGCGCTGCTAAAAAAAAAAAAAAAAATTCTTTTTTCAAGACCTGATACCATTTTTGCTGATTCTTATGTAAAATGACCTCCTGAATCCGAATATGATCCCCATTTTGCCCAATCACCCACTGTTTTCTTGGGATGCCACCCCCTTCCCCCAATTTTTACCATTGTTCAGTAATTTTATGTCCATGAATTTGATTTGAAGAATGGAAAAGAATTATTTTAACACTTCACCCCCCCCCAAAAAAAAAAAATGTAATGTATAATAAATAATAACTGATTAATTAAATGTAATACATAATTTCAGTGGCAAATCCCTCCTAACTTTTCTCCTTGCTACAAATGTTCATGCTTTAGAATTTTCCAACTCTGTACCCACTTAGAAGATATTTAATAATTAAAATAATTCTTTTCCCCTTACAAATTACAAATCAAATTTATAATCATAAAATTACCAAAAAGTGATAAAAATAGGGAGGCGTCCCTAAAAACGATGGGTGATAAGGCAAAATAGGTGTCATATTCAGGTTCAGGAGGTCATTTTGCATACAAATTTGCAAAAATGGTGTTGGGGTCAATTTTCATGCAGAGCAGTGTTATTATTAGTAATGAGAGTTTTAGAAATAGATGTTCTATATGTTTTCTGGCTATTAAATAAAGTTATAATTGAAACAGCTAGCAATGGATTACAGATTTAATTTAATCAACATTTAGAACTTCCGTTAAACCCGATTAGGAAAAACGTCATATAGTGGCAGTGGTGAAGCAGTAAAGCAAAAGATAAAAAGACAAAATAAAATAAACAGTAAATAAGTTGTTTTACATTTATATTACCGATTTTGGGTTAAGCCTATTCTAGATATTTCAATTAGAATGGAAACTGATAAAATTAGTGTTGTAACACACTCATTTCAAGTTACACCACTGGAATCATTTACATTTTCTACTCCAGCCAATTGGTCAAAATGGATAACTGAATTGCATATGGCTTGAATGGATATAGAATTGCATATGATTTGAATAAGCATTTAGATGGCGAGCAAATAAGTTCATTAACTTGCATTATAGGTGAACAAATTGAAGATATTTTTACTTTGTTCTAGTTAAGTGCAGAAGAAGCAGGAGATTTTCAATTAGTTCTGAAAAAATTCAATTATCATTTTGTAGTAAAAAAGAATGCTATTTTCAAATGAGTGCAATTTAATAAGTGTGTTCAACTCAAAGGAGAAAAAGTTAATGACTATTACAGCACTCTATCGTCTAGCTATGAGTTGTGAATATGGAATTTTACACAATGAATTAATAAGAGATAGCATTGTAGTTGGAATAAGAGATATAGCCTTAAATGAAAAGCTACAATTAGTGAACTAACATTAGCAAAATTTATAGAAAAAGTACTCCTCAGTGAATCCATTTAAATAACAACAACGAAAACTTGGCAAAGCTGAAAACATTACTTCTTTAAATGTTATGGGCTCAAATGAAACTTCTCGCCACCAGAATAGTTTCCGAAATAGAAAGTAAAGTAAATTTAATGGGAAAAGCACAATGCCAAGAAATATTAAAATTTCATAGAAAGATGAAATTTGTAAATAGTATTGAAAACAGAAACATGAAAAAAAATGTGCCCTGCTAGAAATGTACCATGATTGAGCATTATTAAAATGTCTGTCTGTTTTAAAACTAATCTACAAGCTTAGCAATTTCATTTTTAGACATAGTTTTTCACTTAGGTAAAATTAATGAAAATTGGACAATTGATGTTAAGATACAAGATCAAGAGTTGAAATACAAGACTGATACTGGTTCTGATCACTCTGCTATTTCTACAACAGTTTATCATTCGCAAACCAAGAAATTGAAATTGGAGCCAGTTTAAGTTCTATGCTGTTTGGATAGAAATTATTTGAAAGTTTTAGAAAAATTCAATGCACATCTAAACTTTAGGGAAATATTGTAAAAAAGACACCTACATAATTGATGATCTACAAATAAGTCTTTTAGGAAAATAGACATAGATTTCTTTGGGTTATGACCAAAGCAATCTTGATCAAGTAGTAGCCAGCAACCTTAATGTAGGATTTCCGGAGCTTTTTAAAGGACTTGAACAGATGAAAGGTTGTTATTCAATAAAGCAGAAGGCAGACAGTGTTCAATATGCAATTACCTCTCCTCAATACATTCTTATACCTCTTCTGAAGAAAATCAAAGATGTGTTGAAGAAGATGGAAGAGAAAAAAGTCATAACACCTATCAGTGAAGTTACAGAAAGATGTTCACCAATAGTCATAATCCCCCCCAAAAAAAAGGATGGACAACTTAGAATCTATGTGGATTTGACACAGCTTAATAGAAATGTTTTGAGAAAATTGCACCCTCTTCCCAATGTTGAATATACATTAAGTCTTTTATCAGGTTCTAAGATATTTTCAAAATTGGATGCAAATTTAGGTTTTTGGCAAATACCGTTATATGAAAAGTCTTCATTTCTAACTACCTTTATCACACCATTTGGGAGATAAAGATTCTTAAGATTATCATTTGGAATCACATCAGCTCTGGAACATTTTCAAAGTAGAATGTCTCAATCATTGGAGATTATAAGTGACATTGCTTGTCATATGGACGATATTCTAATTTGGAGATCCACTCAAGAAAAACATGATCAAAGGTTAAGAGAGGTTTGCAAGAGATTAAAAGAGGCCAACTTGATTTTAAATGAGAAAAAATGTATTTTTTCCCAACTAACAGTATAAAATTTCTGAGCCACATAATCAACAGCCAGAGATTCCATCCCCAGGATAAAAAAGTTTCAACTATCTAAAAAGAAAACACTATTTAAAACGCTCTTCTGCTTAAAGATAAACAGCAATTGCTTTATTACTTTGTTTTTGCTTAATAGGATTCTGAAATGTGCTCAATAATTTATGCTCACCCAATATATTAATACATTGAAGAGCCAAAAAAACTGATACACCTGACAGAACACGATTAGGCTTTCAACTCTGAAAGTTTATATCAGTGATGATTCGTTGAACAGATTGTATGCTGGCACTTGTTGATGCCCCCCAGCATCCAAATGTGCAACAATTTGAGAAAGGGTTGCACATTTTTCATGTTTAATGATTCTCGTCAGTCATCACTGGTCCTGTTCTTTCACGACCTTTTCCCAGCCACAGCGATGTCGGAGATTTGATGTTTTACTGTATTCCTGATATTCATGGTACACTCGTTAAATGATCGTACTCAAAAATCCAAATTTCCTAGCTAACTTGGAAATGATATAACCCCTCTTTTATGTAAAAGTTGTAACGCCATATTGAAAGTGGCTTAAATCTTAATAACCTGTCCTCATAGCAGCAGTAATCGATCTAACAGCTTTGATAGCACCTGTTATCTTATATAAGCACTGCCGATTGCATCATGTTACTTTGATTGGTTTCATACCTCTGTTATTTGCATATAGACGCCTGTACCAGTTTTTTTGGCTCTTCAGTGTATATTTGTGCTGTTTTTGCATAAAATCATTCATATATGTAATAAAAATATGTATAATAAGAATATACACATATAGTTTTATGTTATTTTTTGTCTCCCAATTTATACTTTTACACCATTAAATTATAACCTAGGCAGTACTTTTGGATCACTACATTACCATGGCTGGTGAAAACTCTAATAATATTAATAAAACACCATCTTATGAGCTTAAAAGAGCTCATTCATATTATTTGGCATTCAAAACTGACACATTACTATGAAATATATTTTTTTGAGTTTAAAATCTTGTATACTTACTGAAGTAACTGAAAAGCAGGTATAGACCTGGCCCAATGAACAGAAAGAAATAACAGTCTGGATCCACTCTCACATATGTAATGAACATTAAGATATGATGATCCAGGGTTAGGTGTAGTCAAATGAAAAGCAACATGACAGTCTAAAAGTAATGGTCCTAAATGAAAATAAAATACGATAAAATAAAATAAAAGAGAAGAAATAGCATGAAAACATTTTCTTTTAATTTGTATATATTTGGATGCTTTGTTCCATAACTATTAGAGAACATGTAAGACTTCATAAGTTTAATAAAGCCAAAAATGATTCAAGACAATGCAAGGGAAAAATATTTAAATTATTTTATTTTTTCTATAGCAGAAAAGTCTTTGAATACCACCA
Organism: Salticus scenicus; assembly: GCA_963930645.1. Lineage (NCBI taxonomy): Eukaryota > Metazoa > Arthropoda > Arachnida > Araneae > Salticidae > Salticus > Salticus scenicus. Next base: position 275,204,383 of record OZ005657.1, read on the forward strand.
AAGATTACCAGCAGAAATTAGACAATTCAGAGGTTATCTCTGGCTCTGGCTAACAGTTTTAAGCTTAAAATTCAAAATCATACTTTTTCACCTATATATATACCGAAATCTCTTAATATTAGTAAGGGTTACATTCCATGAAAACCTTACAAAGGTCAAATTTGTGAATGTTAAGACTGCCTTCTTATGGAAAAAAAGGAAATTATGTTCTATAAAAGTGCAATTAGAATGACAGATGAATTTAATGAACAGAGAAAGAACTTATTAACAAGAAGTAGATAAATAACTCACATTTACATATTGAATACAATATAAATGTTTAGCGAAATTTTATAAGCAAAACTTTGTTAATTTCAGAAAATAAATTAAAAAATTTAGAGAATAATGCACATCTGATTTCTTTTCTGACATTGTAAGGAAGTGCACCTGGGTTAATGCACTTTCAAAACAACTTTCTCTCTTAAATAAAAGGTAAAATATAACAACACTCTTATACTCAAGAGTAATTTTAAGTGAACAGGATAAGAGATTATTTTAGAATTCATTTCAAATAACTAAGACTAGAAAGATTAGTTTATTGTGACTGATTTTGCACCATATTGACACTGTTTTTTTGTGTATTGGTGTTAACCTCTATTACCCCTTTTCTTGTCTCTTGTACATATGCATTTAAAATCTAAGTTACTTTAATAAAATTGAATAACCTTCATTTGTTTAAATCTTACGGGATTGATATTTCGTAGAAATCTTTAACCCAGTTTGAATATTAAATCTTATTTGCCACTTTGCAAATAAATTTGCATTGCTTGATACCAGTGGTAATTAGCTGTACAGAGACTTAACGGTTTTCAATAATCATATTGGCAACTGTATTTTGAAAGCCAGTACTAAAGTATATAAATACCAAGTTTAGCCCAACGTTGTGGATAATGATTTTTTTTTTTTAAACTGGAGTTTTATTTTAAACAAGCTTTAATGATGTCACTAGTAAAATGTAAATTTATATAATAAGTTTAAATGTGCCAACTGTTTAATTTTCTTAAAATGAAGTTTCAGATATCATGTTATGAAGAAGTATCAACTCTAGCTTTTGAAGTTAACAGAACATCGCTTTATAGGTAAAGGTACATTTTGGATGTATTGACTTTGGATGTATTGATAGTTTGAGTAAATATAAAAGTAAAACTTTCAGTTGACTCCTAACCAGAAGTCGTATAATATAGTTTAACATTGTTTCAAGAATACCTTTTATAGTAGTATCATATCTAGAATTACAGTTTTTGAATATTGAAATGATTCTTATGTTTCAATAAAGCTTTTATGTATATTTTAAATCTGTCATCATTATTTCATTCACTGCACATTTAATCAAGTTACTTAAAGGAGCTTTCAGTGTTAGCTTACCATTGCAAAGTTAAAATAAGTCTGCTCATATAATAACATGTATAAACAGATAAAAATACATTAACAATCAGTTATGGGCCCAGAAAGCCCAGTATTAAAAGTGACTATTTGAGTATGTGTATTAAGATTATCTAAATACAACTATGTTTAAGTTAAATGAAGTATTTAAGAAATTAAGCAAGGCTATCCCTTGGATTTAAAGAAGTTTGGGATATGTAGTGGTTTTTTTCAAGTGCAGTGAATGGTATTAAATATCAGTTCAAAGAAAATGCTTTATAACAGGGAAAGGGGTGGGGACTGATATGAATGATTGATGACATTATAAAAAATGTTATTTATTAATGAGTATAAGATATGACTGCATTTGAAGAAAAATGAAGTTTTTTTTTAAAAGGACGCTATTTTTAGAAGATATTTGTTATTTTAATCTTTCATTGGGTATAAAGTATATTGAAATAAGTAAAAAGAAAATGAAGCTTGAATTTAAGATATAGAAGTTTTATGTAGAATCTAAAATATTTTTTATAAAAAAAATAAAATGACGACTTTGCAAGTAAATACTGAGAGGCTAAATGCTAGGAACTATACAAGCTAGTCTGCAGACATGAGATTTATCCAATTTGAAAGAAATGCATGAGACTTAGTAGAAGGCACAGAAGTTGTCCCTTCATGCCAAAGTTGAAACTGCACAAAGTGGAAAAAGGCCATAAGTGGAAAAAGGCTGTACTTTTACTAATCTACCTGTTTATCGAAGCAGAATTTGTAAGATAAATTGAGACCTGCAAAGAACCAAAAGAATCGGGAAACAAACTTTGTGACCATTTTTGCACATGACAGTATTTGTTGCATATGTCCTTATTTTCCAAATTTACTAATTGTCGAATTCAAATAGAAGAAAAAAATTTATCTATATACAGCAAGATGCAGAGACTGTATGATCGTTTAAGTAAATTTGATCCTACATTTAATGAGAAATACCTCACATTTCAATTATTAAGGTAGACGAGTGACTTTGATGGAATTACTCAAGCATTATTGTGATTACCTGATAATGACTTTACATTTGGCAAAGTATTACAGGAATTGATAGCTGAAGAATCCCGCTTAGCATTGAGGCAAGGGGACCAAGAAGCTCATCTCTGTGTAGTGCATACAACTTACAAGCAACAGAGATACTAACCTGTTCTAACTAGTCATGTGCTACAAATGTGGCCAACAAGGTCATGTAAAATCCCAGTATAAAAATCAGCCGAAGTTACAAGCTTCACAGTATTGACAACAATCTAGCTTTCTACAGTATAAGTCATCTACCCACATTCTGGGGGATCCTGACAATGAATAAGAAATAAACAACCGAGAGTAAGGTCAAATTCAAGTTCAGTAAGCACCTCACCACCTAGAAATGGCCTGAAACAGGTAACAAATTTCTTCTTATCTGAAACCTGAATGAACACTTCAATTGAACCTGACTCTGAGGGCTAGATTTTTGACTCGACAGCGAGTTGCCATTTTTGTTGTGATAAAAAACTGTTTAGTGACTTTACACCGTTACATAAAGAAAAATTGCCATAGCAGTATAAGGGATTACCTTTACCACTGAGGGCAAAGGAAAAGTAAAGTTATGTTTTGGTCCTGGGACTATATGTTTAAATAAAGTAATGTACTCTCCAAAATTAAGGAGAAATCTGTTATCAAAATTGAAGAAAAATCTGTTATTATTATTATTGTGTCATTAATTTTTAAATGCTAACACATGTTCTTTTTAACAGACAAAACTGATTTTAGTTGGCGAGAGGTAAAGGTAATTGCCTTTGACATGCTATTTCATTGCAACCTTCCTTCTCCCCAACCCAATTATTCTTTTATTCTTTTCACTTCAAGCACCCCTTCCTTAAAGTAAGCTCTTCTAAAAAGAGGAGGCATAAAGTGCCATCTTGTGAAAGTTAAACTATATATACTATTTAAAATACAGGGAGTAAATTAATAAAGAAAACAGTTCACAACTTTTGGCTTACAAGAAAAGTGACACTGACACACACAATGGATTTGGGTAGTAGAATAAATAACAAAACTAAAAATTAAGGAATGTTTAATTTGGCAGAATAATATTAAATAGACTTTTTAACAAAAATGTTTTTCAATAGTTTTATGTGTGTTTTACTTACAAATCTACTCATGTGAACATTTTTTTGTTCCCAAATGCAGGTAAAATTATACTTAATTTTTCAGTTAATAAGAGCAACTGTACAGCTTCAAGCTACCATTCATCCTATTAGTCTTAAATAAAAATAAAGTTAGATCTCTATTTAATGAATTCCTATTTTGTGAATTTTTCCATTTTTTAAAACTTTTCTTTTGAAGTACAATTTCCTTATAAAATAACTTTGAAACAGTAAAATGCATTTTCTATTTAATAGACTTTTTCTTTTTTTAAAAATCTATTTTTAAAATATCTCTGTTTTATCCCATTTAATGAGCTAAAACTGGATTTTTCCAAGAACTAGTCTGAAATTGAGACTTTAGAAACCCTAACTGAATTCATACTTTGGTCAGAATAAAAATAAAAACAGTACAGCAAGAGATTGTGGTAAACATGAAAATTCAAATGATCATGCTGTCGAAATCAAGAGACCTTTAAATATTACAATTTTTAGTAACAATTCTACATGAATTACAATTTGAAGAATGAGAAGTTGATGAAGTTGTTAAAGCCTTTCAAACATATGGAAGACATATGAAAGAAAACATTATTTAAACAAAGGACTCAGACAAAATTAAAAAACAATTTTGATTAATTAAAAATATATTTTAAAAAACTTCGACATTACTTCGTGCATTGTCGTTAATTTTTTTTTTCAGCTGGGTATCCGGCTCTCATCAGACGACTACTTCTGTGGAGGACTTGAGCTTGACTTCAAGTCTTTCGGAAGAAAAAAAAAAAAAAAAAAAAAATTAACGACAATGCATGAAGTAATGTCAAGGTTTTTTATATATTTTTAATTAATTATAGTTAATGCTTCATTTTTGTTTATTATCATTTAAACAATTTCGATAATTAAAATGAAGAATGCATATGACAAGTTTTCCTAAAATTACTCTATTGTTAATAAATATTGTAATTATTGTGAAACTTTGTGTAATAATATAATGGCAGCTTTATAACTTGTTGATCCTGAGCAACTGTACCAAATAAAGGGTTAAATGAAAAAAATAATAATAATACATAAAAATAATGAATTAATGAATATGTAAATTGTAAAATTATTACTATTGTTTTATAAAATAGAATAGTATCAGAATTAATGAATTTATAAAAAATAGTATTACTATTTTTACAGGACATTTAGCACTTACGAATAAAAATTGTTTTATATAGTTCTCTAATGAATTTGCAACTTTGTTAAATAGAGTTCAAACTGTACTTTTACACTATAAGAATATCATATGACTACAGGTTTGAGAAAATGCCCGATGGGTTTGCAAAAAATCATTTTGTTTTGAAAACATTGTAACTTTCCACTGTGCTGTAAATTATATGAAAAGGATGAACAGATTTTAGCAAGAGCAAAATATGATCAACCTATTCTGTCTTTGGCCTAGCTCACCAATGTTCTGAAAATGATGGTGCTGTTTAACGTACAAATTTACTATTATGTAATTTTTTAAATTTTAATACTGTTGGATGGCAATTTACACTTAGAATTAATAACTTTGACCAAATAAAAATAACAGATATTATAACATATAACATGAAACAATAATGACTAAGGCTGGAGTCTGTTCCTTGGTATAACCAATGCATTGCCAACTGATATACATTTGGTCTACATCTTCATCTATCAAATGAGCTAATAGTGCTGATCAAATACTGATTGAGTAATTCACTTTGTAAAGAGTTAGTGCTAAACAAAAGAACCTAGCTTAATATTATTTATTTATTTATTTTATAAAACAAAAAAATATGCAAGATGTTTGATTGATTTAATATGTTATTAATCAAAAATTTCTCCTTTTCTTCCCATATTTGTGCACATTTCAGAAGATTTTTATATAAGCAGATAAAGAAAAGAAAAATATTTCAGTAATGATCACTTTCAAAAATTTTATTAAATACATTATTTTTATTATTTAATATTAAAGAGTAAAATGTCAGATATTTTAAGGCCAAGTATTACTAATTTTTGAAAAACATTCACCTTTAGTTATGTTTAACATACCATCAAATTCAAACAAAGAATCACTTTCTGATTCAAGTGGAAGTGATAATGGGTCAGAACAACCACCGGCAACCTATATTAGAAAAATAAAATTTATTTTACTTTAATTGAGTAAAACACATTTCTATATAATTCATGGTATTACAGAATCATATGAACATCATCATCAATTCGTAGTTAATCTTGATAGATTCCTAATCATTGACAGAAGTTCTATAAATCTCCCAAAATCTTTTTAACTACAGTGTGGACCAAAAGTTTAAGCATAAGCTAATTTTTTTAATAAAATGAAAATATACACCAGAATTCTTTCAAAGTTTTACTGTATCTAAACAATTGGATTACAAATTCATGTTTCAAATTCGGAAACAACTGAGAGAAAAATAAATTTAAAAAATCAAAATTGTGATGTCGCAAAAGTTTAAGTACAAATGAGGTTTTATGCAAATATCTCTTTAAATGTGATTGGTGGAAGATTGGAGAGTCTTATCTCCTAGACTATAAAGTGTAGGAGATAAGACTCACCACTGTACAAGTTATCAAAATGCTGAAATCGCTGCAGTTCTCACCAGAAAAAGTTGCAAAAGTGTGAAAAATGGAAGGTAAATCTGTTTTGTAAATGTCACTTATTTTAAATCAGTCTAAACGGGATATTTATAATGTTTTGCAACATGGAGAAGAATTCAAAATTGAGCATCGCTCAGGAAGGCTGAGAATAACCACATTTTGCAAGGAGAAAGAATAAAAAGAATGGCTCTAACTAACAATTTGTCTCTTAATCAGATTAAAAAATCGACATGCATCACAAATATCATGTGACACCATACACAGATGAATAATTGAATCAGGATTCATCAAAAAGTAAAAATAAGCTTGTAAGCCTTTATTTAAACAGAGTCACAAACAAGCAAGACTTTAATATACAAAACAGCATATACACAGGCGTGCCTGGTGGCGGGGAACAAAAATTTCATCTGCATGGGCGGTCCCCTCCAAAAATATTTCTAAACCCTCTAATTTTAAACTTAAAAGAAAGTTAAAATCTCTTAAGTGTGAGACTATTCTTGAAACCCTTCTAAATTTTGTGTTTGTGAAACACAAAATTAACTCTAAATTGTGTATGTGTGGAAGGGGGGGGGGGGTGATTAGAAAATTTTTCTGTCATCATCGCATACGAAAAGGAAATCAGCACCAAGTTTTTCAACCAGATATATGCATACTATCAGTCGATCTAATTTCAATTAAAACGTTTCTGGAATACCCCATTCTACTATGTGCTTTTTAGGGGTTTAAAAGGCATCACAAATTTAAAGAACCTTTCTTTTAATGAAAATACAACAAAACCTTTTGCCTGGTACAAGGAAAACCTATTACACAATAATCGTGAATTATCATCGTTCTTGGTTGGAGATAATGGTTATAATTCTTTATGCTTTTCCTAGATGATATCTGCAAGGAGTGAAGAAGAGAAGAACAACTGTAGTCTTCAAAAGCCAGGGGATTTTAGCCTGAGGGTCTTCTTTTTCCTTTTCTTTTCCTATAATGAATGTTTGTTACTATCTTGAATAGCTTAAAAAGCAATCAACACAAGTAGCTTGCTTTGTATTGAATAACAAACTATTGATAGAAAAACGAAAATCTGGGAGGTTGTTATCTCCTAATGATTACGAATAGGCTTTTAAATTGTCCAGATATTTTAAAATAACCTCTTTGGACATGTCTAAGTTATTACCGAATTTGAATCACAGCAACTTTGACAGAAATATTGAAATAAATTGACTTAAAGAGATATATGTTTGGTTTGGTTTTGAAATGCTATAATTTTTTCCACATTAATGTTAATTAGACAAGTACTTACTAAATAGATTTAGGATGTTACCCTTGATTATAAAAAAAATGGGAAACACTTTAATATTCGGATATATAGCTTTGTGTGTTATCTGTTTAGTTTAAAGAACTTGTTTTTCTCCAAATCCAAAATTGTTGCATATGGTGTATCCCCCCCCACACACACACACACATCCTCCATGAATTTTAAAGAAAGGGAGAGATGAAAAAGTAGGTGATCTCATTAGGCTAATGATCATCATAGGCGACAGTTTGGTGTTTTGTAGAATTAGCACTTTCCGTGTGTAGTTTTATATTTTTGTTTTGAAGTTAAGGGATTCCTGAATTTTATGCCTATATATTTTTTTTAATATGTAATATTAAACTGAAGGGTTTATTGAAATAGATAAATCTGTCATAAAATCTAAACAGAAAATTTTTAAAACCTATTGTGAGCTTGACAGTGTTCTGAAAAACGATGAAAAAAAAAAAAAAAAAAGAAATTGAAAATGTTGAATCGATTACAACTAGTGAGAATTTAAGAAATGCTAATCAATATCCAGGGTAAAAAAGTAAGTTATTCCTTTATTTATTTATTTTGTGAGCCAATTATAAGTTCAGTCAACATAGGAGAAAAAAAATAAGAGAAAAAATATAAAAAAATTACGAGCCTGCTGATTCAAAAGCTGCATCAAATATTTAAACAGTTAGAATTTCTTTATTTTTTCCTTCACCTAAAAATTTTTTAGGCATTTGAAGACGTAAATTAATTCCGAAATTGTAAATTTCTCATCTCAAAATTGCAGATCTTTCACCTTCTCCCAATCATTTTTCGTGTTTGATGCGAAATAACACTAGAATTTTAAATGTTCTGAATTGTTATTATTATTATTTTCTGAATCGGAAATACAGTCGAACCTCGCTTAACGTGAATTACTTTGAAAATGAACTGTTTTCGTAGTCCCCATGAAAATAAAGATTAGTTGCTGATAGGATGAACTATTGATAACGTGGACAACCTCCACCCCCACCCCCCCCCACCCCGCTTGAGATTCACGTTAACGAGGGGTTCGACTGTATCTTGAAATATTAAATTTTTCTAGTTGTCGTATTCTGTCCTTACATTTTTGGATTTAAAAATTGAAATTCTTCTAAAATTCAGAAAATTCATGATTTTTCTGAATGTGAAAGCGAAATTCAAAATTCTGTATTATTTAATGAGTAATGACAGGAATTTTTCAGGTCTGAATGACAGAAAATAACATTCAAATTGTGAAATTTTTATCCTAATTTCTGAATTCATGAAAATTAAAATTAGTCACTTAATTTAAATCTATTTTTGTTGAAACTTAATTTGCTATTACAGCCGAACTGAAAAAAATTAAGCTATTACATTTTCTTTATATTATTTCGAATTAGTGTTTACATAACTATTTTATTTATTTATTCTTCAAATTAATATTTTCATATTTTTATATCTTATTTCAGTTTTATTAAAACTCTTTTTTTTTTAAATTAGATTATTTTTAATTGTTTTGATGAAATTTGTGTTGCGTTGTTTAAAAAAATTATACAGGACTTGTTTATTTTAATTGCGAACTCTTAAGTTTGTTCATCCAATTTAGTATTTTTATTATTTTTATCAGACTAATAATTTCATATTTATTTATTTTGCAGCTTCTATGTTTAGTTTATTCATGTGGTTCTCTTCTCTTAACACATTGTTTATAATCAATCTATTTCCTAAAATTTCAATGTTTATAAACATAAGACATTACAAATTTTATTTTGAGAATTTGGAAGGTCAAGTATATGAATAAAAGATCAAATAATTTTGTTTTATTCATTACCAGCAAGATACGTCCTCTTCGCTGGCCACTATAATTAAATGAATCTCAAAAATATTGAATTATTATTATCACTCTATAAATAAGAACTAAAAAAAGAAAAAAAAACATTCCATTGAAATCTCTCTGAATTTCGTTTGAGGTACACACTGCCAACAGCAGCTTTTTTTGCATCCGCGCTGCATAGGGTTTCCACTGCCTGTAGCAACATTTTCCTTGGCACTTTAATTTGTCTCAATTTCAACTCGCTCTTTTTTCTATATTACCATTTGGTTCCGAACATTACAATAAATAAATAAATAAAATGTTTTCCAACACACAATGGAAAAATGTTTTAAATACAAAAATATTTTCTAATAAAAAATACAATAAATAATAGAAAAGGAAAAGAAATAGAAATAAGAATAATTATTTAAGTTTTTATCCTTTCTACAGTAGTACATTTTCTTTCTGATAAATACAACAAATAATAATAATAATAAAAGATTTCCCTTCCAACAGAATTAAATAAATTACTAGAAAAACATGTAACAGCCATTACTAAGCAGCACAGATGATTGAAATGAATGCAAAAATGTAAGAAAAATTTATGGATAAAATAGAAAAAAAAAAAAAAAAAAAATCAGATTCGAAAAAATCTTGATGAGGTGCACCCCAGCAGAGTTCAAGGTAACCCTTTGTCAAGTTTTGTAGATCTGCGAACAGTAGACTGAGCTCCAGAGTACAGAGACAGTCATTTCTTTTTATGTACACAGAAAAAGAAAAAAAAAAAAAACATATAAATATGTGTGTGTGTGTATAGAGTTAATTATCAACAATATGCACATAGAATAAAAAAAAATAAAAAAAATCACTCGATGAAATTTATATTTGTTTGTATGTAGAAATAATAATTAATAAGCGTGTTAATACTGTTATTTAATTAAAGCCCATGCTATTGTGATACATGCACTTGGATATCATTATATCTGCTTAAATTTACTTTGACAAAGAATATTCCTCCACTTTGCATGTATATCAGATAGGACCAATTAACTTCATGTAAGGCCCGGGACACACATACTTTCGTGGGTCCCATCGCACTTTGCAACAATCAGCAAAAGTACATACAACTGTATATGGGACTAACATGACAGAATTTTTCATTTTATAATACTACTTTTTGTCATTTTTAGGGGCAAGAAAGGCAAAAGAGCATTTTCAGGGCCAGTTTTAGGGCCCTTTCTACTCAGGGTCTGGGCTGGGGCACATGCCCCTGCATTAATAGGGCCCTGACTTCAGATGTCCCCCCCCCCCCCCCAATATTTTGAAACCAGGCACGCCTATAAGCATATGTATTACCGAGATGAATGGATTAGTGTTATTTTCTCTGATGAAAAAAAATAGAATTTGGATGGTCTATACTCGGGGAAAGCAAAATTTGACAGCACTGCCAAGGCTACGGAGACCTTTTTACACACTTGGCGTTAATTGGGTTGCGATATCGGGCGATTTAGCGATGATTTCGGAAAGTTTTTTTTTTTTTTTTTCGATTAAAGTAAAAATATTTTTTCAGAGTACATTTTTTAGTTTCTTTAGAAATGAATTTACACTAAATTTATTCCTTACAATTTATTGTAAATCCATATTGCAAATTGAGTAATATGCTAAATTTTACCTTGAGAGAGAAAAAAAACAAAAAGGTTAATACTTAAATATTTTGAAAAAGGAAAAAAATAAAATAAATAAAAAATTAAATTAAATATTATCTGTATGTATATTTTTTGTCTTTGTTTTCTTTAAAGAGAAACTGATTATTTATATATATATATATATATATATATAATTTAAAAATATACTTTTAAAATATTTTGAATATATTTTGGCAGAAAAATTATTTTATCATAAGATTTAAACTGTGATTTATAAATGGCAGTATCTTCTGAGGAGAAAATGAACAAAAAGTTCTAAATGAACAAAACATAATAGATTTTCAATTTGCATTATTATTTACCAATTAATCAGTAAATGTTAAAAGCAGTAAAAAAATGAGAAAGTGGAAATAGTTTAATGCTTTTATGAAAAAATTAAAAATTAAAAAAATATTAATTTGAGATAAATAAATAAATATAGTGAATTTCCATATGCAGAGGCAATCTCTGTTTGCAATTTGTTTATACATTCATTTTGTCTGTATCCCGATTTTTTATGCTAAATGTGAATATGAGAATTTTTATATTCATTTCTGAATAAAGTTAAGAAACTCACAATTTATGTGAAAGGGAAGCGAATTTTAATTTACTTGTAAATATGATTTTTCTTGATGTCTTTATTTAATACTGATAAACACACACCTTTGCGATTGCTATTTTTAAAAAATGAGTTGAAACATTTATTTTCATAGCATTTTTAGGAGGTTGGATTGGGATTTTTATAGATGAGAAAGAGGGAAATGTTACATTATTCGATTCTTTGGAATATGAATGAAAGCATGGCATTTCACACATTTTTCAATTTATTTTGATATATTGAATTGATAAGAATGCTTTGATATTAATGTGATATTAAATTTAAAAGCAATCTTTAGAATTTCAGAAACAATGTTTCCAAACTTTTTTGAGGACTATTTCTTTCCGACAGCATAGACTAAATAAAAATGATTTATCTTTTGATTTTGTGATTTTGTTTTCCATTTGGTACAGTTAAAAAAAAATATTAAAGGTAAAATTGAGAGATAATGTTCGACAGAAATTTTCAGAAATTTATATAGTAACCGTTTCAAAGGGCTACAATTTATAAACAAAGTTAAGAACCCCCTCCCATTTTTAAAGGATATTTGTATATTTAAATCGAAAAGTAACTATTGTAGTAAATTATGTAGAGCAATTGCAGAAAATGAGTCAAAATTCCGTCATATTTGATACTAAAAAACTTAGCAATTGAATGAATATCAATTTTGTAGCCATTTGGAATTATTTTAGGTATCTGAAAATAAAAGTTTTTGACTTTTGTGTAGCTTTTGGAAGAACTTCGAGGCATCTTTATGAATATAGGAGGCTTTTGGCTCTAAATTTAAATCTCTAAAAGATAGATTTATAAGGACGAGAGAACTATTTCTTTCAAAGAGCCAATAATAATAATAATAATAATAATAATAATAATTGTGTCGTTAAAATTTTGTGGTAGACTACCTTGTTTAAAGCAGGTAATGTCAGGAGTACAGTTTCATGCATACACAATAAGTAAATAGGTCTCTTTCACAAAATTATACTATGTGTAGGACATAATTTAAATTTCATTTCAATTCACTTGACCACTATTAGCCTTTATTTATTTATTTTTAATTTAATTTAAACATAATGGTTGTTAAATAATATAGTTTTTATTCAATTGATTAAATTATTTTACTAACTAAATCCACAGAATTATAAGTAATAATTCTATTCAATGTAAGCTTTTTCTAATCAAAATTTTTTATAATGGTATCTTTAAAAGTAAATATTTTAAACTGCAATATAGAAAATTCTACATAATTGCTCTATATACCCAGGGACCGATTTACTCAGTTGGAGGCCCAGGGCACTCATGTTCAATGGGCCCCTTTTTCTCGTACTTTAATATTACAACAAACAAAACAAATCGTATATTTTTTATTCACGTGTCTAAAAATTTTCTCCACTTTTCATTTTATTGGTAAGACTTAACTAGATCCGATGCTTGTCTATCGGATCAACGTACATCGCACCCGCGTATCTGCACTGCGGTGTGTGCCACGGATTTAGTTAGCCTTAGTAAGACTTTGGAATGCAGTATCGGTAGTATGCAGTTGTATTTGCGTTTAGCAAAAATACTGCAATTTTTTTTAATGAACAGACAGTTTCCTTGAAAGATTATACCGCTGATTTATATAACAGCAAATTAATACCTCCCTCTATCGACGAAAAAACAAAAAGCAATGATCATTATAGCAAAATTTGGAAATTTTTCATTTTAACTATTTTTTTTTAAATGTATGATGGAATTTCTTGGAGGCCCCCCTCAGTGAGAGGGCCCAGGGCACATGCCCCGAATGCCCTGCCTTAAATCAGGCACTGTATATACCTTTAAAATTTTGTAATTCCTCTCCAAGGTATCGACCAATTTGTTATAAAGTCTCAAACAGCATTTATTTCCCAATTAAATTTCTTTAAGTAAATATCTATTAAAATAAAATTTGTTTTACAATGTAATGCTTGCTAATTATGTAATTTCGGCTTTAAATACTTGATCTGTCTCCCATTTATATATAAATTTTACATATATAAGTCTAATATATATATGATAATAATAATAATAATTATTATTATTAAAGATAATTATGTTTTTCTGTTATTGTTTTGTTCCAGAAAAAAAAAAAAAAAAAAAAAAAAAGTAAAATCTCTAGTATATAGTGCATAGTATAAATTAACGCAAACACTGTTAGTTGTTTATATTGGAAATAAAAATATTTTATATAACAATGCATAAACGAATTGAAATTGTTTTATCAATGTAATAATAATAATGAAAAAGTATTTGTCGAAAAATATTTTTCCTTATTCCTGTTAGTTTGAATATTTCATTGACATATTTGGTATGAATCTGGTGTAAAAATTTCCCAAAAGTACAAATCCGTCAAAATGTTTACTATATTTTTAATAGTTGTGAAATTAAAGAAACGGACTGTGCATTAATTATCTTCAAATTTTCGAAAATAAAGTAATCTATTATCCCCACCAAACTGTTTCGCACTCACTATGGGGGTTAAAAGGTTGCTTCCGGTATTCCCTCTTCCGCCAATATTTCGCCAACAGACTTTCTTCGCGAAACAATACATTGATATAAAATTTATGCTTATCTATTACAAAAAATTCCATGTGTTATCATAAATATGTTTAGTTTAAATAGTTAATCATTTTTCAGTTTACCAGAATAAAAAAAAATCGAGAAAAAGTTTATTACATTTAAATATAGTAAAGAACTATTTTCTTTCGTGGATGTGCAATTTCTACAGGCTTATACACACTGTCAAGTTATCCTTTCCCCGAGTATAGATAGGTTCTCCTTCTATTGGCATATGACTTGAGGAAAGATCCAAAGAACATATTCAGCAGGCAACAAGGTGGTGGCTCGGTCATGGTATGAGACACTTTGGCTAAAATGGACAAGCATATCTTTGCTTTGAAAATGGAAGACAAAATTCAAAGAAGTATCAGAAAACTCTGAATGAGCATTTGGTGAACTTCTAGGTGGTCCCAAATGTACCTTCCAGCAAGGCAATGCATCGATACACACTTCCCATTGTACAAAAGAATGGATTAGATCAGTGTAATAAACTGGCCAGCACTCAGCCTAGATCTTAATCCGATAGAGAACATCTAGGGAATCCTCCCATCTCATATGACATCCCATTCTTGTACACAAGAACAGGAAGCAGTATTACTCAGTGCAAGAGCTCAAATTAATGATCGAAGAAGCCTAGTACAGACTCCCTCCTAAAACCGTCCACAAGCTTGTTTTATCAATGAAAAATCACGTATTTGATCTCATCAGGTTCAATGGAAATACCATAGACTACTAAAGGACTTTTGTGCTTTGTGAAGTGTAAATATTTTCATTTTGTGCATTAACTTTTGCAACATAACAATTTTTATTTTTATATAATTTATTATTTTCTTTTCAATTTATTGTTTCTTAATTCAAAACATGATTTTATAATCCAATTGTTTAGATGCAGTAAATCTTTACAGTAAGCATTCCGGTGTATATTTTTTCTTTTATTAAAAAATTTAGCTTTTACATAAATTTTTTTGCTGCACTGTACAAAGCACTATTTTTTTTTTTTTTTTTATTCTCTCATCATGTAAACATTTTATCTAATATACTATCTAGTATATATCTAGTACTTTCATAATCAAGTAGTTTTCCCAGACTGTCTTAAAGAATTTTAGGAAGATAAGACTCACTCATAAGCGAAAGAAAGAATTTCATGAGTATAGAATACTTTTATTAATAAATAAATAACCTTACCTAAAATAAAATTCATCTAAGAAAATCAATTTCATAATTAAGATATTACTACAGTGCTCATATCATTTCATTCATATATATTTAAAACTAGTAGAATGAGACATCAAAAGATAAGTTTGAATGCACTCTTGTTACTTTTTGAAATTTATTGTAATTGTTGCCAAACAGTCAAATGTTTAGTGAGAATAAGTAGAAGTTTAAATTAATATCATTATTGACTATTTTGAGCATTTATGTATTTATTCATTTTTATTTATTTATTGTAACATATTTCTAATTTAACTATTGTTTTTTAATGACAAATGAACCTGAGAAAGTGAAAATGAAGTGAAAATTTTTGATTATTTGAGTGAATTGGATGATAAAACATCTAAACAGCAGGATGAAATATAATCAAGTTCCAAAGAAGATAATTGCGAAGAAGAATTTCAAGAAGAAGAATTTCAAATCCTAATTGGTAGAAGGGAATCTGCATTATTCCTCTGATGAGATACTGAATATTGCAAAACAAACATATAATTTAAGATTAATTTTGACATTAATAAAGATATCTTGCAGATATGTATACATAAGGAACTGCATTTATGACATAATTCATCACTTGTAATAAATTTCTACAAAAGTTCTGTTGAAGTCTTTGAAGCGTAGAATGAAAAAATATGCATGGGAAAAAAATGTATTTATTAGGTCGTTGCAAAAGTTTGTGCGGTTTTTATTGCTTCATTTCATAAAAATACATCAAATCAAATGACAATTTTTAATCAAAATACTCTCCATTACTTTCTACAACCTTTGCCCATTTTTCGGGTAACAAATGTATTTTGTTACCACGGCGATAGAAGCTCTCGTCTTTGGAGGCAATAAAATGATCTGCGTCCGCACGAACTTTTGCAACGACCTAATATATTAATATAAGTATTTACATAGTCCATGAATCAATTGAATAGTAATAAAACACCACTGATTTAAGTTTAGTTACCTGTGTATGGTGAAAAGACAAATTATTGAAGTGAATTTTACTTTATCTTAAAACATAATATTATATACATTCATAAACATTTATAATAATTATTAAAATCTATGGAAATAATTATATATCAAATTATTTCATAAATATTTATAGTGGTGAAAATTCCTAAATTTAAACATGGTCATAATACACTGATTTTCTTTTTATTTCCAAATAATAATAAATCAATGATTCATATTCCCTATTTTATAGTAAAATGAAATAATTAAGCCAGAAGAAAATTGTCAGTGCATTGAGGATGATTGGGGCCCCAACTATAAAGTTTTTGCTATTTTAAGTATGGTGTTTATATGTGAGATGGCGTTGCCTTCTCTGTCCAAAGTCAACAAGGGAGAAAGATACAATGGCCAAGTCAGGAGACGATTGTTGGACAGTTGAGGATGGTTGTGCCCTGACTGAAAAGCTTTTGATACTTCAAGTACCGTTTTTATTTTATTTTTTATATGAAATAGAAAACTTCAAAAATATCAAAAAGTTTGTTTTAAATGTGTATTATAATTAAATGAAACTTTATTTTCCAAGATTCAATTTCCAAGAAGGACAATTTAATGCCTTTAGTAAAATGGAGAAAATATACTGCTGTAAAAATGCATTATAATCTATATTCTAGTCACAAACTAAAATAAGTTGGATATTGGTTATCTTTATATATTTTGTTGACTAAAGTTTTCAATAGAAGTTTTATTCAAATTATCACGATCTTACAATCTTCATCTTGTGCAGTATAATGTGAGAAGGGAGGGGGGGGGGGTCTGTTTTAAGGTAGCCCTACCAGCTACAGATAACATAATTGAATATTTTACACAGGACATAAAATTTATCTTAATTAATAATTTTTCTACACTAAAAGTAAAAAAAAAAATTTTTTAATTAAAACTAACAAAAAATATATAGACAGTAAAAGCCTGATATAGTATAATTTGATATACAAGCTGTGCTTTTAAAAAATACAACAAATAATTTTATCATGAACAAAGTAATAAGTTTATTATAAAAAAATTAATAATTTGGATAATCTCCTTCAAAGTACTCTCCTTGATAAACGATGTACTTATTCCAATGTTGATTTCACCATTCAAACCATATCTAAAAGGCTTCTTTTGGAAGAGCCTTCCGCTGTTCCATTGTGGCCCTCTTAATGTTAAGAATAGTATTCAAACATCTTCCTTTTAGCACAGTCTTTATTTTTCGGAAGTGCCAGAAGTGGTACCAAATCAAAAGAATACAGCAGATGTAAACATATCAGAAACTTTTTTTGTTTTTTTTCCCCAAGATCAACTGCTTGTTTGAACAAACCACTTATGTTCTCATCTGTTTTTGAGACCAAAGAAATCCCAATTTTTGCTTGTCTTTAACAAACTCAAATCCACTTTTAAACCACACATACCACTTTGTAAACAATCTTCATAGTCACTACATTACTGCTATACACAGGGGTCAAAGCAATCAAATAAGAAAATATAGGAATTTTTTCATACAAATATAGGAACATAATTTCAAGAGAAGATTGAGAGATTCAGTAAAAACAAACTTTAACTAACATTATTTTGTAATCTGGGAATGATTAAGTGACTTTGTAAATAAAATACCCTAATTTAATCGCATCTAATTTAAGAAATGAAATAAATTGAGAGATCGATTACTGTTTACTTTTCACATTATTTAGAAAAGAACATATTTCAAAATTTATCATTTCTTGCTTGTCTAGCTTTCATACTAGTTTATATCATTTAGCATCAGTCCACATAGTGTTTTTAAATAATGACACCTTTTTTTTCCCACCACAATGTTTAAAAAGTCAAAAAGAAAAAACTCTTCAATTTAACTACATGTAATTGGTTGAATATGTTTTGAGGCAGCTGTCAGTGCCTATTTAATGAATTGAGCTCCCCTCCCCCCCCCCCAAGTGAAAATATTAAAATGGTAATGGAATAAAATAAAGAATTCTTTTAATGACTGTATGAAGAAAATTTCTTGTTTCAAATGACATATTTGTTAAGCTCTAAGTAATAATATGTTTACATTAGGATATATTAGCCTTTTTATTTTATTCGTTTGAAGCCTTTATTTTTTGTCATATCTTCTGTTAAACTATCCTTTAAAAAGAAAAAAAAATTGTCTTCCATACCATAGTTCATTTTTTTTTTTTTTAATCGATAAATTGTTGTAACTATGAAGTTTCGAAGTCCATTGGATCATACTGGAATTGTCTGTGAAATTAAGTTGATTCTTGTTATGTAAGTACTGTATATTGAATGAAATATCGGCAATGAATGCCTACACACATTGTTTTTATGGGAATATTAGTATTAAAAAAAAAAAAAAAAAAAAAAAAAATCAACAACCCTGATATTTGAACATCATGAACAAATAACTTAAATCCCAGAAAAACATTGAGAAATCTTGATATTTTTTAAGAAATAAAACAATGATTGTTTTAAAAGCTTTATTTTTTGCCTTTTTAAAATTAAACATCAGAAATAAAATTAATTTGTGATTAAAGTTTTCATTATCTTATTATTTTCTTATAATGTATGCAATATTATTTACATGTGAGAAATTATGCAACATATGATTTCCAATCACATTACTAGAGTGAATGTTGAAAAGAAAAGTGCAATTATTTTCGCTATGAATGGTATTTTGGTAAGGTATGAGAATGTAAATAGAATGCCTAGAAGGGAAAGCAGAAAACAAGAACTTAAACTGAAATAGCAAAATATAGGAAAAATGTAAAGAACGTAATATAAAATATAGGATGTTTTTAATGATTTTTTGAAATATATAGGAAAAATAAGAAATATAGGAACACTGAGCCCTGTATACACTGATTTAAAATTCAATGAGCTTCTTTGGTACTTTTTAACCCTTCTGACTTTCTTTGGCACATCGAAATTAATGATCATGACAAATATGGTAAACACAATCACAGTCTTTTGATTTCCAAAGCCAATTGGAGTCACAACTTGACTGAATTTGTCACTATCTCAATGGATCAAGCTATTAGATTTATTACTTCAAATGGATGTAGTGTCAGCAGTTGCTGTTATAAAAATGTCTTTATAACATTTTTATTTATTTTTATCACACTTTGTACCAGACATTAAAATACAGAGTAGTAGTAATTGTTTTGTGAAAATAAATAATTTGCCTCAGAATCAAATAAGTAATATGACATATTTTTGAGTAAGTAGACTATTTGTACAACTTAAAATGTAAATTTTTGCATTTGTGGTACTGAAAATTAATATTAATGAAGTCTAATAAATTTTGCACATTTTAAATAAATTTAAAATATTACTTAAAAAAAAAAAAAAAAAAATCTGTATATAATTACACAGAATATGTCAGTTTGAATTGATACTTTAAAGATCTATAAAATAATTATTTAATGCTATTTGTAAAAAAAAAAAAAAAAAATTAAAGAAATAACTTACCTTAACCATAGTATCGAAAGCTTTGGATATAACACTACTGTCTTTAGACAACAGTCTATTATGGGATTCCCCATTGACTAGTGATAAATCACAATGACTTCGATCACTAGGGTCTTGTTTCATTGCAACTAATGAAGTCACAACATTAGCTAAAGTACTTAAATCTAAAAAAAAAAAAAAAAAAAAAGTTATTTGTTTGAGAAATTATTTACAATTAAAGAAAAAACAATTTTTTGCCTGTTTATATATAAATCATAAAAGTAAACTGCATATATAGATCATTTTCTCTAAATGCTCCCACTTTCTTGTCCTCCTCAAAAATAACATATGTAAAGTCATAAAAAAAAAAAAATGAAAGCAATGCAAGAAGTTTTCTTTTCATTCAGCCTTTTTATTTTATTCGTTTGAAGCCATGGGTAAAAATTCCTTTATTTTTTGCCATATTTTCTGTTAAATTATCCTTAAAAAAAAAAAAAAAAAAAAAAAAAAAAAAAAAAATTATACCTTCCATACCACAGTTCTTTTTTTTTTTTTTTTATTCGGCAAATTGTTGTAGCTATGAAGTTGAAGTTTCAAAGTCCACTGGATCATACTGGAATTGTGTGTGAAGTTAAGTTGATTCTTGTCATGTAAGTATACTATATATTGAATGAAATATTGGCAATGAATGCCTACATGCACTGTTTTTATGATAATATTTGTATTTTTAAATTAAAAAAAAAAAAAAAAAAAAAAAAAAAAAAATCAACAACCCTGATATTTGAACATCATGAACAAATAACTTAAATCCCACAAAAACTTTGAGAAATCTTGATATTTTTTTAGAAATAAAACAATTTGAGTGTTTCAAAAGCTTTATTTTTGAATTAAGCATCAGAAATAAAATTAATTTGTGATTAAAGTTTTCATTATCTTGTTATTTTCTTATAATGTATGCAATATTATTTACAAATGGGAAATTATGCAACATATGATTTCCAATCACATTAGCAGAATGAATGTCGAAAAGAAAAGAGAAATTATTTTCGCTATAAATGGTATTTTGGTAAGGTATGAGAATGTAAATAGAATGCCTAGCAGGGAAAGAAGAACAAGTAATAAGAACTTAAACTGAAATAGCAAAATACAGGAAATATAGGAAAAAATAGGACGCTTTTAATGACTTTTTGAAATATATAAGAAAAATAGGAAATATGTATAGGAACACTTTGAGCCTTGCATTGTGTAATACATGTGTTTAAGCAAGGCTGAACTGGATCCGATGCTCCACCACAGCGCGAATCAGCATGAGGGAGCATTGAATCCAGTTTAGCCTTGGTTTAAGTAAGCATTGTAATGTGGCAACAGTGTATTACTAAAGCCAGAATGGCAACACTAAAGGTGGTGTGTTTTTCTGGTGTCAGTGCCAGAATCTCTAATGTGAACATACAGCGTGTTGTGAAACCAGTGGTGGATTTAAGGGGGGAGCTAGGGGGCTGAAGCCCCCCCCCAAAAAAAACACTGACATTCACAATTGAATATTGCAATTGTAAATTTTTTAGTGGTCTAGAATAACACTTTGAAAAATCTTAGCCCCCCCCCAAAAGTCAAGTTCTGGATCCGCCACTGTGTGATACAAAAGCAGTTTGTCTTGTAATGATTATCTCACTCAACTAATAAAATATGATAATCAAGAATAATTCATGAAGATATCATTTACCTAATGAATAGTAACACATTGAACTGCAGATCACAGATAAAGTTCAGTCACAGGTAAAATTTCCTTTAAAAACTGAAATGCCAAAAATCATACAAAATCATATATTTTAAAATTACCTGAATTGCCAGCATTCATATTTGTTCTTGCATCCTGAAAAAGTAATGGGAAACAAATTATAATAATTTTTAAAAAATAAAATAAAATATAAAAGTATAAAATACATTGTTTAAAAAAAAAAAAAAAAAAAGTACATATAAACAAAGAGACTGATAAATAATCTAATCATAAAATAAACATAAAAATATATAATATAGAACAAAGTAATAATCAACATATTAATTCCAATAAAATTTGGTATTGCCTATATCATGAGATTTCAAATGCTACAAAATATAGCTTAAGATATTAATGCATAAAAAGATAAATTGTAATGAAAAAATAATGGGAATCAAATTACATTAATCTCTCTCCATATATATATACAAAAAACAGAATGATAAATAATCTAATCACAAAATAAACATAGAAATATAGAATATAGGTAGAACAAAATAATAATCATCAACACATTAATTCCAATAAAATTTAGTATTGCACATACCATGAAATTTTAAATGCTGCAAAATATAAATTGGATATTAATGCATAAAAAGATAAAGTAAAATTTTGTTTATGTATACTTAAATTATGCTTTTCTTCATTAAGAATTTATTGGAACTTTATAAAAATATAGAAATATTAATAAAATATTTAATTTATAGAGTAAAACTTTAAGCAGGTGTGTGTGTGTGTTTGTTTCAACATTTTTGTTCATCCCTATATTATTTGAAACATACAGTAAAAATCAGCTCTAAATTGATATGAGAATACAAGATTTTAAATATCCCCCAAAAAATATATTACAGATTGTTGTTGATTAAATTGCTCAATTTCATTATTTCTGAAAAAGAAATTTCCGCAGAAAGAAATTGAATAAAAAAATAATACATAAAGCATTTGCTTCATTGTCAATACCATATTCAATTTAGGTGAACTTTTCTGTAATAAAATTAAGAAAAACATGTATCAATTGCAACCAACCAAATAGAATCAGTGAAAAAAGATTTCTGAATGTATTTGTTCATCACAATTTCATAAAATTGTTTAAATATCAAGTTTATGCATACAATTAAATGATAAATTATAAGAAATATAGTAATAATTTTTTTCTTCCTCTTGAGATATGCTAAGCTAGGGTTGTTTAACTGCCAGAATGCTAAAATAAAATTTAGCATTAGCAAAATGCATGAAATCAAGCTGAAATACATTATCATTAAAGAATTAATTTGAAAAAAAAAAATATTCTCAACCCTACATTATGAATTTTTAAATTAACAATAATTATATTTCATTAAAATAGTAAATTATTTTATTCTAAATAAAGAAATGTGTTAGGAAATACACATCATCGAAGTAAATTTGTGTTAAAGAAATATTTAACATATTTACCAAAGGGAAAAACTATTGTTTTTATATAAAAAATTATAATCAATTTTCAGATAAGCTTTTAGAGGATACTTTTTCTTTAATAATTTTCTAGGAAGCATTGTTTCACAATGTACTGAATGCTGGCAACAGATTTGTAACATTATCATGTCTTTAGAGTGCAAATTTAAAATTGAAGGCTAACATTCCAATTCTTCTGGAAATTCTGCCATCACAACTTTGACGTCAAGTTATTTGAATGACAACAAACCTTATCAGAGCTGAATGTCGGCAAAGCAGCAAGAGGAGATCGTAAATCTTTACGTACATAAAGTCTCTGGGAGCTTGCTGCCATTGGAGGGGTTATAGCTTTCTCTCTTGAATCAGCAGGTTTTCTTTCAGACTGGACTGCTGCATATTAAAAATAAAAGAAAATAATAAATACAAAATCATTAGAATAAAACTAAAAGCATTAAACTGAATTACATATTTTGACTTTAATAAATAGTTTGATAAAATTTTATATACTAAAAAATGAGCATCTTTGAACCATTTTGAAATGACAAATCATAATTTTATAGCATAAAAAAGAATGTTCACAAATCACACAGGATTCGTAAACACACTAAGTGCAGTAGATTTTGTAGCAAACTGAAATTAGTGTGCTTAGTTATGATTCAGTGTAATAAGTTTTCCATGAGTTTAATGCTTTTCAATGCATTTAGTGATGCTATAAACTTTTTGTAAACAATCATTGGTGTAACTAGGAGAATTTTCTAGAGAAGGTCATGGCCCTCTTAATCTTACAATTTTTCAAACTTACAGATAATGTTTACACAGCTTCTGATACTCAGAACAACACTCTTTTTAATTTCTGAACATACATTATGTAAGGGAAGTTTTTCTATCATAAGAAAAAAAAAATTGAGATTTTGGTATATCTATACATTTTATGGTCTCCTGAGTTCATTTTTGCTATTTTTATGGTGATGTGCCCAGAAGCAGTAACAGTGCAGCATGGCAGCAAGCGCTGCAGATTGTTTAAGGCTCTGCAGATTAATTTAACAGCTCAAACAGAAATGCTAAGTTTAAAAGTACTTAAATATAATTTGCATTATGTTTCTAGATTACTGTACTAGTTACATATTCTTAATTTTTTTCTTTTTTAAATATAAATTTTACATAATTCATTAATTGCTCTACTTTCTTCTGATACATGACTTCATAAAGGATTTCTGAATAGCAGATAAATTTTGTTTTGCTGCAGATAGATACAGAAAATTCTGCTACTGGGGTGATGCGTGTATGTGTAAGGAACACAAAAACATTTAAATGATTTGATCAATAGAGCAGATAGTTGGTGTTATATATACTATCTAGTGTAGTATATTAAAATAAAAATATAATTCAATTAGAAGGAGGCATAACTTTAATGAAGTGCTCAGAATAGAACTAACAACAACTGTAGTGTTGCCAGATACAAACTTAAAACTATTACTCATAATATCAAAATCATGTTAGGTTACAGTAAACATGTGTGACATCTCCCTTTGAAAAAAAAAAAAAAAAAAAAAAAGTAATAAAAACAAGAATAATAAATTTAACAGTCTGAATAAAAGTCAAATAATATGCATAAATATCACACATAGTCTTTCAGATATACTGGAGTCTTAACTACTCGACCAGATCTGGTTATTTTAATAGGGGCTGGTTTATCTTGCATATTAGGATTCGAGTCAGAGAGATTAGTGACTGATGTTGTTGATGAGTTGGTATCAAAATAATTAGAAGAATTTTATTCACACATTTTATATCCTACTTAAATTGTAGAAGAACCTTTGTTCATCTTAATTATATTATTATGAAGTTCATAACTCAATGATTCACAATAAAATTTAATAAACTTCTTTATTTAGCAGTGACAGCCCATGCTGTTAAAGGACGCTTAGCAAGTGACAACAGTTAATTGCCGGTTACAGTTATTCTTGACTATATGGTTACACATATCTATTACACTCCTAAACAAATTTTTAAAAAAAACTATTTTTAATTTGAAAAAAAAAAAAGTATTCTATTTTGAAAAGTTTCTTTCTTTTTAGCTCTTTTTAGTATGAAAGGGGATAACTACTTTTAATAAAATAAAAAATTATGTTTTCATCACTCATATAAAATTATGACTTAAAAAAAAAGGCTTTCCTTAAGCCTTAATTGTATTTTCTATATAACTTTGAAAGTAATTTTATTTATATATTTATTTTATGTATAATAGAAAACAGTTTTAAATATAGTAAAAATTTCAGCAATGTTTCATCATTTCCCTATAGAGCAAAAGAACATCAATAAATTCTGTCAAAGTGAATAAGTGTCATGAAATAAATTTCAGCAAGTCGCCATAAGAAAGAAGAAGGCATAAAGCTATAAAATTCATATTGTAATTGAAACTTATAAATTTAGTTTTATTACTTAAGAAGAGAGATTATAAATACAACAAAAAATATGTTATAATCAAAAATTAAATTATTTATAATATTTTTTGTATAATTAACTTTAATACTTACAATCTGCTCTCATGCCCATGGTAAGGCACTTTTGTAGACGGCAATACTGGCAGCGATTCCTATGATGTTTCGTAACTTCACAGTCACGATTGCCTCGACAAGCATACCCCAGCTGTTTTCTAATACTCCTTTTAAAGAAACCTTTACATCCTTCACAGCTAACAGCTCCATAATGTCGGCCTTAAATGGTAAAATAAATAAATATATATATGTATATATTGTCTGTTTAAAGAAATATTTCACAAAGTGTAGAACCAGTTGTCATTCTGTTAATTAAGCAGAATGTCAATTAAAAATTGCAAAATTAATTAAAATCAAGATTATAATTCTATCTATAGATATTAAAATTCATCAAGCACACAAACCTACAACTGCAATTAATTTTTTAAAAGTGCTCTGCAAAAGTACATTTAATATTCTTTTAAATATCAAATACTTCTTAATGAGCAGGATCCTTAAATGAACAGTGTATGCTGTTTTAAGTGTATTTGAATTTGAGTATTGAATCGTATGTAATATATGTATTAAAAAATCTGTAAAATGATCAATATGGGCCAGTTTCAAATTTTTCTTACATATTGTCTATCCCAGAAGAAAAAGAGAAAAAATCCAAGCATAAAACTAATATACTAAGTTTAATTTCAGCTGTGAATTAAAAAAAAAAAGACTACATTTACAGTTACTAGCAATAAAAATTTATAAAATTTCTCTGGATGTGAATCTATTGAAATATTATATCTAGGCAAAAATGTCTGCATCTTCCTTATTTTGTGCAATTATACCAATACCATTACTTTGTTATAAAAGTCCATTTTTTTTTTTTTTTTAAATAAAAACGTTGAATTATATTCCTTTAAGATTCAGCAATACCTTAATCTTTTAAACTTTACATTAGAGCTTTCAGAAAAATAATGACTAATAGCTCACTGCTTCTTTTATATTTACGTACTTAATAATTTTTGACCTGTTATACATTTTATGAATAAGATGATAACATAAATTAATATGATTTTTATGCTTGGTGAAACATAATTTTTTTTTAATACTAAGAAGAAGAATTATTAGTATTTTTAATATGTTTAGTGCTTCGAGTATATGAGTTTAAGTAAATATATATATATATATTGATATCTATCAATTGTCCTCACACATAAAAAAATTGTTAATTTTATAAATATAAGTGCTTATCTTTCATTATATAACTGTTAACTTACCTTTTCTTTAAATTTAAAAGTTTTCTTTACTTAAATTTCGGTCAGCCATCTTTGCCTGCATCACGCCTTAACGATCGATGTTTTGTTTACATCGTTGCCGTTGCCAATCTTGCTCGGCATAATTTTTCTTATTTTTACTGTTGCCACTTCTATTGAAATAGTTATAGTAAATTGTATTTTCGGCTATGACCGTTGAGTGGCAATGGTGATGCATTGTTTATATGTAGATTTTGACTTTTCAGTCAGTATAAAAAGATCGCGGCGTGTGTATTAAAACGCAGTTGTCAGCAATGGCCAGCTAGTCTTCAATTAGAAATGAAGTAGTAGTTTTGTGAATAGTTGAGGTTGAGCAGCTTTAAGCTGTTGTTGGCTAAGCACTGGAGTATGTGCTTTTAGTGTTATTACAGCTAAGCTAGTTATGCTCTTTTGGCTATTGCATTTTTAGAAACGATGGCTGTCGTTGTTGAAAATGTACATATGTTAAAATTATTAAGTTTTTGTTTGAATTTGTTCCTTCTTAAAGGATAAAGTTTTTTCGTCATTCGCGGGTGATGAGAACTCTTGAAATAAAAAATTGATAATCGATGTTTTTTGAAATGAGGTTGTTAAATTTGTTTTTTTGAATAATGTTATATTGTGTTTAGCTACTTTTTAAGTAGCATTTGTTAAGTTTAAAAAGTCTGAAGTTGATTAAAAAGTTAAATTAAAGTCTTCTAAATTAAATCATATAATTAACAGTGTATGAGCATAATCTTCATCGTTGCTACTTTGTGTTAATCCGTCGAAAATTTTTACGAATCCACATCCAGTACTTTCTTCTATTGAATATAGAAGAAAGTAAAACAGATATTTTGGTTTAAAGGGCATTTGGTTTTAATACAACTGGATTCCATTCACATGCATAGCTAGAATGATATAGCCACCACAAGACTTTCT
Organism: Salticus scenicus; assembly: GCA_963930645.1. Classification (NCBI taxonomy): domain Eukaryota; kingdom Metazoa; phylum Arthropoda; class Arachnida; order Araneae; family Salticidae; genus Salticus; species Salticus scenicus. The sequence goes on from OZ005657.1 coordinate 275,232,043, forward strand.
TCTACATATTCCTATACAAATTCACTAAGTGCAAAAAAATTACTAAAACTATTATTTATTATAATTACCTAACATGATTAATATATATATATATAATATGTTTCTGCAAAGCACATCAACCATATTTTTCAAACAATACTACTTATAAGCCCTTCCTTTTATTGAAAATAGGTTAAAAACGTACGAGCAGAAATTTCATGTCTGCGTATTAATATATAGATTCTGTAAAAAAATGCCCCAAAGATGTAAAAAAAAAAAAAAAAATGCTGCTAAATGGAATAAACAAGGCGAATAAACAAGGGAGCAAGAGTTTCCTTCTCAAGACAGAACTTTTCAGATCAGTATTTTTTATAAACAACTTATATCATATTTGTGCAATAATTTAGTTCGATTGAATATGATAGATATTATTGATAAAGAGAACTGGTGCCAGTATTCAATTATGCAGAGATGAAAATTCCGCGTTTTTTTTTTTTTTTTTTTTTTTTAACAAAAACGAGAAGTTTATTCCAGGGTCACAGGTGCCACCAGTATTTCTCTGTAAAAACAATCATGATTAATCAAACACTACTAAAAATTTATATATACAGTAACCGCCGCTTAGTAAATTCACTGGTTTATAAAATCAACCGCTTAATCTGATCAAATTGCCAGAACATGAATCAAATCAATGCAAACTAATTTTAAAACTGTTGCATAATAAAATCAGTATCGCTGGTTAATAAACTCAAAAAAATCTCTTCAGCAGCAAAAATATCATTTATGCATGCTAAACAAATTTTTATTTACACTGTCATATTTTATTTTTGAAATAAAAAACAAAATAAAATACAGCAATCACTCTTATCTCTCTTTGTCGAAAATTTACAACTTACAACAACATTAATTTTTACAACATTAAAACATTTACAACATTAAGTCATTTACAACATTAAATTTTACATTTACAGCAATTAAACACATGCTCCATAACTTGTCTTAGTAATAATTTCAAGGAATGTATTCTTCAAAGCACGGTAATAAGTTACAAATTTGATTTGATTCACAAGTGATTTTGTTTTATAATGTTTAATTAAAAGAAGATTTTTGTTCTTATACTGAAATAACTAAAAAGCAAGAAGCTTAAACGGAAAGATTTTAAATTTAAAAGAAAAATGTGAATTTTTAGCAAAGTATTGATGATTTTCCTCAAAGGAGAGAGCATCAGATGCAGTGTTGCTAGACTTGGGGACTTTTTTATTCAACTACCACCAATAATTTTGAGAAGTAAAATTTGACATACATAATAGACAATTAATCTTCGATGCGGTTAGGCAACTGTTGCTATAAAAATTTAATGGTGGACGTTGAATAAAAAAGTCCCCAAATCTGGCAACACTGGTCGGATGTGTCTAATTCACTTACTTTGAAGGAACAAACAAATAATTATCTGTTAAAAGTTAATTGATATTGCTTATTCGTTCCATTATGTGGTGCCTTGTGAAATTTCTTTGCAAATTCAGATAAATAATATCTTTTTCTTGAGTCCAGGAACATTCGCCGCATCTAAAAATCAGCCGCTTAATAAAATCACTTTTGATCAGAACGAATGTGATTTTAATAAGCGGCGGGTAATATATATATATATATATATATATATATATATAAATTCTGGGAGGGGGGGAAAAAGTACAAGTTGGCAGCTATGCGGTGTGAATGTACGATTTTTTCGTAAAAAGAAGAAAAAAAAAAGTTTTAATCCCTCATTTTGAGACGGAAACTCTTTCCCCCCTGCGAATAAATTGGAGTGTTTAAAGTACTAATTACTAAATTTAAATAACTTTAATTTATAAACAGTTTATCATTAATATTACTATTTATTTATTTAGGTCTCAGAAAGACCTGGCATTCAGCTATATTATGTACTGAAGGTTTGCAATGCCAGTGTGGCAACATTTAATTTCTCTAGTTAGAATGGCAACAGCATGTATGTGCATTTATGTTCAAAAAGTACAGTAGCGAATGTTCGAGAGCCTCTGTTATCTCCCATTTAAATTTATCGCCAGACATTTAAAACTTTCAGAACAGTTCAGAACACGGTGAAAATGCATTTTTTAAATATTTTTAACCAACTGCTTCGGGTTTCTGCTGCCTTCGACAGCATTACCAGTACAAAGCTTGCAGTCGATTTTTCACTAACTTCCCGACTAGTTAGACATTTGAAACTTTCAGGATAGCTCAGAACACGGTGACAATAATTTTAGTCAATTGTTTTAGGTCCCTACTGCCTTCGGCAGCGTTTATATGATTCAACAGAAAATTTATTTAACTAACTTCCCGACTAGCTAGACATTTGAAATTTTCAGAATAGTTCAGAACACGGTGAAAATGCATTTTTTAAATACTTTTAGCCAATTGCTTCGGGTTCCTGATGCCTTCGGCAGCGTTACCAGTACAAAGCTTGCAATCGATTTTTCCCTAACTTTCCGACTAGCTAGACATTTGAAACTTTCAGGATAGCTCAGAACACGGTGACAATACATTTTTTTAATACTTTTAGTCAACTGATTCAGGTCCCTACTGTATCCGGCAGCGTTTATATTATTCAACAGAAAATTTGTTTAACTAACTTCCCGACTAGCTAGACATTTGAAACCTTCAGAATAGTTCAGAATACGGTGAAAATGCATTTTAAAAATATATTTAAACAATTGCTTCGGGACCCTGCTGTCTTCGGCAGCGTTACCAGTACAAAGCTTGCAATCAGTTTTTAACTAACTTCCCGGCTAGATAGCCATTTGAAACTTTTATAATAGCTCAAAACACGATAGCAATGAATTTTTTTTAATACTTTTATCCAATTGCTCCGGGTTCCCGCTGACTTCGGTAGCGTTTATATGATTCAACAAAAATTTAAAAACATGGTACATGGAAAGTTTTTTTTATCTTGTAATTATTTAACTAACTTCCCTACTAGCTGGACATTTGAAACTTTTAGAATAGCTCAGAACCCGATGACAACATAATACTTTGAAGCCCGATTTTCGAATTTTCGATTAGTTTTCTTTTAATTAATTAAAATATGAAAATAATAACCTCCTAATAGCTTTAAAAATAGCAATTAAAATATTAGCTATAATTTAATTATTAAAAAAAAAAAAAAAAAAAAAAAAAAATTACGAGTTCATTTTCTTTTGACATAAAAATAAATACATTTAATTAAACGGGAACGTTAAAAAACTGTAAAAAGTTAAATTATGTATCTCACAAAAATTGATGTCATTATCAATTTAAAAATTTTAGACACACTGATAAAGTGCTAATGTAGTTCTATAGCTATGGTTCAACAGAAAATTTAAAAACATGGTATATAAAAAGTTTTTTATCTTATAATTATTTCATTTTTAATTAATTCCTTTAAAATAAAAATCCCTTTTTTAATTTTTAATTTATAATATTTACTAGGGAAAAAAATGGTAGTATATAGTAGAAAGGATTAAACCGATTACAATTTATTTGTTTTTAATGTATTTAATTCCTTTTAAAAGGAAATCTACTTTTTATTTTATTTTATTATACTGGTAGGAATCAAATCGTAATATAGTGTAAATAAAGGGGGCTATAAAACACATGGTTCAAAAACTAAAATATATAATAGATGCTGAGATACAGTCATCTTTAAAATCATAGTTTTTAAATAACAGAAGATCCATATGTCGTCAATAAATACCCAGATTGAAGTGCCCGGGAAAGACCTTTTTGCAGACAGTGGGAATCTGGACCCGATGCAGTCGGTCGGAAAAAAGATCTGAACGTAGGCAGCGGGTACTCGAAGCAAGGTCTAGAGCGATTTCAAGGTTTTTTTTTTTTTTTTTTTTTTTTTTTTTTTTTTTTTAAATTTATAATGTGATGTAAAAAATAAATACTGATCCAGTTCTTTTGAAAATTCATTTAAATATAGTGACCAGCAAAGCGGGCGTAGCCTGCTAGTTATTAATATTTTATTTTTTAAACAAAACATAATTAAAAAAGCTAAAGATAAATTACACATAAAAAGTGAGTTTTAACGTCGACCTATAGCTAAAACTGTAGTTGAAATTCTGTCTTAAACAGGATTTAATTTTGGATAAAAAACATTGAGCGCGATGCATAAGTTTTTTCTTTTTTTAATCAGTAACAAATTATTTCTTCTAACATTTATATCGTAGATTTTAATTTGATGCCAAAGAATGAAAAGATAAATCTTTTTCATTTAGTCTATTTTGTCTGAAAGAATCAGACCTCCCGCTATAAAATATTTTTCACATTGTTGCTTTCGTTTATGTCTGCATTGTAATCCCAATTTGAATGTTCCGGAACTATAAATCAATATTGCATTCATCTTACCATGCACATTTACCAGTAACAATCTCTAAGGAAACTCGTAGGAGCCGTGTTGATAACTTTTTTCCCCCCTCAGATCCTTAAGCATATCCGTTCTCATAGCTGCCAACAATTTAATTTATTCTGAAGTATTTTTAGCCCTGCCTTTATTTCGCACCACTTTATTTACAGAAAAAAAGAAGAAAAATTCCAGTATAAAACTTTGGTAAAATAAATAAGAAAATATTCTTAAAAAATAAGTGGTATGAAATAATGGCAGTGCTAAAAATACTCAAGAATAAATTAAAATATTGGTAGATATACACTCTTAACAATATAGCATTTGCTCCCGCATCGACTAACATCAAGCACGAAATGTAATTTAAACAGGGTGCGCACACACACCGCCTTTTTCCAAGGAGTCTTATCGTTTCCGTTCCGCCCAGTGTTGCCAGATGAAAATTAAAATTATCCCTACTTTATGGAGAAAAAATCCCTACATTCCCTACGTTAAAATATTTTTACCCTACAAAATACCCTACAATTCAAAACTATTAATAGAAATTATATAAAATCATATTATTATTATTATTTCAATATTTTCTAGCATTAAAACAAAAAAACATGATCCATTATTATTAAAATACACATAAGTTGATTGTTGAAACAAACGGGCAAATAAAAACGGGTACCTAATATATGTATTATGTATACAAATGTATATTTGTGAAAACACAGTAAATAAAATGAACTATGTTTCTATAATTTGTTTAAATTTAATACTGTCAGCTCTTTATTTTATTAAATTATTAAATCAAACAGCTTGTCTTATTTGACATCTTTTCGCATCAAACTTACCTAATAAATTTAATTTAGTAATGAATAATCAATGTTAAACCAGGAAATATCGACTTCATAGGTACCTTACTCTGACTCCTTAGGGGGTGTGGCCACACGAAATGGGTGGTGTGATCAGAACCAAAGAGAAATAAAAAGACTAATTTAGAGAAAGGAAAACGAAAGACAACGCATTTTGGCGTAAAACAAAATAAAATACACTTTTAGATTTGTATAATATATTTACGATTAAGGTTTTGTACTGCAAAATATATTTTATTTGAGGGGTGGGTGTATACAAATTACAAATAACTTGACAATTGGCATTTCGAGGAAATTTAATTTGAACATGTACATGACTTATTGTCTAATTTATTTTAAAACTTTGATGTTAATTATATGAAAATATTAAATAAATGTTATATTTTTTATTAAGATTTTATAATAAATTTACCATTTCGGAATAATAGTAATAATAATAAAAGGGAGGTCATTTAAAAAATATGCAAATTTTCCAACTATTATAATTTATGCCGGCGCAATTATAATAATGCCTTTTTTTCTCCCTTACTAATTTTCTTAAGTAATTTTCCCCAGTATGTAACTAAAATTAAATAGGAAGAAAACAACTCTTATAAAATGTAGTAAAAGTACGAGAAGTAGAGGGCGGTACTAATAATACACTGGAATAAATTATAGATGTTGGCAATTCTGAGTTATGAGATGTTTCACTTCGCATCAATCTGTAATAAAATAATGTATCAGAAACAAGGTATTGTAAGCAACTTTTTACAGATAAGTTAAAAACTTTTTGCGTTTTTAAAAAGAATTTTAAAATTTTCATCAGAAAATAGAAAAATCCCTACAAAACAGAATTTTAAAAAAATCCCCCCTACGCCAAAATCAGAGCTAAAAAACCCTACTGTAGGGAGAAATCCCTACATCTGGCAACACTGGTTCCGCCTAACTGTACACTGTTCATTTAAGAGGAAAAGTATTTTTAAATAATACTGGTGGAAGTCTCTTTGGAAAAGGCGGGGCCTTGCGCACCCTGCAATTACATATTCTTTGAAATACAATTCAATCTGCTCTCCACTGACAAGGAAACTCTTTCAAGTGTCAATCGCTAATTTTCTTACAAAATTACAGAAATTAGTTTACATTGTATTTAATTCGTAGGTAAAAAATTTAGATGCTGAATCGCAACAGAAAAGTCTAAAAAAAATTGTAAAATTTTACCTTTTGAATGCCAAATGCGTAAAAGCCATAGACAAATTGTATTAACTCCCTCTCACTAATGTCAAGGAACTTAAACATAGTCTAACAGTTTTCATTCAGCCGAAGTGACGTCTGTTTCTATGTTATATCTAATATCTTCATTTATTTTATGTAATTTTTCAATACTATTGCAGGGGTAATAGCGCTCCTATATTTTCACGATTCTTTTATTGAACTCAGACCACAATTTTTATAAAGAAAATTTTCCTAAAGATTTTTGTGGTATTTTAGCATGAAAAACTTTAGAAAAATTTTCTTTTCAAAAGTTGTGGTGTGAAAAAAAATCCGTGAGAACTGTGCTGTGATTTGCTCTGGCTCTCATTACGGGTGTATTTTAAATAGTCAAATTGTTTTTTCATGGTTTTGTCTATGTTTGGTTCTTCATTGCTTTAAAAAAAAAAAAAAAAAAAAAAAAAAGAAACTGAAGATAATACAGCAAAATATGCAGTATATAGTTTCTCAGGTCTTCAAACAAAAATTGTAGCATTTTTCTCTAATATGCTGCAATTTGTGCGGCCATCTTTTGAACCGTCAAATATCATAAAGTATGCTTTATGCCTTAGTCTTTATAGTTTAAGTATGCGCTTAAAAAAATTATTGATATTTTTTGACAAATAGGAAATTAAAATGTCACAGTTTAAAATTATTTTGTAATGTAAGTATAATAAACGCTTTTTACACCACTGACATAAAACTTTCGATGCATCGGCATTTTTAATATCTAAAAGTAATGGAAAGCATTTTGTTAAGAATTTTATAAATTATAAAGATGAAGAACAATGCAACTATTTAATGCGTGACTATCTTAAAGTAGGGGAGCGTGGGGCTAGTTGTCACAGGGGTGAGAAATTACACGCAATTTACGAAATAGTTTGTAACATTTGTGATTAAATATTTTTATTAACATAACTCTTATGACGCGCTTTATAATGTAAGCACAATCGGTGCTCCACAAAAATGGTTAATGAGAGGTTCTGTAAACGTGCTTCATTTTAGCTAGTTAGTGGGGAAAAAATAGTTCGTAAATTTTGATTAAAGGTATGTTAATTTATATTTTAACGAAATGTTTATAGCTATTAGTCTGTGTGTTGAGTTATAAAATGCATATTTAATTTTTTGTATGAATCGTTATATATTTTTATAAATACACAAAATGTTCAAAATCATACGATGGGGCAAGTTGTAACGTGTTAGAGGAGTGGCTTGTGGAGATGCCTACAGCCAGAGCTCGAAGTCTCCCCCCATTTTCAGGAAACTTTCAGAAATGAAAAAAATTTTGGCTTCTTTGCCATTACTATATTTATACAGAAATTATATAGTGTAGTAATAACATTATAGTGCCGTGATTATTTAATCACGATTTATAGTCACGATTTAATCACGAATTACAGAATATTGCATAAAAATAGTGGTAGACAAAAAGCAGAAATTTCTCATCAATGAGAGTGTCCTGAAAAAAGGGCGGAGAATCCCTCTCTGTGGCAGAAGAATGGGTATAATGCTTAATTTGAAAAATGTGAGCACACATTAAATGCATGAGAGGGAACAAAATATCATTTGCTTGAATTAATTTCAACTCAGACTACGATTGACTTCTATGTTAATTTGCTTTTTATTTTACTATAATCCATTTGATATAATTCATTGTTACTATACCAAGATGGTTATAATTTAATATTAGTTATTAATTGCCTTTTTTAATAAATTAATAAGTGATTGATAACAAAAAATATTTTGAAATATTGTTGTTTTTATTGTCAGGGTTCCCTTTGTATCCGTTACAATTTGCCCCACGTGTGTTACAATTAGCCCCAAATCCGGGGCAAATTGTAACAGGCAAATAATTAAAAAGAAATATTTTTTGTGCTAAAACTAGCAATATTAACGTAAGTTTTTTTTTTTTTTTTTTAATGAATATGATAGATGATTATGTACTCTATGGAAAACAGCAACTATAAACAGGAAAACGTAAATACATTTCACAATATATTTAATTTTCTAAAAACTGTTACACCCGCCCCACGCTCCCCTATGCTACCTTTTTATTATATTCATTAAAACTAAACATATAAAAGTTTCAAAAAGTTAGCTATAATATTTTGTTAATTATATTTTATTAATAAGTGTTTTGACAAGATCTGCAGAATTTAGAGTGAAAACTTAATTGTTTTCCTAAACATATTAATATGTGTAGAAATCAATTCTAAAGTACTACTTTCAAATTTCTGTTTTCACAGATATCTGTTTTCAAGTATCTTGCATAATTTAAAAATAATTGTAATATGTTTTAATGATTTTCGTTGGACTGTCATAACATTATTTTGTAGATAAATAAAGTAAAACTTGATGGGAACAACAAATTAGGCACATAACATTTGAAAGGCAACGAAAAACAGCACCTAAATAATGCAGTTATATATTTATCACGATTTTTTTTTTTACGTTTTACGACTACAAGGAAATTCACGATAAAAAAGTAAAGATATTTTTTTATTCACGAAGCATTGAATATTACTATGATATAGAAAACTGAGTCAAAAACATAAAACTAACATAACTGAGTTAAAAAATAGCCATAATATTTTAATTACTTACCCGACGCCTTATCTCCACAAACGACACAGAGTTCATTAAATTTTCTATCCCCTCCATTTTTGACAATAGGCTCTTCATCTCTCATTCTGGTTAACTGCTCTGCAGTTTGCCACTCTTTCACTTTTGTAGCCCAGTCTGGATTACTACTGGAGGTACTCTTGCCACTACCGCTGAATGGAACACCTGAACCCAGGTCGAGAGGGCCAGGTTCTGACGAAAGTTTCAGTACATCAGTTATGCTCACCTGCAAGGAAAGGCACAAATTATACAAAAGCACTTTAAAAGCATGCAACAGCTTTTGGAATTTTAAACAAATACATTTCTTTCTTAGCAAACATGTAATCACAAGTGTAACATGATGTCCATTAGTAGGGTGGGGATGGAGCAAAAATTTCATTCACAGAAATGTTTTAAAAAATCTTTTAATATTATCATCGAATGACGGATCATCTGCCTTCTCTTAAAGTTATTGGGGAAGGGGTGAGGGCAATTATCCTTAGTAAGTTAGCCTATGCTTCTATGCATGTAATAGCTGTAATCAGTCAAGAAAGAAAATTTTCTTTTTTTATTTAAGTATGGTTTTAAATTCACTCTATTTCTCTGAGATAGTCAAAACAACAACAACAACTCGGATGTAAAAGCTGTATTTTGAATAAATTTTTGGTTAATGACATCAATATACAAAGTTCATACAGTCCATACAGTCCTTACTTTTTGGCACAATAAAATTTTATAGCAAGTTTTATCATAAAATAAGCTTATAATTTTAAATAAAATGTAAATATAGAAAAATTGTGGCGGAAGAATCCTTACAAAAGGGCGAGTCCGTACGAACCCTGATATACGTAGTCATACAAAAATGTTTTACAGCAAACAGTAATTTATTTCAGAAACCATTTTATTTAATAAATCCGTTTCTAAAATTACTACTAAATTTAAATTCCTGTACTTCCTCAAGCTCTTACAAGATGCATTATATATATATATATATATATGTTACCGTTAAAACGCGGAACCCGTTAATCTGAAGATTACCTAGCTAATCTGCAGATTAACTAAAATGACCCGTTAAATTGCGGAATAAAGAGTTTTCCGCATTTTAACTAGGTAATCTGCAGATTAACGGCTTCTGTGTCGTTAAAGTTCAAATGTTTGTTTCGAGCCTTAGTTTTTTTACATTCACTATGACGTCAAACAGTCATGTGATACCAATACGCGAATCCCAGATTAGTCTGTGACGCGATTGACCTTCAAACACAAACCGAAACTTTTATCCCTTCGACTTCCTCTCCGCTGTGATAAACATTAAGCGCAAAACGTGGATCATCGAAGCTATGACATTAGATTTCTTATTATGACCAACACAAATTTTAAAGTACAAGTAAGTTATAATTGTTTTGAGTTTATTTCTTCTCTTTTTTAATTCTGTCAATATAAGTTTGATAAGGGTCTGCATTTTATTAATGAAATATAATCTTAATTAAAAGCTCTCTCTCGTGAAACTTCATTTTAAATTATGAATCTTAAATTTACAGCACAGTAATTATTTTCTCCCGAAATAAAACTATTAAACCACAACTTTTTAAAACTACTTTATTTTAAAATTGATTTAAATTACTATTACTTACTGAAAAAAAGAACACATGTATTATTTTTTAACTCTGGAAAATATGGCATTCAATATTATGGCATTATTCAATAAATACTTAAAATGAAATTTTTATGCATTTTTTAGCATTTCATTACAATTTTTCTCTTTTGTTTCTTTCAATTTCAAGTTTCCTTTATATATTTTATATATCATGATTATATTTTTATTTTTAATTTTGTTCGCTTTTTCAAATAATTTCGTTGTAGTTTATCACATAAAATGTGTTAATAATTTTTTTTTTTTTTTTTTTTTTTATTGTAAAATTGTTATATTTCCTAAACTTGTACAGATATATGTATGCTGCAAAATATAGTTTAATAAAGCATTGGAAAACTGTCATTTTAATTTTTATGCGTTCTAAAAATTATTAAAGCAGTTTTAATTGTTTGAAGTACTTCTTAAAATGCTTCTGATTTGTCTAATTTAATATTTCTTTAGCTAATTAAAAATTGGTATGAGTTGTTAATAATTTTTTTTTTTTTTTTTTTTTTTTTAATTGTGAAATATTTTTATTTGAAAAGAAATCGTTACTGTATTACAATTCTAACATTCATTTATAAAATAGACTTTATTGTAAGCTATTAAAGATATTATATTTCATATTAAAAATGCATAACATCTTCAAGTTTATATTGATAGAATAAAAAAGATGAAATAAATAAAACAAATATAACTTTAAAGCACATAAAAATTAAAACACATACAGATTAAAATAAGTAAAGAAAGAAAGAAAAGAAAAGCAAACTAATCTTTTTTTTTTCTTTTCCCGAATGATAAAAACAAATACAACACAGCGTGCAGTAAAATTATACCACCAGAGATCTTATTTTCACTTTAACGAGGGCCTAGTAGGTAATGTGCAGATTATCTAGGTAATTCGCAGATTACCTAGGTAATTTGAGAAATGAAACAATTTTCCTTACTTTAACGAATCACCCTAGTTAATGTGCAGATTGCCTAGCTAATCTGCAGATTAACTGATTTCTGCACTTTAGCGGTAACATATACACACACACAGACAGAGCCTGATTAAGGGGGAAGCACACATTATTTATACTTACACCGTTATTTTTTAACAAATACTTTCCTCCTATAATAAACAGAAAATTCTCATTAAAAATTATTTTAAAAGAATTCTGGTGTCTAATAACGGTGAGTAAATTCGATTGTTTTACACCGTTCATTTTTTATAAAAAATATTTCCTCGTCAAAGCGTGGAATTTTTATGACATGAAGTAAAAGATAATTGTAAAAATATTCCGGTGAGAGCGGAGATAATGTGTGCTTACTCCGTAATCAGGCTCTGCACACACACACTGTAATGCTTCTTATGGTGAAAAGTTATTTTGTTTTAGGGAGAAAAAAGTTCCAATTGTTTTTTTGTTTTTTTCCCCCAGGTACAGTCGGTAACAAAAGTGTCCGAACACTAGCAAAAATTCCTATATAAAAAAAGTACACTTCATATGGTTTTATTAAACAAATCCTTATCGAATCATGTCTTACACTGACTAAGAACAGGATTCGACAAGGATTTATTTAACAAAACCGTATGAAGTGTAGCTTTTTTACCTAGGAATTTTTGCTAGTGTTCGGACACTTTTGTTACCCACTGTAGCGCTACTTGTCTCTATTTTTGGCTTATTTCGATTTTCTTGTTGTTTTGCCGGAATCAGGAAACTTCGCCCCCAGTATCCCGCCCCCGCATATTTCTTCTCGAATAGAATAGGAGTAAATTAAATAGTTAATTTTATAAATATAACTATGCATATAGTTTTCTTTCGATATAGCTATTATCCTTTCATGCGCTTTTCTTTTTTACGTTTGATATAAAATGGGTGAATCTGAAGACGGTTTTCGAATACATATATAGGGCGGGCTGTGTCAAAAGACCTTCACACATTTTAAACTTTGATGTAAAATCGAGTGAGTGGTATATACGAGTGAAGCTTGCACTGTAATGCTTCTTAGGGTGAAAAGTTATTTTGTTTTAGAAAAAAAAAAAAAAAAAAAAAAAAAAAAAAACTTAATTTTTTTTTTTTTTTTAATTTCAGGTAGTGCTACTTGTACTTCTCTCTTTTTTTTTTTTTTTTGGCTTATTTCGATTTTCACACCCCCGGGATATTTCGCCCCGCATATTTCTTCTCGAACGGAATAGGAGTAAATTAAATAGTTAATTTTATAAATATAGTTATGCATATAGTTTTCTTTCGATACAGCTATTATCCTTTCATGCGCTTTTCTTTTTTACTTTTGATATAAAATAGGTGAATCTGAAGATGGTTTTCGAATAGAATAATTTGTTAGATAAAATGTTTATCACTTGAATAACCGAAATTTTAAGTGTAAAAAACTGATAAATTATAAAACTTTATTATTATTATTATTATCATCAATTACTATTAGTATCTATCGATTCATTTCGATTCAAATTGTACACATTTTTTTTAAACGAAAATAAATTGATTAAAAATATATGGGCACCTTATTAATTAGTTACCAAAAACGGAATGCTGGGATCGTTTTTAAAAATGCAACATTACTTTATAAATAAATATATAATTTCTACATGAGTATAGATTTTTATTTTATAATAATAATAACAATAATAAAGCAACGTAATTTATCGAATTAATTGTTTAATAATTTAAGCATTTATGAAAATAATTATTTTAAATTAAATTGAAAATTTCTAAAAGAAATGTTTTTTAAATACTCTTAAATGTTTTTAAACAAAAATAACTAGTTTCATTAACCTCTTGTCACTGTCACTCGAATTCAGTTCTGGCAGTGATCCGGGTATTTTCCTATTAGTATTTTACGGTACAAGAAGGCATAAGCCAGCATCAAATTATATGCAGGGTGATTATAATTAAAATTCTGATTTTAAAACTATCTGTCAGAATAACTTGATATTTTACCAGAACAATCATGAGGCAATGGAATATTGTTTGGTGAAGGGAAAAAAAAGTTCCAAAATCGTCCGTAAGGTGTTTGTTTCATGAAGCTCCTCTTTTTCTCTTGTTACTATCATAGTTTTCGCTGTAAATGCATATTCTTGTTTTTCGTTTATAAATTTGTCGTAAACCCTTGGAGTCTATTGTTTCCATTTGGTTAACAACATTCCTCTGTTTAACGAATCCATTTAGGCCTTTAACCTGACATCAGACAGCAAAATCTATCAGCACATTTTGGATCTTTTTCTTTCTTTTTTTTTTTTTTCTTCCCCAAACAAAATTCAATTGCTTCATTATTGTTCTGATAAAATAGCAAGTCATTTTGACCGGTAGTTAGAGCGTTTTGAAATCGCAACTTGAATTATAATTACCCTGTATAACGTATTTAGAAATATGTACTGAATAAATATGCGTGTTTTTCATATGTTTATTTTCAATCCCTCTCTCTCTATATATGTATATTGGGTGAGTGCAAAAGTTCTACCCGTTTTTATTACCCATAAAGAAGAGAAATAAGCGCAAAACCTTACCTATTATTGTGCGTAATCCCCATTGCTATCTATAACCTCTTGCCATCTTTCTGGTAGGAGATGAATCCCACGGCGGTAAAATTCCGGCGGTTTCGAGTCAAAAAGTCTTGGATGGCAGTTTTCACAGCATCAAGATCATCAAAGATTTTCTGACTGAAGGAATTGTTCGACGCACGAAATTGGTGATAGTCAGTTGGTGCCAAGTCAAGAGAATAGGAATGGTGGGGTAAAACCTCCCAACCAAAAGCCCAGTAACTTTTGGTGAGTGATAACAGCAGCATGTGACCTGGCGTTATCGTGATGAAGGATAACACCGCGACGATTGATGAGACCTGGCCGCTTTGCTACCAAATTTAAATACAGCCTGTTTAACTGTAGACAGTAGAAGGCAGCATTGATGGTTTGGTTGAGTGGCAGGACCTCCCAGTGAATTATTCCCTGCACATCCCACCACACACGCAATAACACCTTCTTAAGGATCCTTCAGATACTAGCAACGGTGCAGCGCTTCAAAACTCATAAATTATCCATTGTCCGAAAGCGACCCTTGACATTTTGCACACATTTACAATGAAGGACATTACTTTTTATTGCTCTTTTACAAAAGAGACCCAATTTCGATCGCAGTAGGAGGTTTGTCAGCCGAGGGAAACTCTCTCCTGCCTCGCGTCAATTTGATTCCCACATCAAAGGGATATCAAAAGAAACCGAACTTGAAGCCAGTCTCTGAAGGGTCCTTTAGGATGAAGTTCAGGTTTCGCAGTCGATGCAGGCGGATCAGAAGGGCGGCACACAGTTCTACGACGCTTTACGTTACGGTACATAACCCACTTCTCATCTCCTGTCATAATCCGTGTCAAGAATGGGTCATTTTTGTACCGGGAAAGAAAGGAAACACAGGTGGCGATTCGGTCACCCCGTTGATTAGCTATCAGTTTATGCGGAACCCAACAATCTAATTTTCTCGTAAAACCGAACTTAACCAGCCGTCTTTCGACCGTTGTCCGGTTTACGCTGAAGGTCTCTGCCAATTCTTGCACGGTTGGGTTCGGATTGTTCCTTATGGCTTAGTCAATATCGTCGTCTCCAACGTGTGATGGCCGTCCACTCCTAGCCTGATCTTGGCAGCTTCTGTCTCCTTCCCTAAATTTACAAAACCATCGACGATATGTGCTTTCGTCTACTGTATCCTCCCCATAAACGTGACAAACATTGCGACATGCTGCGGCTGCCATACTCTTTTTATCGAACTCGTATAACAAACAATATCTTATATGCTCCTTCTCGTTTTTCATGTTACACTGTCTAATATATATATATTTTTAGATGATTAACTTTGTGAGACACGATGCATTTATATGTGAGGCATCCATATGTTAGATTGGCCGACGACTTGCGTCATTACAATGTCATGTATGACGTCAATTCCATTGCAAATTTGCATATCCAAAAACGGGTAGAACTTTCGCACTCACCCAATATATATGTGACGTATGCTCTTACTCTGGGTCACATAATAGCTATAAAGAAGAGAGGCTTTCACTCAGTAATGAATCCAAAGATGAGAGACAGTCATTTATTGGGCCATCTAGAACATCTTACAGGGTACGGTTCATGATTGAAGGCTGAGCATGTGGAATGCAGTGCAGCGAAGTCGAGAACGACGATCACATCGCGTTATCTCCCGTGACCTCTCGGGGCCGTTATTTTGACGTGGTTTTACTAAGCAAGAGCACAAACGAAGAGCGAGCTCCTCCACGCGCGTTTTCTCTTAAATACCGGCGTTTTTGGCGCGAAACTTTACCACTCCTTCGTCTAATTATTGGCTATTAATTTAATGATTGACAACTTAACTGAGGTCCAGATCGCCGGGATTAATTATTATGCATCATCTAACCACAAGAAACTGCAAGTTGCGTTTGTTCAGCACGTTATTATCCTAAAATTCGTTCACTTTTATGACTTTTGCGTTATGCTCGTACATTGTACTAAAACTTACTTTACAGGGGAAACTTTAGAATTAATTTTAAGTTAAGACTTTCTAATGGGATTTTCTTTAAGTTATTACTCACTATTAATTTAAAATAATAAAATAATAATTTAAAAACTTACCTCTCTTTATCCTTTCATATATATACAGGGTGATTAGAAAAAAACTACCCCGGTATATGAGACCATAGCTACCAAACCGCTCCGAGAAACTGAATAAAAATTTGGTGGAAGGTATTTTGAGGTATGCGCTCAAGAATTATATAAAAAACAACAGTTAAACTCTAACAGTTACGGTTACAGTGACGACATTTCGAAAATTTCAAATGGCAACATCTACTTTTTTTATTGAAATGGAATCTCCATAGCAAAAAACATAAATAGCGTTGGAACGGTACCTCTAACATGAAAATCACCAACGCTAGGCATACTAAGAAAAAAAGAGAAAACAGCTGTGATGTGCCTACCAGAGCACGACTTACATTTTCTGAATGACGTCACATTTCACACTGAGTCTTCAGTAGAACTCCTACATAGACAGGCTGACGCATCCGCCATTTTCTATCCCACAAGACCGGCTGACTATTTATTATTGGGGGGTTTTCTGCAATAAATTGCACGAATAACTCCAGAAAAGGGCACCACCTGTTTATATTTTCTTCTAATCCAGAAAGAAGGAAAAAATGGATTATAAATTGCAGATGTAACTCGTGAATACTCTGAGCAAGAGCACAACCTTGTAGCGCAAGATTTCCCTTATTTTCAAATTATTTCATTTTATTTTCAAAGTTGTTTGAAAAAATTAATATGAATGTACTGTTTTTTTAAGTTATTGTTTTAAATTCTTTTAAAATTAACTTTAATATTACATTTCTTTTAACGTGAAGGGTTGCAGTTTTGAGAATGTTGGCGATGTTCTTAAAATTGCCAACTTGTTTGTTTCCTGATAAGAAGTTCTAGCTCACTTGATCTGTATAGAAGTTTAAAGGCGATAACAACGCTAATCAGGTAACCTAGCTTATTCTACCGCCAACACTTTCCCAGACGGGATAGAAAATGGCGGACACTGCGCCAGCTCTTATCATATAGGAGTCTTATTCATAACGAAAACTTTACATGACGTTACATAACATTAAATGAAGAACATCTCACTAGGGACCGTACATGTTGCATTGAGCAAAAATATCGCTAGATTAGCTACATTCAAACACAGGAAAACAGTACTTTCGTTATTATGTCACATAAAATAAAATGAATTGTATAAAAATTTCACATACGATGGTTTATAGAATTTAACATTTTGTATAAAAAAAATAATTGATTACATTTAATTTTTTTTTATGTATTCGTAAATGAGTATAATAAATTTGTTTAAATAAATCATATTATTGGTATAACCTTTTTTTTATATGAACATTTATGTTTTTAAATGATTTTTAGATCCTTATGCTTTAAATTACCATGTTCTTAAATAATCATTTTTTTTCTTCTTCTTTTATTTGGGTGGTGGTAGTGGTGTTGATATATAAAGCCATTTGAAAACACGAGAGCCCTAGGACTGGGTGGTGTGCCCTCTGCTGGGATCTTTCTAAGGGGTCCTAGCCCATATTACGCGAATTTTGAAAAAAAAAAAAAACTACGGAAAACTCGGAGCAGCTAGGTCGACAAACACGAACTGGGATTGAACTTGGCACTTCCCGTCTACCAGCTTTGAGCGCAGAAACATTCGGCCCTGTAGGGGCCTCTTTTCTTTAAGACATCCATCAATCAAAGTGTGCATAGACGCCAAGATTTAAAAACACTTTTTTTTTAAAAAAAATTTATAAATAATGAGTATGAATAAATAACACACCATTCTCGGGATCACAAAAAATAGCATAAAATATTGTTAAGTATTGCGATTTACAGCTGTTTTATCTTTTTTATTTTTTATGATTACGTTTTAAAACCCTAATTTCTATAAATTTTCAGATAATTCAAAAGTAATGCAGCTCATATATAAAGTAAATAAGCTAACTTTGAGCCTAAATAATATTTTTTCCTCTTTTTTTTTTTTTTTTTTCCCATAATAAAAAAAAATATATATATACAACAACTTTTACAAATAAAATAATAAAATAAAATAAAATAAAAACTCTTTTCTGATATTTACAAAAAAAAAAAAAAAAAAAAAATCTTAATAAAATCCAAATTATAATCATTTACAATTAAGGGGAGAACATAAAAGAACCTCATAAAGTACATAATAACAACAAAAAATTTTGTTTTACTGCCGGAAAGAGAAGTACTGCTTAATTAAATTAAAATATTAAACAAATGCCAAATATCTCTATGAAAATATTTATCCACATACAAATTCCTAATTAAAAAAAAAAAAAAAAATCACTAACTTTTGTAGGTCAACTATTTATTTTTCTCTCTAATTTTTATTATTAGTCACGTGAAATTAAAAATATTTCCTTTTATTTCTGGATAAAACCTTCTACCGAATCTGGGTTGAAAACGGTAAAAGGGTAAAATAAATTAGAAATATCAGACCTATATTTATAAATTTGATACCAAATGAAAAAGCGATTTTTCTGAATCCAGGGGTGCAAACAGTTTTTCGATGCGACAATTATATTTTTAAAAAATAACTAAAGTATGAAATTTAAGTGACAACGGAAAAACGGAAAAATAAATTAGAAATGTAATCAACACCAGTTTATGTCAGGGTGCAACTAAATACCAAGTTTCGTTAAATTTCATTCACTGGTTCGTGAGATACAGTGGACACAAAAAACGTGATACACACACAGAGACACACAGACAGACAGACATTTTCTAAAAATTATCAATTCGTGTTCAGGACATCCCAAAACGTGTAAATCCATCAGAAAACGGAGGTCGAAAATTTTCACGAATCCAATACTTTCTCTATATTACATATAGAAGAAAGTAAAAATGGCTTTATCTCAGCATCCATTGAACATTTTAGTTTTGGCACCATGTAATTTATAGCCCTCGCACTGTTTACTATATTACCATATGATTAATAATATAAAAAAAGTAAAAGATTTTTAATGAAATTAAATAAATAAGTTTCAGTTAAACTCAAGTAATTTTTTCTACTATATTACCAATTTGAGTTAATTTAATAAACCAAGATTCAATAGTGTAACAGCCGTTGCTATGGGACGCAAACGATTGAAATAAAAAAAATAATTTAA
This sequence comes from Salticus scenicus, assembly GCA_963930645.1. NCBI lineage: Eukaryota > Metazoa > Arthropoda > Arachnida > Araneae > Salticidae > Salticus > Salticus scenicus. The sequence continues at coordinate 275,251,427 of OZ005657.1, forward strand.
GAAAAATAAATGGATAAAATCGAAACATATATTAATATATGTGTGTGTGTGTGTGTGTGTGTGTGTACAAATGTCGCTGATGTGCACTCCTGCAGAGTCCAAATTACTCCTCTGCCAGGTGTTGTAGCTCTCTGGTAATTATTCTTAGCTCCAGACCGCAGAGAAACACACAGACCCTTCTCTATATTTCAGCAACATTATACATCTTAGTTATTTTTTTGGTTAAATTAATTATATCAAACTACAAGTTTAATTATAAAGAATATTTTCTTTTATTAAATTTCACTGTTACATAATTCACCGGTATAACTACTGAAAGCCTGAAACGGGCTAAAAATAGCATAATTTACTTGGTCAGATCAGGCTACGCTATTAAAATACACTATAAATAGATAAGGATAATTTATTTGTTGTCATTTGAAAATGGAAAAGAAAACATAAATAAATAAAAAAGAAACACAAAAATAAAAAAAGAAAGAAAGAATTAAAACAAAACAAAGCTTCAGCAAAACCGCAAATAAGTACGTAGCTGATTTTTGATTTATTCTTCTAAAGAGTCAACGATTCCTCAGTGAATCTGTCAATCTTCTCAATTAGTCAACCCTCCTGTCAAAACCACGTGGGGCACTTTTTATCTGTTTTCAGCCAGCATCGGAATTTTTTTTCAGTAAATAGGGCCGTTAACAACCTCAAAACGGTTATGTAATTCATACATATTAAAACCATATCAGGAAGTTTAAACCAAGATTTAAACATACCTGCTGTTTTCACGCTCTGTTTATTTTTTAATAATTTAATTTAATTTAATTTTAATCTTTTGAATAATTAAACCTGAAATTTTAAAAATTTAATGAACAATAATTATTGAATTTTTGTAATTAAAAAAATATGTAGGTTATACGGTTATAATTTTATGTATGTAATATTTATTATTTTCTATAACTTAAGAAAATAAATTTTAGTTTGTTTTAACTAAAATTTATTTTTAAGTTAAAATTTTAAAACCTACATTTTTTTTTTTTTTAAGTTCAAGAAAAAAAAAAAAGTAATTATTATTTATTAAAATTTTAAAATTTTGAATTAAATTATAAGAGAAAGTAACAGTAAAATAAAATGTTTAGATTAAATAAATAAAAGGGAAAAAACATTCCCGTCGGTAGCATCGAACCCGATCCCTTCGCGTGGCAACCATCTACTCTGCCGACCACGCCACTGGAACGTTATCCATATTGAGAAATAACTTGTATTTGAAGATTACTGATACTTTAAACGCTTTTTTCTCGAAATTCCGTGGTTAGTGGGTCCTACTGCTTTACTATGTTGTTACCTTCATAGTATACTACGATTCTGCGCAATTTCGTCCCGATCTGAATTTTCCATGTCGTGATCTCTCCTTGTAAGATTTTTAAACAAAACTTTTGATCGTAAAAAAGCATTTTAATACAAACCGCATTATCGTTCATTAATTACTTTATTTTATGTTAAAAATGTAGGGCATTAGGCCCACCCAGTATTTCATATATTAATATAATATATATATATATATATATATATATATATACAGTGGTGGTCGAAATTATAAGGACAAGGGAAAAATCGACAAATCTTGGTTACGATTCATTTGAAAATTATGCAAATTTTATGGCTGGAAATGAATGATAAATGAAGCATATTTTATTAGTTTTTATTGAAATATGTGGAAAATTCACATTCATAAAATGTATTTTAAAGTTAGACAGCCATGTAATATGGACAAAATTATAAGGACAACTGTATTTGTGTGTTCTAAAAAGTAAAAATTACATGCTTTTTCTTCTGCACACGGCACTCCTACGCGTTATAAATGCTTAGTAAGCGATTGGGAACGTCGAACTCTATTTTTGCCGGTATACCGTTAGGCACTAAACCTTCTGAGTTTGAAAAAGGGAAAGTGGTTTCTTTCAGAAGTTCAGTATTTATTGTACGTCAAATTTTGCAATATGGAATAGATCGAAAATGGACATTTATAATTTTTTAAAGCTCCTGGCAAATATGAACGGCAAAGACATACAGGTAGGATATCTTCTGCTTCTGTGTGCGTGAAAAATGATGATAATCAGGGCTCGAAATTTCCGCTCGCCAGCTCGCCATTGGCGAGTGAAATTTTTACTATGGCGAGTAAAAATTTGGTCTAGTTATAGATAGAATTCTTACACGATAAGGTGACAGAAATTTTCTTTTTATAGATTTATATATGGCAAAATCTTGCCATCTTATAACCTCATATTTAACCTCTCTTTTGCTCTACTCGGAGTGCCGAGTCTGTGTGCGCGCTGCCAGACGATCGCCCCAGTTTGGAAAAGGAAAAATGCTTAGTGCATGAATACAAGTTTTAATCTCTTCGGCAGTTTCGTTTCTTCCATTGTGATTTCTTCAAGCAGAGCGAGAATAGACGAGCCCACTGTTATAGTTTGTAATCAATGATTTTATCGAAAAAGTAATTCCGAAATGGCTATTTCAGATGACAACAGTGAACAAGTTATACACTTTGACATTTCGTCTGATTACAAAAATAAAATGGACGAAAAAGACATTTCTGATGTAAAAAGTGAAATAAATAATGATTCTTTGCATTTATAGGTATTTTAATCTTTTTCAAATCTCAAATGATAATGATTTTTGATTATAAATGATTATGATACATGATGACACACTTTTAATATATATATATAATTTTAGGCATATTTGTAAAAGCATTTAAAATAGTTAGGAAAAATAGAAAAACCCGAAATGCGTAAAAAAGAAATTAAAAAAAAAAAAAAAAAAAAAAAAAAAAAATACAACCCTATTTTGTGGCGAGTAAAAGTTTTGTTTCGGCGAATGTAAGATGGGTTGAAATTTCGGGCCTAATAAAGTGCTCTTAAAAAAAAAAAAAAAAAAAAAAAAAAAAAAAATCGACGAAAATTAAATGGGAATTAAGCTTATGATGCTATGCTTGAACTGTTCGACGTGTGTTACCAAAAGCATAAAAGGTTCTTTAAGAAAAACCTCTGTCCCGACTGCCTCTTACAAAAGTTCATAAAAGACAGAGGAGGGTGGGGGTAAAAAAAAAAAAAAAAAAAAATGCATTAATGTGGGAAAAAAGTGGGAGGATATTATCTCTTCCGATGAGAAAAAGTTGAATTTTTATGTACTAGATGATTTTGGCTACTTCTGGTATTATTTTGGTAAAGAAAGCCTACATTTGGAGGGGGCTCCGTAATAGTATAGGAAGGTTTCGCTACTGACGGAACTACTCCAATATAAGTTTTGTGCAGGGCAGAATGAATTCTGAGTGCTATGTCGATATATTGCTAGATAATCTTTTACCAGAAATACCATTAATTACGAGTGCAGACTATTTGTTCCAGCAAGACAATGTTTTAGTGCATGTTTCTGAAACGTTGAAATCATAGTTTGATGTTAATTTCTTGAAACTACTTGCCCAGCAAGCCAGAAACCCTGAACTAAACCGAATGGAAAATCTGTGGGGTATTCTGGCACAGAATGTGTAAGAAAAGGGGCATTTAGTATCAAAATAAGCAAAAACACATATTCTCATCGAAAAAACTTTCAAACTCCATGACGTCAAAACTATGATTGAGAAGAATGGCGGAGATTATTAATTATTAGTGTATTTCAGTCCAAAACAGTCATTGTCCTTATAATTTTTTCCAATTTTTACAATAACATTTTTGTTAATTATGACAAACATTCATATTTTACATTTTGCAATGTTTTACATTCTTCAAGGATTTCTAGCATAAAAAAGCATTTTATGTATATATTTTACTTTATTTACTTCAAAAATAAACTTTTTCTGTGCAATTTTCAGTTGTCCTTATAATTCTGACCACCACTGTAAATAAAATAAACATGCAATTAAAGATAATCGAATCAAATACAGTTTAAAAAATGTTAATTTTTTTCAGATTTCAAATGAATGTAACCTTCACCAATTAAATTTATATCGATATTGAAAGATTTATCATAGTCTCTTTATTCTAATAAAATACATCACAAAATCAATCACATTCATATACATTGATAAAGCAGATTAATGATAAATACTGTATTCTGATAATATTGCAATCATTGTTTAAAGTAATTTCATTTGTGTCAAGAACAAAATACACATGGAAAACAAATTTTTCAGTCACTAATTTTCAGTGATAATATTTTACCTTATAATATACTATATACATTTTTATAACACCTAATGACACCTAATAACACCTTCAAATTCATGGAGGGAAAAATTCTATTTTATTGCACAAAAGAAAAATAAGTTTAAGAAGTTTCATGTGCTAAAATTAAATAATGATAGAATAACAAAACATAGTGCATATTTTAAAAATGATTTTTAATTAAATGGGACAAAAGAAAAATTATATATAACCTACAGCAGTTAGAAGGGCGATGTGATTAAATAATGACATGATAAAACAGCACATGTCCTGAAGCTTCTAAAAATTATCAACGAAAAGAAAAACTGAACTTTATAACTGTAAGTATTTGCGTACATAAAAGAGAAGACTGGGACGGGACGGGACGGAACGAGAGAGAGAGAGAGAGAGAGAGAGAGAGAGAGAGAGAGGGGGGGGGATTTTTGAGTGAATTTCAGCGGTTTTAAGATTTCTATTTTATGTTGTCATCTTCTCAGGATATTTTAAGTTCAGAATTAAGCCAATCACAATTTATGGCAACTGAGGTGGATTTTAAGTTAAAAGTTATTAATTTTTTTATTTTTTTCTACATGATTAAATTCATTGATGATCATTTGATGCTTTAAAACTTAACTATTATTTTACTAAATGAATGTAAAATGAGAAAACGTTCAGCATCGAGTGTGACAGAAAGAAATATATCCCGATAAAATAAAAATTGTTTCATTATTGTTATATTTTATTTTACATCTTAAATCTTTTACGTTAATTGTTTGGGCATTGTAAATAAATAAAACCTCAATAGAATTATACAGATTGGGTACAAATAAACGTCCGCAAAATCAAAAAGCATCCTGTAGTTAAACGGGCCTGCAGTATTACAACCAAATTTGATATTCGAACGATGCCTGAGATGCTCTCAAACAACACCTCGTCTAATAATGCCTACGAACTGAGCTTTTCGTCATGTAAGATCGGCCGATTACATCTAATCCACATTATATTATAGATATTATAGGAAGTGTTAATTGGATATAATCGGCTGAACTTCCGTGATGTAAAACTCAGTTCGTAGTTCGTAGGCATTATTATAGGAGGTGTTGTTTCAACAAAGAGGTTAGAGCGGCTTTGGCCGAACCGCGGTAAAATAAAAACTGTCCTATTTTCGTCATATTTTATTTTATATCTGAAATTTCTTACTGTTAATTCTTTGGGTATTGTAAACAAATGAAACCTTAACAAAATTATACAAATTGGCTAGAGATAAATGTCCGTTAAAAACATCCTGCTGCTAAACCGGCTGGCGAAATTAAAACCAAATTTGATGTGGGTTCAACCAACACCTGCTACGATAATACTTACGAACTGAGCTTTACGTCATGTAAGATCGGCCGACTAAATCTAATACACACTATATTATAGATATTACAGGAAGTGTTAATTTAATATAATCGGCCGAACATTCGTGACACAAAGCTCAGTTCGTAGGTATTATTATAGGAAGCGTTGGTTCAACAAAGAGGTTAAGCAGCGTTGGCCAACCCGCGGTCCGCTCGATAGAGTTTTATTGCCGGCAGCAAAATTTGAGGAATTCTGACAAGGTAAGTATAAATTTGTAAATTTTCTATCGAAACAAAACCAATCTTAAATTAAAGAGCATGGTAGAAAACATAGGATAGAGTCCAAATTTGCTGCAACAACCCCCCCATAGAGCGAGAAATCGACCTTAAAAGTTTTAGCTGTTTCTATCAAAACCAACAAAACAGATCCAGTTAGCATGACTGCGTGGTATAGTGGTTACAATGTTCACTTTGAGTGAGGAAGGTCGTGAAATCGAAACCCGTTGAGCGCTCGTAGTAGTTTCTTTTCTCTCTCTCTTTTTTTTTTAATATAAATGAAATAAAACAAAATATTAAAATAAATGAATCATTCAAGGGGGAGGGGAGGATATGTTCAATTAAAAAATATGTAAAGCTACATTTTTTAATTATTAAAATAATTTATTTCAACTAAAAAAATATTTTTAATTTTTCTTTATAATTTAAATAAATGAATAAATTAAGAGAAAATATTTTCCTTTATTTCACATTTTTCTCTTTCTTGAAGTTTTCTTGAGTTCAAACCTCGACGAAGTGCTTTTTTTTTTTTTTTTTTTTTTTTTTTTTACAAAACATTAATAACTTAAGAGAAAATAATTAAGTTTAATTAAGAAATTAAAATTAAATAAATATACTCTATATAAAGATACTATTAAGAAATATATAGGGTAAAATTACTTCTTTATGAAGAAAAAATCCCGTTTAAATTTAAGAATTAATTTTCAAGTTAGTAATTACTATGATTAGAAATACATACACCAGGAACATTTTGAAAATTATTAGGTTTTTATTCGAGATAATCAGATTTGTAAAATGTATATATAACAAGATTTTTAAATTTTGGAGATGTACACACATGCAAGAGCCAACAGAATATCATAATAACAATAAGTAAAAGTTATTTCCTTTTACGTATGAATAATAGCGCAATTAAAAGCAGAGGGGAAAAATGTAATATAAATATTATTTTCCGTTGCACTATTAATTTGATTTTTTTTTTTTTTTTCACAAATAAAATATTTTAATAACTTAATAGAATATTTATTTTTATGTATAAAAAATAACAAAATTAAAAGCAGACGATCATTATTTCCTACTAGAAGTTTTGGCGTAAAATATTAATAAAAAGATTAAATTAAACTTTAGGGAAGAGAAAATCGTGCAATAAAGAAAAATATTTTCCCTTAAATTATTCACTTATTTAAAATGTAAAGAAAAATTAAAAATATATTTTTTAGTTGAAATAAAATATTTTAATAATTAAAAAATGTATCATTATATAATTTTAATAAAATGAAACATAATTTATACGTCTCATTAATATATTAAAATCAAAGTAACATTTAAAATGAGATAAAGAAAAAAAAAATATATAAAACTTTAAAAATACATTTTAGTTAAAAGCATTAAAATACACGACAGACGTTTCGGCTAGACCACTAGCCCTCCTCAGTGTCAAACATACAAAACACAACATTTACAAAAAAATCATAACACATCATAACAAGATTATATATTTAGGAGGAATTGCTTTAGCCTCGTTCAAGGCAGAAAGTTGCAATTTATTAAAAGTGCCCTCTAGAAAAATACAGGATTCATATATATTAACATTAGAAGCTAAAATTTCAAAGTTATCAAATTAGTTAACAAAGTTATCGATAAAGTTAAAGGTCAATAAAGTTATCATATTCCTGATTTTGATAACTTTCAAATTTTAGCTTCTAATGTTAATATATATGAATCCCGTATTTTTCTAGAGGGCGCTTTTACTAAATCGCAACATTTTCCCTTGAACGAGACTAAAGCTATTCCTCCTGAATATATATTTTTGTTCTGATGTGTTATGAATTTTTTATAAGTGATGTGCTTTGTATGTTTGACACTGAGGAGGGCTAGTGTTCTAGCCGAAACGTCTGTCGTGTATTTTAATGTTTTTAATCAAAATGTATTTTTAAAGTTTTATAATTTTTTTTTTTTTTTTTGCTTTATCTCATTTTAAATGTTACTCTGGTTTTTATATAATTTTAGTTGAACATATCCCCCCCCCCCTAAATTATTTATTTACTTTAATATTTTGTTTTATTTCATTTATATATAATTAAAAAAAAAAAAAAAAAAAAAAAAAAAAAAAAAAATCTGTGAGCAGTCATAGGGGTTCGACCGCACGACCTTCCTCACTCAAACAGAGCACTATAACCACTGAACCACGCCGATTTGCTAACGGGCTCTGTTTCGCTGGTTTTGACAGAAACAGCTAACACGGGATGTTGCAGCAAATTTGTACTCTACCCTATGTTTTCGGCCATGCACTTTAATTGAAGCTCGGTTTCAACAGGAATTTTACTGATTCACAATTCCCTTGTGAGCGAAAAGAACATAGACGGTGTTTCTAATCCATTAACAGAAGCACGCAAGAGCTCCAACTTCACGAATTCTGATTAAGAGATTAAACATTTTAAATAAGAAATGAAAAGCAAATAGTTATACTTTTATGTTGTATTGGTATCTTATATTGAAAAATCTTTTTATTAAGCAAGGGCTGTAATATATATATATATGTGATGTATTAATTAATGGACGAAAGAGAGATGACAGGCGTAGCACACAATGACGACTAGACTTTCTTTCAGGAAACATCTTTATTGCTTTAGTATTTCTAAGTCGGGACAGTGTAAGGCGAATGGAGTCCGACACACTGCCGATCCACGGGCGGTTCAAGCGGCCGCCGAATCTGTTGGGGAGGCCTGTAGGACCTACGTAATTTCAGAGGTAGACTGCAGTGTGAAAGTGTTTAACAAGTCAAAATCGTGGCAAGTGTCTCCGTTTGTTTAATGTTTGAGCTTTTATACCTAATTTTCTGAGCTGCTGATTGGTCCTCTAGATCGTCAGGGGTCTTAAAAGGAATTTCTGGGATTAATTAATATGCAGCTCAATGCAGCGGCAGTTGCAAATTGCACTAACGTCAGCGAATTTCGACTTATAATTTCGTTCCTTTTCTGATTTCTGAGTTATAAAGTCTTCTGCTAGGAAACAATTACATTACGAATTATTCGCGATTATAATTTCGATTAGCGATTTTCACACTTTTAAATTGGGTTTTTTAATAATTTAAAACTATTTATTTTTATCCCTTTCATATATATATATATATATATATATATATATATATATACACATATTGAAGAATTTAATTTCGTTATAAAATTTAGCAATTAATAGATACATGATAATACCAACAACATACAAATAAAAGTGATTGTAATTCAATTCACAAGAATAGAGTTGGTATAGTATACATCCATTTTGCAAAGCCCAATATTATATGCTTATAATCAATTAGATAATAAAAGCAATTATTAATTAAATTAAAAATTGAAATAATACACAAATGTTTAAGCGCATTATGCAGCTGTATACAAAGTGTATGTAATTTTTTAATTAATGGTAAAGCCAAAATAGGCCAAAAATATGCATATATGTAATTATATATACAATAATGTATAAACAAGATTTTATAAATTCTGAAATATGATTGTTTATAATAAACAAATTACATTTAAATAGATGTGAATAAGCAGCAATTTGAATTTAAATATAAATATAAATTGAAGAATTTAATTTCGTTATAAAATTTAGCAATTAATATAGATACATGATAATACGAACAACATACAAATAAAAGTGTTTGTAATTCAATCCACACACACACATATATATATATATATATATATATATATATATATATATACACACATATATATACAGATACAAATAGCGAAAAATGCAGTCCACTGGAATAATTTTTGGAAATAAATCTCTGACACGCTTTAAACTTTAACAAAAAATCAAGTAATTAACGAAAGAGAGTACGATTTATACTATAGTGTTTCTCACTATGAATAGTTTCATTTAAGAAAATAAAAAAATTAGCTCCAAATGTTGCTCATAGATGGCGTGGTACCTTAAAAATATCAAGAAAAACATTAAAAACGTAAGGCAAGAAATAAAAGAGCATTTATTTTGTGAAATTCGCTACAATATTTCATTTATTCCCTGTAGCTCAAACCACATCCAAATGGTAATTCATTTCAACCCATGTGTTCGCTAGAATTGTCTGTGGATCAGATTGGATTACATGCCTTATTCGTGTCACCAGTACTGTAATATCAGCCACAGGAAAAGCATACACACAGAAAAATGGAAAATCGAAACTTGTCAAGTGACTTGCCATCTTTGTGATTCTAGACGTTTTCCAAGTGCATTGACAAATTTGCACAAAATTACGCAAAGTTTTATACAATCAAAACACTACATGACAATCCTAGTTAGTCATCAGACACAAAAGTCGTTTTATTAACACGCTTTTATTAGTTTCACCTGTATGTATGCTTTTATGTATGTTTGTAACCGCTCTGGGAGCAAACAAAAAATCTATATTGTAAAAAAAGACTTTCCCTACGTGAACGCTGTGACTGTGAGGTAAAGCTCCGGGCTACGAACCTAAAGGTCTAACGTTCGACCACAATCAGGGGAGATTTTTTAAAAATGGTTTTTCTTTAATTCTGATTTATTTATTTAGTAAATATTTAAAAGTATGTAAATATTATGGTGTATCACTCACTTGATTTTCTCTTACCCTGCATTTTAATACTATAAAGATAGATATTTTGTGCTTTTTGGTTCACATTTCAATAAAAGCGTGTTCTTTAATTTTTTAAAAGTATAATTTTATTTTACTATGTTTCTTTAATGACGTTTCGTCTGATGATCAGTTTTGGCTCTAAAACTTGTCAGACCCTGGTACAGTTTTCATTTTCCTCAAATTTGACTGGTTAGTCAAATGAGAGGATAAAAATAAACTGTTTTAATCTTGTCAATCGACTAAGAAGAATTTGTTTGCCTAGTCAAAAGGCTGAGCCTTGTTATTATTGTTATTATTATTATTTATTTATTTATTTATTTATTTGTTTTTTTATTTATTTTTTGTCTCTTACTGACAAGTTAGGTTAGCCAACCGAAACCGAACAATAAACCCGTCGATTTTGGCGGAATAGTGCTAGTTTCATTAATTCTGAAAAAAAAAAAAAAAAAAAAAATTGCGCGCTTAAAGTTATTTGGGAAACGCATATTTTTTATAAGAGCCAATTACTTTGTATCATGCTGATCCCAATTTTTTATGTATTTTCAAGTCTAATAAATTATTTTTCAAATATGACATGAAACTGTATAGTAAAGGAGCACGGCAAATTTTAATAGCACATAGAAAAAGAGATTTTGCTTAAAATTTTATAAGACAGGTGGCGCGCTTGCGCGCCCCATCATCGACTGTCCCAGATACAAGGGGTATCCATGCAGTCCCTTAAAATTTTATAAATAAGACTAACTGATTTTTAATTTTTTAACCTAACTAACAAGGGAAGTATGAATCAGTAAAATTGCTATTGAAATTAAACCAAACTTAAATTAAAGAGCATGGTCGAAAACATAGGGTAGAGTACAAATATGCTGCAGCAACCCCCATGGAGGCAAGATATGACCCTCTAATAGTTTTAGTTATTTCTATAAAAACCAACTAAACACGCGTCGTAGTAAGAACGGGTGGTGCAGTGGTAGCGTGCTTGAGTTGTGATACGGAAGCCCTGCGATCGAGTTCCCGCAAGGGCATTTTGTATTTTAATTTTTTCAAGTGTAGATTCTGACTGACTTGTCTTGTCTGGTAACTGTGGTTGTTGACTAATCTTCCTGGTCAAATAATTACGATTGTCGACTAGCCTTCTTTGTCTGATAGTATTAACCTTCCTAGTCTGGGGTACTGTTTTAGAGACTAGTTCAGCTAGTACACTTTTTAACTTAAGTTTTCTAGTCAGCTATTTGGGTTAGTCAATTCTGTATTGTCAACTGGACACTTTGCCTGGTCACTGTGACAGAGATGGAACACGGGCGCCGAATTCATACCGGAATCTGTTTAAGAAATTTCTCTATCTATAATATCGTTGATTTAAGAAGTAGAAAATTTTCTTACATTGATAGTGGTATGAATTCTGCGCCCATGTTCCATCCCTGCTGTGAGCAACTTATTTTTCTGTGTGTATATTTTGTTTTTCAAATAGTCCTGCAAGAAGAAATCAAAAGGGGTTAAAGTCTAGGAGATGCAGGTACCCATAGTAAAGCTACAGGAAACGCTATATAAACAAAACATAGAGACAATTAGCGGCGTAAAAGATTAATTTTATAAAAACTACTAATAAATATAACAGTTATCTCAGTTTTTCAATGAATGTTTGAATAATTTATCAGTGTTTATCTCTCTATTCACTGATGATAATTTTATTGAAGAGGTCTCCTAAACTTCTTAATATAACTGCACATCACAATAATGAATTTAATATTTTAGTCTGTTTTAAATATTGTAAAACACAGATACTGTCTATAAAAATTTCTTAAAGGTTAATACTTACGCAAATTTTAAGGATTAGATTTTATTTCTGACGTCAATTAAGTTATTAGTATTGAAAATTTTTTCTTGTTGTAATAATCAAAGGGCCCCATGCATATATTTTTTGCATATATATTTTTAAATACACACACTGGCCAATGAATTAGAAACCTTTTTAATATTTTATTGGGTCTTCTTTTGCACGCTGGACCTCCTTTAGCATGAATAACAGCCAGTATTCGTGTGGGCAGCAATTCTACAAGCTTCTGGGGTGCATTTATGTCTAGAGTTTACCATACATTGGCTGCACAGACTTTAAGATCATGTAAATTGGATGGAAGAGGAGATTGCTGACGAATACTCCTTTCCAACATGTCCCAAACATTTTATATTGAATTAAGATCCGGGCTTTGAGGCATCTAGGGAAACTGTTAGAAGTCAGATTGATGTTCACTGATCTCGAACGATTCTGCCATAATGTATGGTTGCATTATCGAGCACAAAGTATCCGTTAACTTCGGAGTAAAAAATGTAACATTGGGGTAATGCACTTAATCTATCAATATGTTCAGGTTCTGCATGGTTTTTTGGTTATCCTCAAGTAACAACAGGGGACCACTTCCATACAAGTAGAACATTCCCCAAAGGTTTGTAACAGGTTTTGCATACCTTCGCCGCCAGCGAGCATTTGTAGAAACTCTTACAGGTTTCTAATTCATTGGCCAGTGTATGTATATGTAATTTTTTGTCTAATAATATTTGTTGCTTTTTGTGTTTTGCTAATGGTTAAATAATTAGAAGATGTACGTCTTTTTAGGAGAATGGAGAACGAAAAGATTAAGAGACAAAATAAAAGCAAAACATTCATCATAAATACCTATGAAAATTTATATTTCTAATATTTAGAATAATTTACCAGCATTTCTGTTACAAAGATAGTTTTTTAGTGGTAAGTTTGATTTCTTTTTCAATTTTGTGTGTCTAATATCATAAGGCTCTTTTAAAGGGAATCAGTCAAAGTATAAGAAATAATCAATCATATAAAATAAATAATTATTTGTTTAATTGCAAATGATAAAATGTACTCGTACTGAAAAGAACAATGAATTAATTTTCTATAAAAGAAAAGACTTTTCGTTTCAAATACTCTAAATATTTATGTTTTCAACCAGTTGTCGGGTGCTGGCCGCATATTCCGAAACTCTACTTGATTTCAAGTGTGAAGAAAAATTGAGGAATTTCAGTGGTTCTTTCCTACGAAACCGTCCCACTTATAAGCACACGAATAAAGAACCAATTTTTTCCCTCCCGTATCACTGGTGATACGGAAGTGATTAGTCTTACTTCAAAAAAAAAAAAATAATAATAATAACTTGAAGATGCAAACACCGCAAAATATTTCAAGAATTGAACAAAATTGGAAGAACAGAAATCTAAAATTTACACCAAACGTTTTATATCTCCAATAGGTATCAGTATACAAGAGTTTAGTTCCTTACGATTATTTTCATTTGTAATTGTCATTATTCTAAAAATTATTTTAATTTCCCAGCTGTAGAATAATTAAAATCTTTCACACTTTATTTCAGCTTCTATAAAAGTAATATACAGGGTGTTTCATAAGCCTGGATACACGAAAATATCTCGAAAGGAAGGCAAATTCGCTGAACATATTGATTACAAAAGTTTCGTGGATTTAGATGATATATCACATGAAGTATCATAAGTGGGCCCCTGTGGGCCGCACGGGATACAAACTCAATTTTTTCAAATGAAAACAATACTTTATCTTCGCAGAATCCTGTTAAGCAGAAAAAATCTGTTTTAAATCATGTATTTTTTTATTTTGCACAGTAAGAGGCCCCGGGGCCCCATTTTTTATGTTGTAATAAAAAAATCCGGATATCCCAAAATAATTTGATAAAAACACAATTCCACTGGACACATTGATTTCAAAAGTTTCGTGCATTTAAATGATATATCATATGAAGTATCATAAATGGGTTCCCAAGGGTCCCCATGTGACACAAACTCAATGTTTTTGGAAGGAAAACGATACTTTTTTTTTTTTTTTTTCACAGAATCGTGTTAAGCGGAAAAAATCTGTATTAAATCATGTATTGCTTTTTTGATTATTTTGGCGAGGGGGGGGGATCCGGGCCCCGAAACTTATGTTGTAATAAAAAATCTGGAAATCCTAAAATATGTCAATAAAAAAGAAATTTTGCTGCATATAATGATCACAAAAGTGTTGTGCATTTGAATGCTCTATCAGATGAGGTATCATAGGTGGGACCTCGGGGCCCCCAGTGAGCTCACGTGACGCAAATTCAATTTTTTCAAATGGATTAAACATAATCGTGTTAAACAGAAAAAATCTGCCTTAAATCCTGCATTGCTTTTATTGTACATTTTGAATAATTGCCCCCTGGGAGCCCCGATTCTTATGTTGTAATAAAAAATCTAGAAATCCCAAAATGTCTCAATAAAAAAGCAATTTCGTTCAAAGCCAATGATTAGAAAAGTGTCATGCTTCCAAATGATCTATCAGATGAGGTATCATAGGTAGGACCCCAGGGTACCCACGTGACAAAAACTTCATTTCTTCAAATGGAAACCATACTTTTTCTTAATACAATACCGTGAAGGAAAAGCATATTTTCCATTTGAAGAAATGGAGTTTTTGTCGTCCCATCTAGGATAATTCATCTGCTATGACATTCTCTATGACATTCTCATTCTGCTATGACATATTCTCTGCATTCATCTGCTATTGGATGAATGACACTTTTCTAATCATTGGTTTTGAACGAAATTGCTCCTTTATTGAGACATTTTGGGATTTCTGGATTTTTTTTTTATTACAAAATAAGAATGGGGGGCCAAAATATATAAATAAAAGAATTATATGATTTAAAACAGATTTTTTCTGCTTAACACAATTATATTCAGAGAAAATATGTTTTCTATTTCAAAAAATTGAGTTTGTACCACGTGGGCCTCCCAGTGTCCCCGAGGTCCCACACCTATGATACCTCATCTGATAGGTCTTTTAAATGTACAACACTTTTGTAATCAATGTGCACAGCGAAATTTCTTTTTCATTGACATATTTTGCGATTTCCAAATTTCTTATTGCAACATAAATTTCGGGGCCCGGAGTCCCCTCCTCGCCAAAATAAAAAACAAAAAAGCAATACGTGATTTAATACAGATTTTTTCCGCTTAACACGATTCTGTGAAAAAAAAAAAAGTACCGTTTTCCTTTGGAAATATTGAGTTTGTGTCACGTGGGTCCCCTTGGGGCTCCGGGGGACTATTCATAATACTTTATATGATAGATCATATGCACAAAACTTTTGAAATCAATGAGTCCAGCGGAATTGCGTTTTTATTGAATTATTTTGGGATATCCGGATTTTTTATTACAACATAAAAATCGTGGCCCCGGGACCCCTTACTCTGCAAAATTAGAAAAACTGAATTTGTGTCACGCGGGATCCACTTATGATACCTCATGTGGCAGATGGCAGATCATTTAAATCCAGGAAACTTTTGAAATCAAAGTGTTCAGCGTAGTTGTCTTCCTTTCGATATATCTTGGTGTATACAGACTTATGAAACACCCTGTATGTACTTCAATTTTTATTCAATTATTTCTAACCGCCACTCCCTTTTCAAATGCTTGTTTAAATCATAATTGCCTAGTACAATTACACTAGAAAAAACCTTACCGACATTTTCCTGACATTGAATTTAATATTGCATAAATGGTATTAAATTAAAGAAAGGATGTAACTTAGAATCAATAATATTTCATTTATTGATTTTCAGTGAATTTTAGTAATAAAAATTTTAATTTTGTATAAAAGTTCGATTACGATTTTAAATATTGCTGTCAAGCAAATATATTAGTAGAGTAGTAAAAGAAAAGAAAAATATTTGTTTTCATTATTATTATTATTATTATTATTTCTTTTACTTATTTATTTATTTGATAAAATATGGCAGATGCTGAAATTTTTCACAATCCTAAAGATTTGAAAGAAGTATTACTCTTTTATAACATCTTCATACAATTTCTAACGTCTCCTGTATAAAAAAAAATCATTTACTGTACTTTCACTGCAAAAGTAAAAATAATATTACACGGTTATAATTATCACAGTTTTTTTTATAATTACTAAGATGCAAAGGAAAATTTCTCTTATTATAAACATACAAATTTGATATAATTTTTTAATACAGGATGGTTATAAAAAAAAAAAAAAAAAAACTATCTTGATATATGGGACCGTAGCTGTCATACCGTTTACAGAAACTGAATAAAAGTTTGATGCAAGGTATTTTGAGGTATGCACTCAAGAATCATATAAAAACAACAGTTAAACTCTAACAGTTACGGTTACAGTGACAAATTTTCAAAAATTTCAAATGGCAACACCTACTTTTTTTTTATTGGAATGAGATCTTCATAGTAAAAAACCATATACAGCGTTGGAACGGTACCTGTAGCATGAAAATCGCCAGCGCTAGACAGACTAAGAAGAAAAGAGAAAACAACTGTGATGTGCCTACCAGAGCACGACTTTCATTTTTTTTAATGACGTCACATTTCGCACTGAGTCTTCGGCTCTGACTAAAGTCTACTGATTGTGCTTTGAAACGAGAAGAAGAGACCATGGTATTCTTAATTTCTTGTAAGTCTACTGAATAAAGGCTCTAATTTCGTGGTTAGTCGTAAGACACCGTTATGACTGACGTCATAGCCCTAGTTGAAAAACAGGGCATTGTGAAATACGCGATGTGTATCTTACTTTCTCGCTCTGTGAACAATATGCCGCTTACAGGGAAATAACGTGGGGAAGTTGTAAAGATTTATTACTTGAACAGAAAAAATTCTGCAGAGACACGGATGTGTATCGCAGACACCATGGGCAAAGCTGAAGCCCGTGATTTTCAAGTAGTGTGATGATGTCAGTCATGACGGTGTTTTACGACTAACCGCGAAATTAGAGCCCTTGTTCAATAGCCTTATATGAAATTAAGAATACCATGGTCTCTTCTTCTCGTTTCGAAGCACTATCAGTAGATTTTAGTCAGAGCCGAAGACTTAGTGCGAAATGTGACGTCATTAAAAAAATGAAAGTCGTGCTCTGGTAGGGCACATCACAGTTTTTTTTTTTTTTTTTTCTTACTCTTCCTAGCGCTGGCGATTTTCGTGCTACAAATACCATTCCAATGCTATTTATGGTTTTTTGCTATGGAGATCCCGTTCCAATAAAAAAAACAGGTGTTGCCATTTGAAATTCTTGAAATTTTGTCACTGTAACCGCAACTGTTAGAGTTTAACTGTTGTTTTTTATATGATTCTTGAGCGCATACCTCAAAATACCTTCCATCAAATTTTTATTCAGTTTCTGTGAACGGTATGATAGCTATGGTCCCATATATCAGGATAGTTTTTTTTTTATAATCACCGTGTATATGAAGAAAAGAGCAATTTTTGAAATATGTGTACAATGTTGAATCTGTGAGTGCAATACATAATGCAAAAAGTAAAATTTACAAAAAATGGCTATTAATATATTCAATAACTTAATTTCAATTTCTATAACTCCTCGATACACTTCACTAGTTGAAATTACCTAAAGATAGCAATTAATTTCATCAGATGAAATTTTACATTATAATAAGAGAGAATTTACAAATAAATATTGTTCCTTATTTATACTTTTACACTGCACATACCTACAAAAATAAACTCATCGAATATAACATCATTGCTCTCAACAATTTCATTTTCAATAATTAAACGCAAATACTCAGTTATAATATTCATGCGTATATAATCAGGCAAAATCATCATCGTAAAATAAAATGAAGAAAGTAATAGGCACTCGAATAGATATAAACGAAAGTTCGTTGTTCAGTAATGGCGAACATAATTTTTTCTCAGCAGAGTGAACCAATGAAATATCTCAGTTTGTCTCCATACTCGAAATCAAGTAGGATATGGGAATATGCGTCACGGCCGTCATATAAAGTACGTTATCGGGAAGGAATATATTGTACTTAAAAAAAAAAATGTGACGTACTTACAAAAAAAATAATAAAATATATACAAGATTGATATACATACAAATTTAAATTTCTGTAAGTTTCACGTTTCAATGAAGGGGATTTGAAGCGTCGTTTTACGGTCATGTTTTTCTCATTGAACCATTTTTAACGGAAGGAAATGTTTGTATAATAAAGATTAATTTTGATAGGAGGAGAGAAAGAAAAAACAATTGACCATTTGTAGTGGAAAATAGGCAATCTCACCGGACTGGGGGGTTCTTCTTTAATATCGAGATCAACATGAAGAACATCACCGTTTCCTTTAATATCACAGTTTTGGTTTTGACTTCGTGGAGAACCTTCCAGACTGTCGGGATCGTCACTTGGGTTTCCAGAAGATGTAGGGCTGGAATCACAGTTGCCATCTAGGAAAATATAAAAATATGTATAAATAGAAAGCATGAACAGTTTAAGCAACATACTAATTAGTAAATCGCACAAAAAGTTTTTTTTTTTTTTTTTTTTTTTCGGAAAAAATAATCACAGCTTTTCAG
The DNA here is from genome assembly GCA_963930645.1 of Salticus scenicus. Lineage (NCBI taxonomy): Eukaryota > Metazoa > Arthropoda > Arachnida > Araneae > Salticidae > Salticus > Salticus scenicus. The sequence continues at coordinate 275,270,262 of OZ005657.1, forward strand.
GTAAAAGAGAGTGCAGCATGAAGTTATTGTACATATTAAGGTGCTTGTGTACAAATTTCTTATTATTCTCATTCAATGATAGTTTTTTGGTACTTTTTACTAGCTCAGGGATGAAAGTGAGTCAAAGTCTAAAAATACTGATTTTACTGACCAAAATTGGAAAAATAGTGACCAAATACTGACTAAACTTTAAGAAATACTGACCAACTTTAGAAAAGAGAATAAAAATTAAGTCATACAACGAATTTTTTTTTCTGTTAATTCTGTAATACAAGTATATTTTGAAAAAAAATTTAAAATTTATTAGCTAATAAACTATGTGAAAAGTATAATAAACAAACTGTTCAGTGAGTTAAAAACTGAGATTTTTAATGAGAATAAGTAATAAAATTTTAAGTTAATGTTTAGATGAATACCAAATACTTAGGACTGAACTACTTTACATACAAAAAACTTGATAGATATTTACAATTTTATATTAGTAGTTTCATTAACTGGCTGGAGTGGAGCACATTCTAATATTCAAAATTTTATAGCGAATGACCCTGGCCTAGATAGAATGTAAATCGGAAAATGCATTCTCTATTTATTTTTAAATTAAGTTAAGAATGAAGTGATAAAATGCATTTCAGAAAATAGAAGTTAAAACAGCAGTTGATTTACAATGAGTCGTTGTATATTTCAGAAATTAGCATTGGAAGCAACCATTCCACATTTTTTGGGATCAGTCCCCACTTCTAGCAGTTTGTCTCCAAATACACAAATCTCCATTGAAAATTGAGGCTTGGGTAGGTTTTACGGCGCAGTGGTGCTATGCTATGGGCAAATGGCGATGGTCTGGGTTCACATGTAATGATGGTCCAGAAATAAGACATCACAATTTTGGTTGGTTAGTTGGTTTAACGTCGCACTAGTACTGCGCTATGGGTAATTCCATCACAGTTTTGATCCTCCACGAAACGAAATGGCTCCCCTGCTTCGGTGACGCTCGGAGGTATAATTTTGTATGGGAAACGTTTCGTTTAATTCCTACTTTTTTTTTTTTTTTTTTTTTTTGTAACATCATCACTTTTTTTCATGGCTTGATATCATTTCCAAAAAAAATTTTTTATATCATTTGTGTCAGACAAATCTTTTAGATTTTTAAGCAAAGAAAACGTAATTCTGACTACAAAAATAAATTAAGTTTCATATTTTGTATTTATATTTATAATGTCAGATTTTTAAAGCGAAATATATTTGATGAAACGTCAGTAAGAAATTTTTATCCTCAAAATGACTAGAGTTAAGAATGAGTGTATTTAATGTATTGAGTAGTGATAGAAGTAGAGTACGATTCTCTAAACTGACTATGGAGAAAAATTCCGCGAACATCACTACGGCTTTTGCGCCTTTTTTGGCGATGATCGCTTTCTTGGCAACTGGATCTTGGGATTTTGCTTGTTTTAAATGGTTTGTTCTCTTATCACCAAAATTCCAAAGAAAAGTCAAACAGAACAGCTTTCAATGAATAACATCCCTTCCATGGAGGATCAAAATTGTGATGACATATCTCCGCACCTCCTATAGGGGTGAGTCCCAGATCATCGCCAACTGCCCATTGCGCTTAGGGTGACCAGACGTCCTCATTTTATGAGGACAGTTATCATTTTTTAAGTGTTGTCCTAAGTTACTTTCAAAAGTTCTCATATCCTCATTTGTCCTCATTTTTGGAAGTTTCGTCTCATTTGTCCTCATTTTTCAGTAATTTCCTTCTTTACTTAAAATTTCAACATTAGAAATGCTGCCACACAGCATTAAAAAAAAAAAAAAAAAAAAAAAAAAATCACGATTCCTTGATTCATTCCATTCATTTTTAAATCATCTCCAATACTAGGCAATACGCAGAATACATTTTTCAATTGGTAGATTTTAGTCTTTACAATGGAAAAACATTTTTTAGCAAGACTGAAAATTGACTAAGTCAGGGATAAGAGCTGAACGCAGATTACCTTGTTGACATCTCACGATTTTTGCCCTCTGGTGAGTAAATAGTGTTACTTGAAGGTCAACATAATAGCTCAGTTTGTAGAACATTAGTAGTGTAAAAAGGGTGATTCACCTGCAGGGTGGTGGGACGATGTGGGTCAGGGTGGAGGGCGCCTCCACCCTAGACCCACCGTCCCACCACCCTGCAGGTCAACGCCCCCTTTTTACACTACTTAGTCATCATCTTGGAGGAGGGGTGTTGCCACCGGAAAAATAGAAACTGTGTGTTGCCACCGGAAGACTAGAAACTTTGGGTATCACCTTTTACGAGGGTTTCCGCGATGAGTGCTGCCATCTATCGGGGAGAAGGGGGGAATTTTGAGGAGTTAGATTTATTTTCCTAAATTTTGGGACTTAGTATTTTTTTCACAATTTCGGGGACTTCAAAATTTTTTCGAATTTTTGCAGGGGGTTAGATTCGAACCGAAGGTAAAATAGTTTCACAGCTTGATAAGTGGATAAGGGTTTTATTTATCAAGCCATGAAGCTATGCTTGTGAGTACACTTATAAGGTATATAAAGAGAGACGTTGCGTTAGTGAGTCATTGTAAAACGTATCTTCGTACGAGGAAGATATGATGCGCTTTCGTGTGAATGTGAGTCATAATAAAATTTTGTGTTGTAACGATGGAGGTGTATCAGAACCCAAGTCACGCAGGAAGTTTTGGTGGTGTAAATGCCTTATTTCGTGCTGCCAAAGGCAAAATCTCGAAGAAGAAGATTCAGGACTGGCTGAGCGGAGTCGATGCATACACGCTGCACAAACCTGTTCGAAGAAAGTTCCCGACCAATCGAGTGATAGTGTATTCAATCGATCAACAGTGGCAGACCGACTTAGTGGATCTCGGCAGTTTGCGAAAGTTCAATCACGGGTACCGCTACATCCTGACTTGTATAGACATTCTGTCTAAATTTGCGTGGGCGGTCCCTTTGAAGCAAAAACGGGGTGAAGATATTGTAAAGGCGTTCCGGTCTATTTTTGCGACGAGGAAACCCAAGTCCCTGCAATCGGATGACGGAAAAGAGTATCAAAACAGACTTTTTCAAAAATTTTTGAAAGAAGAAGGCGTGCGGTTTTTTACGACGAATAACAATACGAAAGCATCTGTCGTGGAGCGATTTAACCGAACTTTGAAAACGAAAATGTGGAAATATTTTACCCATAATCATACCTACCGCTATTTAGACGTGTTGGAACAGTTGTTACACAGTTATAATCATACTTACCATTCAAGTATCAAGAGAGCTCCAGTCGAAGTAACCGCTGAAAATGAAAGCGATGTATGGGTTACTTTACACGGTGACATGCAAAATGCAAAAAGAAAACCCTGCGTGTTTCAACCGGGAGATGTTGTACGAGTTTCCAAGCAGAAATTAACCTTCGAAAAAGGATATGAAACGAACTGGACGGAAGAAGTGTTTGTGGTGACTGAATGTGTGAGAAGAGACCCTCCCGTCTACCGAATCAAGGACCTGTTAGAAGAACCCATTAAAGGAACCTTTTACCCTCAAGAACTTCAGAAAGTGAAACCAAAAGATAATTATACGATTGAAAAGATTTTAGATAAGCGGATACGGAAAAAGCGTGTGGAATACAAAGTGAAATTTAAAGGTTATCCCAGCAAATTTGACCAATGGATTCCATCCTCTGATTTATTTGCCTTATAAAACAAGTGTTTAGAATGTTAAAAGATCATTTGAAAGCATGTCGTTCTACGTGACGTTACCCTCGGACAGTTCCAGGAATTATTTTCCTGAGAATAAAATTTCTCATTTTATTACGCGATTACCCGCCCCCGTTGAATTGAAAGGGGAGTGGGAAGTAGGCCTCGTCGAATTTATTTACCCTCACACCTGGTATAATGTGAACCGAAATAATAATTTATTTGGTTTCGATTTGAACGATCAGAAATCCCCGTTTGGTAGACGAATTCCCCCTGGCTTTTACGAATCGGTCGATGACATTTTAAAAGCGATGTCTATTGAAGAGATTAAAAATAAAATTTCTTTCACTTATGACCCGCACACGAAAAAGGTGTGTATTAACGTGAAAGATAAAACAAAACTGATATTGCATGAGGGGATAGCACAGATGTTAGGATTCGAACCAGGTGAAATCGCCTCGCCGGATATAAATATCGAGCAAACTATTTTTAGTACCTATGTCGCAGATCCCTGTGCGCATTATAGAGTGTTGCTGGTTTATTCGGATATTGTCGAACCCAAAATTATCGGAGATGTGTTAGCACCCCTTTTACGAATTGTCAATGTGAGGGGAAAAGATGGAGAAATGATTTGCGAGACATTCGACCGACCGCACTATTTACCTGTCAGCCGAAAATCGTTTGACTCTTTGGAAATCGTTATAAGGAACCACCTCGGCGAACTCACGCCATTTGAACGTGGGCGCTCGTACGTGAAGCTTCACTTTCGTCAAAAATACCTCTCGTGATGTTTGTTCCTTACCAGTGTTGTGCGAAATCTTTTGAAGATTACTATTCCCATCAGTCGGGTAGTGGTCTAAATTATTATCAAGGCACTACTTTACAAAAGGGATATGGATTCGGTGGACTGTTTCGATCCCTTTTTCGTGCAGCAGTACCCCTCTTCAAATCGGGTGCAAAAGCGGTCGGCAAGCAGTTGTTTCATTCAGGCGCTCGCGGAGAAGACATTAAAATGGCCGCCAAACGAAGATTAAAAGAAGCTGGACAGACCTTAACCGACAAAGCTGCTACTAAAGTGAAGACGATGATTGGATCGGGCCACCGGTATAAAAAGAGGAAGCGTTCTACCAAAGCTGTCATTCGACGTAAAGCCAAGAAAGTGAAGGTACAAGATATTTTCGCTTAAAGATGTCTGGACTCATCCATAAAGATTCTGCTGCCTGTGCGAAATCCGAATTGGATTTATTTTTGATCCCACCCACGCAAACGGCTATTGAAAAAGGATACTTTGTTGAATACCACCCTCTTGCGAATATTCGAGACGGAGGACCTGTGGAATTTAATATTTCTGGAAATGGTGAAGACTATATTGATTTATCAGCTTCCTACCTGTATGTGAAAGTGAAAATTACCAAGTTTGATGGATCACCCTTAGCGGAAACGGATGCAGTTGCCCCCGTGAATTTATTTTTACACGCCTTGTTTTCTCAAGTGGATATTAGCCTGAACGAAAGAGTGATCTCCTCGTCGAGTAACACCTACCCCTACCGCGCCTATATTGAAACGCTGTTGAATTATGGAGAAGATGCCAAGAAAAGTTTATTGACCTGCGAATGTTTTTACAAAGATGAGAATTTGGCTGCTACAGATCCTGCTGGAGACAACCCCGGATTGAAGATACGTTACGCACTCACGAATAAAAGCAAAACGTTAGATATGATTGGACCTTTGCATTGTGATATTTTTCAACAAAATCGATTGCTATTGAATATGGTTGACTTGAAAATTAAGATGACCCGAAGCAAGCCCGAATTTTCCTTAATGTGTAAAATCGATGCGGCGAAACCCATTCCCAACTACAAAGTGATTTTGGAACATGCTTCTATTTTCATACGTAAAGTGAAAGTGAGCCCCAGTGTATTACTGGGTCATGCCAAGGCCTTAGAGAAAAGTACAGCAAAGTATCCCATCGATCGAGTGTTATGCAAGACCTATTCGATCTCAACCGGAAGTAAATCCTTTATGCAAGACAATGTGTTTTTAGGAGCCATGCCGAAAAGAATTATTATTGGACTTTTAGAAAATAGTGCCTACACTGGACAATATGATTTAAATCCCTTTTATTTCCATCATCACAAGGTCAACTTTTTAAGTGTTTACGTGGATGGACAACCCGTACCCAGCAAACCCTTGGAATTGGATTTCGAAGAAAATAACTATATAAGAGCGTATCATCGTTTGTTTTCGGGATTTAATCGAGATACCGGCATTTATCTGACCCGAGATGACTTTGCGAACGGCCATACTTTGTATGCTTTCGACTTGAGCCCTGACATGTGTGACGGACCCCATCTGAATCTACAGCAACAAGGAAATTTACGAATTGAAATCAAGTTTGCAGACTCCTTAGAAAGAACCACGACTGTATTGGTGTATGCGGAATTTGAAAACATTATAGAAATTAGTAAAACACGACATGTGTTGTGTGACTTCCCCAACTGAAAATGAATTCTATAGAAATCGAGACTATTTTATCCCACGATCCAGTGACCAAGAAATACTTTTCCGGCGTTTTCCCCAGTGATCAATTACCCAAGAAGATCGAGCGTTATCCTGCATGTTTTGTATGTAACGTGGACAAGTCTACAGAAGCCGGAAGCCACTGGGTGGCATTCTACCTATCCTCCCCTACAGAAGCGGAATTCTTTGATTCCTATGGAAACAAGCCGAACTTTTTTAAAGGACCTATATCGAACTATGTATCTCAATTTTCACGAGTGGTGTTTAATCCACTTCCACTGCAAAGTCATGTGACAGCTGTTTGCGGTCAATTTTGTGTGTATTATATTTATTGCCGATGTCGAGGCAAAACTTTGAAAGATTTTTTAAAGCAGTTTGTAACTGAAAATATATGTAACGACCATCGAGTCTATAATTTTGTATCCAAACGATTTCGCACACGTGCTCCTTTTTATCAATAAAAAGCTATTTATAATGTAAACCTATGTGTCTGTGTTTATTTAGAATGGAGTTTCCACGCTTTCAACACCCTTTTACAATGCTCTTAGCAGGCCCCACGGGGGTCGGTAAGAGTTGGTTTCTGCGGGATTTACTGGCAGAACGACGGCGTATGTTTAACCCTCCTCCCGATAAAGTCGTTTGGTTTTACGGCATCTCTCAAAAGCTTTACGAGGAAATTCCCGACGTGACGTTCGTGGAAGGGTTTCCTTCTAATTATCGGGAATATTTAGGTACCCATTCTTTAATGATTTTAGATGATTTGATGTTGGAATGTGGGGGTGATGAACGATTAACCCACCTCTTTACCAAAGGAAGTCACCATTTAAATTTAAGTATTATTTTTATTACTCAAAACCTTTTTCATAAAGGTAAAGAAATGAGGGGTATTTCCTTAAACAGTCAATACTTAGTACTTTTTAAAAATCGTCGGGACATGAGCCAAATTACACACTTGGGTAGACAATTATACCCGAGATCAACTCAGTTTTTTCAAGAAGTGTTCGAGGATGCTACCAAACAACCCTTCTCTTATTTGTTGGTGGATTTAAGGAATGAAACCCCGAAGGAATGCGACTCAGAACGCGTATATTACCGGGGGAAACCCAATTTGTGTACGAGCCCAAAAAAGGTTTAAAAGGAAAGCCCTACCGATTTTAATTCATTTGGGATCATGACGTTAACGAGGAAACAACTTCGAGATTTGGAGCTTATAAAGTCTTGTCCTCAAACCTTACGCAAGCATTTGTTAAAAAAATTACCGACTCGATCTGTGAAGGCTATTTGCGAATGCACCCTGAACGTATTAAAAGGAAACGTGCCTCTCTCCTCTAATCAGAAAAGGTCTTTAAGGAAATATAAGACGACTCTTCGAAAAATTGGTACCAAGAAAGGAAGTTTATTCAATAAGAAAAAATTGATTGTTCAACACGGCGGATTTTAAAATATTTTAATCCCGGCTGCATTGTCTGTTTTAACCGGCATAATCAATGGAATTCGCAGCTAAGTATGCGTTGATACCGGAAGAAGAATTTTCTAAGCATACGCCTTCTAAAAAGCAAATGACGGAATTTGATTTAGCTATGGCTAAAATATTAAATAGTTCTCTACCGGATCACGAAAAAATTCAGCACTACTACGAACTCTTAAAAAGAAAAATGGATTTGCAAGAATATAATTTGCCTTGGATGTCTAAACAACCCGAAGAAGAACCTGAAAAAGTGGAACCTAAACAAGTGGAGTCTATAAAACAAGAACCCCAAGAAGACTATGAAACCTTTGTGTTATCATCTGTAGCTAAACCCATGAAGAAACAAGCCGAAGCCTTATTAAATTTTCTCAAGTCTCATTCAAACAAGTTTAAGTGGAACCCGAAAGGAGAGATTACTTACAACGGAAGGACAATGGAACATTCTAATTTAGCGGAACTCTTTCATTTCATCTTTTCTGTGAATAAAAAACCACCTATTACAGGACAAAGTGAATTTTTGCAAGCCTTGAAAGATATGGGAGTACCCCCAAAGTATTATTAAGAATCGATATTTGTCTTCAAGAAAAAACATTGTCAAACCGAAAAAGAAACTTATTGTAAAAAAACCTGTTGTTAAACTCAACCCTGTAACCTGGGAAACATACTAAATAAAATGAATTTGTATCTATCAATACGTGTGATTATTTATAGAATAAAATACACTTACCTGAAAACACGTCCTACTCCAACGGCTGCCTTGAGAGAAATGAATGATAAGGAGACTTCTTATCAGCGACGCGAGGTCACGTGATTAGGGTGACGTCACGAGTGATGTGATTGGCTATGCTCAGTCACGTGGTGAGTGACGTCAAGAGTTATCTGATTGGCTACCTCTGGTCACGTGACGAGAGTCTTATCTTATCAGAGATTGCTTATCAGCGATCACGGCTCAGTCTACCATTTGATTTCGTGTGTGTTGGTTGTCTCGTCATGTCTGCAGTGAGTTTCACGGAAAACGGACTGAATGTCCAGTATGTTTCAAACTTCATCGAAAAGGAACAAGCAGATCGGTATTTTGCCGAGTTAAAAACTTTACCTTTCTACACGCCAACCTTTAGAATTCATGGAAAAAGTTTTAAGCCTAAAAGACAAGTTCTGGGATACGGCGATTCAACTTTGAGTTATGCCTTCAGCGGAACTCATGTGCCTGCTAACCCTTGGACACGTCTGATATTGGAGCTGCGGGACCGAGTGGAAAAATGGTCGGGTTCTACCTTCAACTATGTTCTGCTAAACCTCTACAGCAATGGATACAGCTACATACCTCAACATAAAGACAACGAAAGTGGATTAGATGCAACTTTTCCCATCGCAGTCCTCAGCTTTGGTGCCGAACGAACAATTGAATTCAAGAAGGTTAAAACATCTTCTACTTTGATTTCATTAGAACATGGTTCTCTCTACAGTATGTTAAAGCCTACGAACGAACTGTTTACCCACGGCATTGCACCGAATCCTATCATCAAAGATATGAGAATCAGCCTGACTTTTCGTCACTTAATACCCAACCCTATCATGCCACCTTTAAAGAAACCAAGACTTGATATAAGTGATACTTCGTCCAGTGCATGCGATACTTTGAAAAACTCTGATTGTGATACTTCGAAAAACTCTCATTGTGATACTTCTGTTAAAAACTGTTCTCAAGACATGTGTGAAGAATTGAATGTGAATGATTGGTTAAACCAATGGGTACGTGAACAATCTTGGGATCCTATACGAGGTGAATTTAATTTAAACTTTAGCAGTTTTTTACAAATTGTAATAGAAAAGAATTTTAATGTGAGAATCCACATTCGTAATTTTAAAGAATTACATACAGGTCAATGGATACCTACTAAAGAAGGTGTTGTAATGACAGCTCAGACATGGTATTATTTTCAAAGTAAGATTGAAAATTTTAATTTTGAATCAGTAAATGATAGTTTTATTTCTAACAATCAATTAATAATGGCTTACATAGATGAGGATTATTGTACTTTACAGCAAATGTTTTCTTTAAATCCTTCTGGCTTTTATTTAAAACCGAATGTCATTAAATTGTCCAAGGATCAAATTTTTAGGCTTAGAGAACTCAAAATGAGAATAACTCATTTTATTATTGATGCAATATTCACCGTTCAACTTCCTATGTTAATTCTAAATAAACCCCTTGTGTGTATTTCTCATGAAAATGAGCAAAGTGCTAAGGAAATCTTACTCGATTTTATCGTGTATGAAATTCAGTTAGGAATTGAAAATTTATTTCAATGTGACGGGTGTGTTTTTAATTCAGACGATCAAAATTCACACGAGTGTTTAATGAAATCTATGTTTGAAAAATATCAATTATATCGTGAAGAAATACTTTTAAAATTAAATATGCATGCTATTGTTAAAAAAATTAATTGTTCCTGTCATTACAATGACGATTTCTTTAAACAATTGAATATGACCTTGTATGAAAAATATATTGAAGATACTTTATCCAAAAAGTAATGTGTGTTTATGAAAACGACTTCTTTAAACAATTGTATCCAAAAAGTAATGTGTGTATATATTTTATGGATTTTCAATAAATAGATTGAAACTGAATATCTGTGTCTGTCTTATTTTGAAATATTTTATTGATTTTATTTCTTAAAAGATTTAATTAGAAATATTTTATTTCTTAAAAGATTCAATCTTCAATGAATTTATAAGTTTGAAATGACTATTTTATTTCTTAAAACAACATATTTTTAAGAGATTCACTTTCTAGAAAAGATTTAATTAGAAATATTTTATTTCATAAAAGATTCTGTGAATTTATAAGTTTGAAATGACTATTTTATTTCTTAAAACAATTTATTTTTAAGAGATTCACTGTCTAGGGATTTAATAATTTAAAAAATATATTTCTTAAAACATATAAGTTTGAAATGACTATTTCATTTCTTAAAACAATTTATTTTTAAGAGATTCACTTTCTAGGGATTTAATAAATTTAAAGATATATTTATTAAATCATATAATAAAACCATTTAATATACATTTAATAACTTATATTCGGGAAAAATATTGTTTCGAAAAGATATATTTTATTTCGTAAAACATATAATAAAACCATTTATTCATGAAACAATCCACTTGAAAAAATATTTTTTAATAATCAAATTAAAATAATAATTGTTATTTTCCATTAATTAAAAGTGTATACATTATCTCTTCATTAGAAATATGCAAATGAGTATGTTTCATATCTCCCGTAAGATATTATACCTGTACGAACACGGAGGGGATGACTCACCTTGGAAAATCCACGAGGGGAAATATGCAAAAGAATCAACCTCTCATGAACTTTCTCGTAAGATCTACAGAGGTGAGTCAGGGTGACTCATGGGGATTTCCCCTTATCTAGATAAGCCGCTGCAACTCATTTCTCGGGTCATTCGTAGATTATCTACTGCGCAGTTAAGACGTACTCTCTCCTTTGTGCTCTCTCCTTTAGCGACGCTCGCGAAGTTTTCTTCCCGTAAATTTGTCGTGTTTTTCGGCGTATTGTATTTCAGTTTTTCCGTACCTGTATAATGGAAGGATTCACCAACGACAATCAAGCTATGGATGTTGAAAATGCAGTAAGTATATTTATCTAGTAATCATTGATTTTAATTAATTTTCTAACTGTGTTTAATCATTTTTAGTGAAATATGAGTTATTAAATTGTAATAAGAATTCTTTAACTTAATTTATTATTACTTTTTACGATATGTTAAAAAATAAATTTGATTTACACTATGCAAAAATAGAATGAGTTTAAAATCTATTTATAATGTGTGTTAAAAATAAATTTAATTTCGAATCTTTATTTTGTTAAATGAGAAATCTATTTTATTTATATTATGTTAAAATCTATTTTTATTTATAATGTGTTTAAAATAAATTTCATTTCGAATCTTTATTTTGTTAAATGAGAAATCTATTTGATTTATAGTATGTTAAAAATAAATTTGATTTATATTATGTTAAAATCTATTTTTATTTATAATGTGTTTAAAATAAATTTCATTTCGAATCTTTATTTTGTAAAATGAGAAATCTATATGATTTATAGTATGTTAAAAATAAATTTGATTTACACTATGCTAAAATCTATTTTTATTTATAATGTGTTTAAAATAAATTTAATTTCGAATCTTTATTTTGATAAATGAGAAATCTATTTGATTTATAGTATGTTAAAAATAAATTTGATTTACACTATGCTAAAGAATGAGTTTAAAATCTATTTATAATGTGTGTGTTAAAAATAAATTTAATTTCAAATCTTTATTTTGACAAATGGGAAATCTATTTGATTTATATTGTGTTTAAAATAAATTTAATTTCGAATCTTTAATTTGATAAATGTGAAATCTATTTTATTTCATTCAATAAACTATATAAAGTGAAATTTAAGTATGTGTAAAATCTGTTTATGGTTAGAAATTTAAGTATGTGTAAAATCTGTTTATGCTTAGAAATTATTTATTCTATAAGTGAAAATCTATTTTATTTATTATGTGTTAAAAATAAATTTAATTTCAAATCTTTATTTTGACAAATGGGAAATCTATTTTATTTATAAGGTAGTAAACATAAATTTAATTTGATAAATGCGAAATCTATTTCATTCAATAAACTACATAAAGCGAAATTTAAGTATGTGTAAAACTTGTTTATGCTTAGAAATTATTTATTCTATAAGTGAAAATCTATTTTATTTATTATGTGTTAAAAATAAATTTAATTTCAAATCTTTATTTTGACAAATGGGAAATCTATTTGATTTATAATGTAGTAAACATAAATTTAATTTCGAATCTTTAATTTGATAAATGCGAAATCTATTTCATTCAATAAACTACATAAAGCGAAATTTAAGTATGTGTAAAACTTGTTTATGCTTAGAAATTATTTATTTTATAAGTGAAAAACTTTGTATAGAAATTTTAATAAGTTTATTTATTTTTTTACAATCATATGACATAGAAATTATTCTATAAGTGAAAATCTATTTTATTTATTATGTGTTAAAAATAAACTTGATTTCGAATCTTTAATTTGATAAATGCGAAATCTATTTTATTTCATTCAATAAACTACATAAAGTGAAATTTAAGTATGTGTAAAACTTGTTTATGCTTAGAGATTATTTATTCTATAAGTGAAAAACTTTGTATAGAAATTTTAATAAGTTTATTTATTTTTTTACAATCATATGACATAGAAATTATTTTATAAGTGAAAAACTTTTTAATTAGAAGATTTAATTAAAACTTATTCTCATAAGTTTAAACTAAAAATTTATTTCCTTACAAAATTTATGACTCATACTTCGTTTAAAGGTGCTTTTTATATTATTGAAATCAAAAAGTTATTTTTATTATTATTGTTTACTTATGAGAAACTTAATTTGTATTCATTATGAATAAAAATTTAATTATTAACTAGAAAATCAGTTTACTTAGAAGAAAGTTAATTTTCATCAAGTAGTGTTGTTTATTTAATTTCCAACATCATATACTTTGTGATTTATATAGTAATTATCGCTTATACAATAAAATGTTAGTGTTCAAGTAGATTCATGTTCAGACATGTTTAGGATGACTCATCGTTTGATAAGCTATCAATTAGATTATACTTATTCAATTTATTTATGGTGTATAAAAGTTAGATTTGCATAACCTTTTGTTTATTCAATCTTTAACTAGGAGAATTTATTTTTCTAAAAATTTTTTTAAAGTTGCATACCTAATCCTATGTTTAGTTAAAATAGTGTATTGGTTTATTAAAATAGTAGCGTGTATGTATAAAAGTTAGATTTATTAAATCTTTAACTAGGAGAATTTATTTTTCTAAAACTTTTTAAAGTTGCATACCTAATCCTATGTTTAGATAAAATAATGTATTTGGTTTATTAAAATGGTAGGGTGTATGTATAAAAGTTAGATTTATTAAATCTTTAACTAGGAGAATTTATTTTTCTAAAATTTTTTAAAGTTGCATCCTATGTTTATAAAATGATTCGTTTATTTAATGACTCATCGAATAGATTATACTTATTAAATTTATTTATTTATGTTGTATAAAAGTTAGATTTGTATAACCTTTTGTATATCAAATCTTTAACTAGAAGAATTTATTTTTCTAAAATTTTTTAAAGTTGCATCCTATTCGTTTATTTTCAGTTGGGTATTTCCTTCGGTATACCCGATGACGAACTTCATATGCTTTGTACTGTTGGGGAAATGAATGATGAGGAGTGGCGAAACCCCCAATGGGACGACGACGCCCAACCTGAAGCCGACCCTGAACCCCAACCTGAGGTCCAACCTGAAGCCCAACCTGAACCTTCTAAGGTATGTATTGTTTTACATTAAAAATTTGATGAGAGTGTTTCCTTTTACAAAAGTTTGAAAAATTGTCCCTTTTACAAAAGTTTAAAAAATTGTCTTTCTTATTATAGGTTCGACATGTTTGCCCTACTTGTGGGAAATCGTTTGTGGATAGATCAAAACTGAATCGGCACATGACAACTCATAACACAGAAAAAATGTTCGTGTGTCTCATTTGTCATAAAGAATTCTCCAGAAAGGATGCTTTGAACAGACACCGGAAATCGCATCACTCCACAAGTGAATTGCAAGAATCTGTTGATCCTCAGCCAGGTCCTTCTAAGGTATGTATTATTTCTTAAAGTTTTTGTTTTGTGATATTTCAAAAAATTGTAACACTTTGATTAAAAATTGTAACACTTTAATTAAAAAAATCGTTTTTTATTCTTTTATAGGGTTACTCCTGTTCTGTGTGTTTGAAGGAGTTCTCCAGAAAGGATGCGTTAAACCGACATAAGAAGTTGCATGATGCTGACACTTCCACCTATCAATGTGCTACATGTGATCAAAAGTTTAGCCGCCTGGATAAATACAACGCTCACCTGAAGAGTCATAACTACCCCTGCAAAGAGTGCCAATCCACCTTCTCCTCTAAGTCATCATTAATGAACCATATGCGAGTTCAGCATTCGGATGGCCTAAGTGAAAGCCGGAAGAAACCGAAAACGATCCCTCCACCACTCTCTCGAAGACGTCCCTATACACAAGCTTTGAATACGTTTAAGACGGTGCTCATTGAACCTGCTGAAGCCACTCGGTACGATGTGAAAATCTTTTTAGAGTCTATTCGTGCCGAGATACATGAAAACATCCTACAGGAATTGTATAAGAAAGATTCCATCAAATGGTACCTGGTAATAAAAGTCTGTTTTGAAAGAGAAACAGCCGAAGGAGAACTGGAAATTATGGATGCGTACTTCAGAACACCCTGCTACCAGCAACACACTCCTGACTTGATTGATGATCAAATAAGTGTAGGATTCATGAAGATCATTCAAAACTATGAAGAGTTCTTAGAGAGAGGTTCCGGCTGGGTGCTGAGAAATATTTACTACCTAGAATTCAAGTCTGCTAAATATAACCCTTTAAGAGCGAGCAGCTATCAAGAATTGCCAGCTAAACTGCTTGCCAAGAAAGCCATCTTAAATATACAGAACAGGGATAACAAGTGCTTCCTATGGTGCCTGCTAGCACACAAACTAAATTTGGATTATACAAGAAATCCCGAACGAGTCTCCCACTATTTACCTCATGAAGATGAAATCAAGATGGATAATGTTCAGTATCCTGTTCCCATCTCAAAAATAGGCCTCATAGAAAAACTGAACAATCTTAGAATCAACGGCTTCGGCTACGAAAACTCTAAAGTGACAATTTTAAGAATTTCCGAAATAGAAGATGTTGAAGCTATCAACTTATTACTCATTGCGAACGAGGAAGGTGCCCACCACTATTGTCTAATACGGGACTTTTCCAGATTGATGGGTGGTCGAACAAAACATTGCTGCAAACAGTATTATTGTTATAGATGCCTGCATGGTTTTTCAACAGAACTTTTGTTAAAAGACCATGAAACAAACTGTAAAAAACACACTGCTCAAGCCATTGAAATGCCCAGCAAAGAGAAAAATATACTAGAGTTCACGGGAACCCACCTTCAACACCCTATCAGCTATATCATCTATGCAGACTTTGAAAGTTTGTTAGAACCTATTGCATCAGCTGCTCCATCCTCATCAAACTCCTACCTGCAACATACAGCCCGCCATACACCCTGCGGTTACGCTTATGTAATCGTAGGGTCTGATGGCAAAGCCGTGAAGCCTATCTTTAGCTATCGAGGAGAGAATGCAGTCAAGCATTTTCTGGAAAATATCATCATGGAAAAAGATATCCTTGAAGACAAACTACGAGAAATTAAGCCTATGAAGCTCTCTACCCAAGAAGAGGAGGCGTTCCAAAATGCTACAAGGTGCAGCATATGTCGTCAACCCCTGTTACCCGGATGCATTAAAGTTCGGGATCACAATCACGAAACTGGAGTTTTTAGAGGTGCCGCCCATGCTAGCTGCAACCTTAATTTTAAGCAGCCGAAGAAGATTCCCGTGGTTTTCCACAACTTGAAGAATTATGATGCCCACCATATTATGACAGAATTAGGCCATTTTCAAGACCATCAGATACAAGTTATCGCAACAACATTAGAAAAATATATATCATTCACTTTGAAGAAACCTGACAGTCCTGTACAACTCGTCTTTCTTGACTCCTTCCAATTTTTGTCTGCTTCGTTAGAAAAGTTGGTGAAGAATTTGGATATTAACCAGTTTAAAATTCTAAAAGACCAGTTTAATTCAAGTACCGATCTAAGTCTCCTCACCAGAAAAGGAGTATACCCCTATGACTACATTACTGGATTTGATAAATTTGAAGAAACAGTGTTGCCGCCTCCTTCTGCGTTTTTCAACTCTCTTACGAACGAACCCGTCGAAGAATCTGATTATCAACATGCAAAAAACGTATGGGAAGTCTTCCAGATAAGAAACCTCGGCGAGTATCACGACCTGTATGTGAAGACAGATGTTTTACTCCTTGCCGATGTCTTCCAAAATTTTAGAAGTCTTTGCTTACACTACTATAACATCGATGCTGCCCATTTATACACCTCTCCTGGACTGTCCTGGCAAGCCTGTCTGAAGATGACTGATGTCAAGCTAGAGCTGCTCACGGATATCAACATGCTGCTGTTTATTGAAAAAGGGGTGCGCGGGGGTGTGTCGCAGATTTCACACCGTTTCGCTGTTGCAAACAACCCGCACACTCCTCACTACGACTCAAGTAAGCCCTCTAGTTATATCATGTACTGGGATGCGAACAACCTTTACGGTTGGGCTATGTCCCAGTACATGCCTTATGGCAAGTTTCAATGGATGGACCCCTCTAACATTACTGAAGATTTCATCATGAACATACCCGAAGATGCAGCTGAAGGCTTCATTTTTGAAGTGAATTTGGAGTACCCGACAAATCTGCATGACCTCCACAATAGCTACCCACTTGCACCTGAAAGAATGACCGTGACAGAAGAAATGCTCTCCACCTATGCCAAGTCCTTGTTGCAGAACCAAAAGTATTCAGGAACACCCAAACTCATTCCAAACCTTCACAATAAATCAGAGTATGTTGTACATTACAGAAATCTACAGTTATACCTAAAACTCGGAATGAAGTTATTAAAAGTAAACAAGGTTTTGAAATTTCACCAAGCACCCTGGATTAAAAAGTATGTCGACTTCAACACAGATAAACGAAAATCTGCAAAGAACAGTTTTGAGAAAGATTTCTTTAAACTGTTGAACAATAGCGTCTATGGAAAGACCATCGAAAATTTAAGAAAACGTCGTAACATAGAACTGTGTAACAATGAAGTCAGAGCCCAAAAATTAGTTGCTTCACCGAATTTCACAACTTTTAAAGAATTTTGCAATAACCTCGTAGCTGTGGAGAGATCAAAACCCACCATCCTGATGAATAGGCCGATATACGTGGGTTTCTGTATCCTTGAATTAGCAAAGTTGCTCATGTATGACTTTCACTACAATTTCTTTATGAAAAAGTATGAAAGTCGTGCAACTTTGTTGTTCACGGATACAGACTCCTTGACGTACTGTATCCAGACAGCAGACGTGTACCAAGATATGAAGGAAGATCAGCACCACTTTGACTTCTCAGAATATCCTGAAAATCACCCGCTATATTCTACAACTAATAAAAAGGTCCTTGGAAAGTTTAAAGACAAACTCCACAGTCAAGCTGCCTACAAATTCATTGGATTAAAGCCAAAAATGTATGCCATACAGTCAGCTGGTGGTGAAAAGAAGACAGCAAAAGGCATATCAACCTGCATCGTAAGAAAAAAATTAAGTGTTCAAGACTATCAAGAATGCCTGCAAAAGGAGATAGCCACGTATGAAGAACAAACCAGAATCCTTCAAGAACGTCATCAACTCTATACAGTTAATCAAAACAAAAAGTGTTTATCTCCTTTTGATGACAAGAGGTATCTGCTAGATGATGGAATCACCAGTCTGGCTTATGGCCATTACAGAATACCGCAGCATCCATAGTGAAAATTTTTGTATATATTGTTTCAGCCATGAAGATTGTTCCTGCACCTTGTATATATTTTTAAATTGTTTCTGCACCTATGAAGATTGTTCCTGCATCCTGTATATATCAATTGTTTCTGCACCTATGAAGATTGTTCCTGCACCTATGTAAATTGTTTCTGCATCCTGTATATATCAATTGTTTCTGCATCTATGTAAATTGTACAGATTGTTTCGCACCTATGAAGATTGTTCCTGCATCCTGTATATATTTTTAAATTGTTTCTGCATCTATGTAAATTGTACAGATTGTTTCGCACCTATGAAGATTGTTCCTGCATCCTGTATATATTTTTAAATTGTTTCTGCAACTATGGTTGGTTGGAGGATTAAGGCCGATTGACTCCTTATGTGTCCTAGGCCTATAGGGGGAATGCCCTCCGTGGGGGTCTTTCTAAGGGGTCCTAGCCCGTATTTATTCTGCATCTATGAAGATTGTTCCTGCACCCTGTATATATCAATTGTTTCGCACCTATGAAGATTGTTCCTGCACCTTGTATATATCAATTGTTTCTGCACCTATGAAGATTGTTCCTGCACCCTGTATATATCAATTGTTTCTGCATCTATGAAGATTGTTCCTGCATCCTGTATATATCAATTGTTTCGCACCTATGAAGATTGTTCCTGCACCCTGTATATATCAATTGTTTCTGCACCTATGAAGATTGTTCCTGCACCCTGTATATATCAATTGTTTCTGCACCTATGAAGATTGTTCCTGCACCCTGTATATATCAATTATTTCTGCACCTATGAAGATTGTTCCTGCACCCTGTATATATTTTAAATTGTTCCTGCATCTTTATAATATTGTGTCTGCACTCATGAAGATTGTTTCTGCACCCATGCTTTGAAGACAACCTCAGAAAACTATGTGATGAGTTCATGAGGTTGACATTTTTTATTTATTTTTTTATTTTTATTATTATTATTATTTTTTTTTTAAAGGAACTAACTCCCGCCTTGTTCTACGGAACGAAAAGGGGCACCGCAGGGACTCGGGAGAGCAGTCTCCCAGGCGCTCAAGGTGAACTCTTTCTTTCTCCTCTTTTTCTCTAACTTTATTCTTTCTAACTCTCATTTCTTAAATTTTGTATTCTCTTTCTAACTTTTTTCTATACATTTTTCTTTCACTTATTTCTCAAATTGTGTATGTATCTCTTTTCAGGCTAAGTCCCAAAAGATCGTGACGACATCTCACTTCCTGCAAAAATTCGAAAAAATTTTGAAGTCCCCAAAATTATGAAAAAAATACTAAGTCCTGAAATTTATGAAAATAAATCTAACTCCTCAAAATTCCCATTCTCCCCGATAGATGGCAGCACTCATCGCGGAAACCCTCGTAAAAGGTGATACCCAAAGTTTCTAGTCTTCCGGTGGCAACACACAGTTTCTATTTTTCCGGTGGCAACACACAGTTTCTATTTTTTCGGTGGCAACACCCCCTCCTCCAAGATGATGACTAAGTAGTGTAAAAAAGGGGGCGTTGACCTGCAGGGTGGTGGGACGGTGGGTCTAGGGTGGAGGCGCCCTCCACCCTGACCCACATCGTCCCACCGTCCCACCACCCTGCAGGTGAATCACCCTTTTTACACTACTAACATTAATGCTTTATGTCGTCAGACTAGAGGTCAATTCCTATTCCTAGCCTAGCCAGTTTTTGACATTGTTCTGATTGTCTTTTCCTTTTAAAATGTTATTTATTGAATCATTTCCAAATGAAGTAGTTATGATTTCGTTTACACTAAAAACTTGGTCTATACAACAGTAACAAATGTATTAAAGCAGTTTATAAAAGTCTTAACAGAAGTAGATATAAAATAGTTTGTTACTTTTGTATCAACCGCATATCAAAAATTCATACTTTAGTATTAACAGCACGGCCATTATAATTTATGAAGAGAAGTATAATGTGTACAAGGTTTATGATAATGTTTATTGTAAATTGAATAATGCTTATATAAATAATGTTTATTATATATGCTCATAAGTAGTATAAATTTATCATAGTGACGATTAATGGCTGCAAGTGGGGTTAGTATAAGCTAATTTTGTGCTATATATTATGAAATTTTGTGTCCTCAGAAATGTCCCCATTTTAGAAGAAAACTGTCCTAATTTTTCTCATGGAATTGTGGACATCGCATAAATTGTCCTCATTTTGCATAAACAAAATCTGGTCTTAGACTGACTAAGAGCATGACTCGACAAGGATTTATTTAACAAAGCAGAATTAAGTGCACTTTTTTTACATAAGAATTTTTGCTAACGCTCGAATAGTTTTGCTGCCGACTCTTTGTCTCCTTATCACTCCTAGGAGTGAGTCCCAAATCGTCGCCAATTGCTCAATACGTAGCTTTCGTGTGACGTTAAATACACTCAACTCAACTGTAAATTTGCGAAATTACAGAGCTGTGTCCACTACTGGATCTGACCTTAAAAGTCAGATGAGCCAGTTGTGGACAGGGCTGTCCACTACAGGTCATGATGGCATTTTTTGGTACCAGTAGTGGACAACCATAAAAGTACTATAAGTTAATACAAGATTTAAAAAACAGCACGATAAATGAATTCTGCGTAGTTATTTTAGTCCTACGAAAGCAAAAGGTAGAAGAAATCAGTTAAAAATAAGCAGTGGCAAAGCAAACAAAAGTTTATCTCCTTATTCAAAATGATAAGTAAAAATGGCATAATCACAGAAAGTGCATATTTTCTTTAGCTAAACTAATGTTATTCTAAAATTGATGGCCGGAATTATTTGTAGTTATAGACTTTAATAGTAGAGGAGAATAACTTTCTTCCTGAACATTGCTCGAACCTTTAGAAGGATTAGTAATCTTATTTTCCGAGTTTAAAAGTGTCCACTACTGGTACAGAGTCTACTACTGGTGCTTTTACCTTATTTGAAGATATATTAGTAAGTAAATGAGAATTTATCGTCTGCAAATAAAACATTTTTTAAATATTCCAATGAGAATATATTTAGATAATAAAAATAAATTAAAAATGACTTTAATAATTACATAATTAAAATTTGTTCGTCTGCGAAATATATATTTTTTCTCCTGTTTTAAAGTTTATTTTTAGCGACAGTTTTGAAAGATAAAATTTTTTTATTAACAATAGATGGAATATTTCAAAGATGGTGAATTTTTGCAATGTGAAATTTTTCATTTTTGAGCTTAAAAAAAAAAAAAAAAAAAAAAAAATCATTCTTTAGAAAGCGATAACCTGCTAAGCAGTTGTGAATTTTCTGAATGTGAAAACGAAATTTAAAAGTATGTATTAGTTAATGAGTTATAACGGGGCAAAATTTCCCATAGAATAACATTGGCTTCGGCTTTCGGAGAGTCCCCTTAGATAAGTAGAGAGTCCCCTTAAAGGAATGTTACAACAATATTTATAGTCTTCGAACTTTCGTTTTGATGTTAATTGCCTGTTGGAAAGCCTATTTGATAACTGCCTATTGTAAAGCCTATATATTCCAAGAGAAAATTTTTAAACTAATGCTAACGTAAAAATTATATATTAAACTTTTAGTGATAAAATATATGTTGTAATTTATGCGTTTTGCATAATTTTTTCTTTTAGTAAGCTTTAAAAATTTTGTATAGTTTTGTACTTATATTTAAAGAGAAATAAATTACTTTTACGCTTTTTAATATAATTTTTATTGTAATTATGTATTTATGTTACCTCTTTAAAAATTGTATTTAATTCATTATAATGTATATTGTTTAAATATTGATAATTGAAGGCTGTCTACGCAAATGTCGATTTTTCAATAGGCACATAAAAAAAAATCTGATGAGGACAACACATCACTTCCTTATACAACCATTAAATAACAATGTTTATTTAATTTCTGTAGTAAAAAACAGGGTGCGCCGATATATATCACTTGATATATATCATGATATATATCATGATATATATCCGATATTTATTTTTAAAATATCAAGATTTTTGATATTTTCGTTTATGTGAAATTTTCTAAAAATAGCATTATTCATCATATTTTTTCTTAAAAAATTAAAACTTTAAATTTTTAATTGTTTCTGAAAATGAAACTATAATTTGCAAACAAAAATAATTTCTACACATCTGAAAATGCTTTATGGAAGAGTTCCTGTAATCCCATCCCAATATCAGAATTACAGTTTGAACAAACTTCTGAAACAGTTTTCTTATCTGAGTTCATTTTTAGATTGCACCTGCAGGGATTTTCACCTCCTTATCTATTTATGGAATGCACCTGGTCAGGGCACCTAATACAATGAAGAAAGAATTTGGCTTGGACAATAGAGATTAGGCTACTACAGTATCTCACAGTAGATTCATAACTAGATTTACAAACAAGCATGTTCTAGAACCAGTTTAAGGAATGTTTTAAGAATAAGTGTTTTTACCTGTTTCTAGTTTTGTCTGATACTCTGTTGTGTTGTGACTTTTATATTTTTTGCTGCTGAGTGAAATATTATAATTTAAAAAAAATTAAAGCTTAAAATTTATATTTAAGTATAATTATATTAAATTCATCATGCCAAGAATTAAAGATCCAATATGGAATAATTTTCTATGCAAAACTAAAGAAGGGAATACTGGAAAATGGGCCATTTGCAAGATCTGCAAAAAGGAAATGCAGGCAATTCCAAAGCGGATGGAAATACATTATGAGTTATGTTCAACTGGAATTGATAAAAATACAGGTAATTATAGCAACATTTATTTATTATTTTTCAATACTTATCTTAAAATTAAGTTTTCATATTAATTTTGTCATATTCAGGGATGAAAATTTTCAGTTTTTTAGCTGATTGTAGTTTTTTTCAAATTCATCCCCTATATATTTTATTGCATGCACATTAGAAATTGTTGCTAATTAAATAGTTTCTACCTGAAGTTAGCAAACTGACATTTTTAACTTTCAAATTTTATTTATTATATTCTGATTATTGTTTTGATTATTTTAGAGACTGCTGATGACCCTGACTGCAGTTTCAACTTTAGAGCAGGCAATGGTGCCCCATCATCAACTCAACCAAAAAAGAAGCAAAAGAGAGCAAATGTGCCTACATACAAGTCAACAACTGTGTGTTTAACAAAGGATTCTGATGCTGTGTTTACATCTGCCGCATATAAAGAGTCAATAGATGAGCAAGTTGCACGATATTTTTATGCGACTAACACACCTTTTGAGCATGTAATACGAGGGTTGCTATTTATATTTCTGGCCTTGGCAACAGTAAGTGTTGCTAGGCGACCGCAGACGATTTTAATCGAAAGTTTGATATTTTTAAACGTAAATTCAGCAGACGATTTACCATTATAGCTTTATTTGTGTTGTTGACAGTAAATTGAAAAGTTCTTCTCTTTCAAAAAATGGAATTGAATCGTGAAAATTTTCGTGCGATTATTTTTCATAACTTTCGACGTGGATTGTCAAGACAAGAGTGCTTCGATGAACTTAATTCTTTATACAGCGATAAAGCGCCATCCTACAGCACTGTAAAAAATTGGTATAACGAATTTAATCGTGGTCGATGTTCGATCCAGGACGAATCCCGTGCAGGTCGTCAAAAATCCGTTGTTGTGCCAGAAAAGATCGATGCTGTGCGTGAACTGATAAAGCAAGATCGTCATGTGACATACCGTGAGATTGAGGCGTCTTTGGACATTAGTATGACTAGCATCAAAAAATATTGCATGAACATTTGAGCGTAAAAAAAATTTGTTCGCGTTGGATCCCGCATAATCTGACAAACGCTCAAAAAAAGGCTCGTGTCGATTGGTGCAAGGAAATGTTGGAAAAATACGTTCAAGGTACATCAAAGGCTGTGTATAACATCTACACAGGTGACGAATCATGGATCTATGCATATGAGCCGGAAACAAAACAGCAATCAACTGTATGGGTCTTCCAAGTCGAGGCAAAACCAACAAAAGTTGTTCGAGGAAGAAGCACATCGAAACAAATGATTGCCTGTTTCTTCAGCATTAACGGTCATGTGGCAACAGTGGCGTTAGAGCAACGCAGGACGGTCAATTCTGAATGGTACACGACCATTTGTTTGCCAGAAGTCATCGGAGAAATTCGAAAAAAGCAGAAGAACAGGCGAATCATTCTTCATCATGACAATGCGAGCTCTCACACATCGACTCAAACAAATGCATTTCTGACTGAGCGAAAGATCGAACTGATGGGTCATCCGCCGTACAGCCCTGATTTGGCACCCAATGACTTCTTCTTATTCCCACACATCAAAAATAAATTACGTGGACAACGATTTTCGACCCCCGAAGAAGCGGTTGATGCATTCAAAACGCATGTTTTGGAGTTACCTCAATCGGACTGGAAAAAGTGCTTTGAAAATTGGTTCAAACGCATGCAAAAGTGTATTGATCATCATGGAGAATATTTTGAAAAACAATAAAACCAATTTCGATCCTACATATTTGTTTTTTCATTATTAGGCCAGAAATATAAATAGCAACCCTCGTACACCCAGAATTCATAAAATTATGCAACATGCTTCGACCAGGATACACACCACCTTCTGACAAAAAATTAGCAGGAGAAATTTTAGATGTTGTGCACAAAAAAGCAATTCAAGATACCAAGGAAATTCTGTCTGGAGAAACTGTGACAATGAGTCTTGACGGTTGGAGTAATGTTCATAATGAACCCCTCATTTGCACTTCTGTGATCAAAATGTCTGGTGATTGTTTCCTCACTTCAACTATCGACTCTTCAGGACATCCACATACTGCAGATTATTTATGCACTGTGGCAAAACAATCTATCATAGATTGTAAAGAAAAATTTGATGTGAATGTTCGCAGCTTTGTTACTGACAATGCAGCAAATGTAAAAAAAATGAGAGAAGAGCTTGCTAAATCTGGAGATTTTGATATAATTTATTATGGTTGTTCTGCTCATATGCTAAATCTCTTGGCAAAAGACCTAGAGCTTCCAAATGTTGGTACAAATGTAATCAAAATAATTAAATATTTCAGAAATACTCATTTACCAAGTGCCTGGTACAAAGCAAATGGTGGCAAACTGTTAGTAATACCTCAAACTGTAAGATGGAACACAATGTTTGATGCAATGAAGTCTTTTTTAGATAACAGAGGAAAATTAGTTCAGGTCTGTCAGGATCATAAAGACGAAATTCATAAGGATATTTTTAATTTAGTTAATGATGTTAACTTAATGGTAAATTGTACGGACTACACAAACATTTTAAAACCTATTGCAGATGCATTGGATGCAATGCAGAAAGATGAAACTAAAATCGCACAATGCGTTGAAATTTGGTTTGATTTGAAAGAAAAATTAAAAGAAATAAAAAGCGTAGAAAAAGTATCCTCAAGAGAGGAGATGGCACTTTCTCCAGCACATTTTGCAGCTAACATGTTGGACCACAGATATTGTGGAAAAAAATTGAATGATAAACAAAAGCAGTGTGCGTTTGACTTTTTGCGCTCTGTGGACAAAGAACTTTTGCCACTGGCAATGACCTTTTTAGCCAAAAAATCTCCCTTCCCGAACTTTATGTTCGAAGAAGACTTCATAGCTGTAGACCTATTGATTTGGTGGGACAATATTCAAATACAACAGCCACTAAAGCAAAAAATGTCCAGCTTGGCTAATCAACTGTTTACAGCGTCACCTACAACAGCACCACTATAGAGGATTTTTTCTAGTTTTGGTTTGGTTCAATCAAAATTGCGCAATAGACTTGGAAACGAAAAAGCTGATAAACTTACATTCTTATTGAAATTTTTCAATAAAAATAAATAAATTGTATTTTGTATTCTATGCTTTTTTGAAGTAAAACATTCTTAAAATTTGAGATAGTCTTATAATTTGTGTTTTGGAAGAGAAAGTTGTTTAATTTAAAATTTTATTTTCAGTATTTTAAAAAGTGGAAAAACATTGTATTTATAGTATTTCATGTAGAATTAAGTATTATTTTTTATTAGAATAATGTTTTACATTACTTTTTATGAAATGTTTAATATATATTGGTGTTTAAATTGCATTAAATCCGAAAATATGAATCATCAATAAGAAGCTAACAATTTTGAAAATATCGGATATATATCAAAAATATCGGATATATATCAAAATATCGGATATTTTTGATATTTTCGAAAATATCATGATATTTTCGCACCCTGGTAAAAAATGACCTTTTCATTGGATGGTTTCAAGAATATTAATTGATTTTTGAAGCTCAGAGCGATTTATTCATTTTTTTTTTACTGAATATTAATTAAATGAAGTGCATTCGTCTACTATAACCTGCGTATTTCTTTAAGAATTACTTTCTACACGCTAAAATGTCGACAACTTTCATAACAATATATTACGGGCTCTATCTGCGGGCTGAATATTCATTAAATAAAATGCATTCGTCTTTTAGAACCTGCTTATGTCTTTAAGTATAACTTTCTACAAGCAAAAATGTCTTCAACTTTTATAACAATATCATTACTGGCTCTAACATTAGCTTCTTTCGAAATCTCTATGATTGTAGGTCATATGTAATGGCCTAAACCTTTATATTTTTAGTCATTATGAATATAATTTTAGTGAATGCCTCCGAAATGGAAAGTCACAGAAAGTCCAAAAAGGGAGGTGCATAACTAGATATTATAACAAACCTATATACCAATCTGCAATGTTCTACGTCCAACCGTTTTTGAGTTATGCGAGATACACACATACACGCACACACATACTTACATACAGACGCCTCGAAAATTCGTGTAAAGTCGTTGATATCTCTAAAACGAGAACTCGTATTAAAACCAAAGTTGCAGAAATAGTTCAAATATTTTTTAACTAGAAATGTTCTTAAAAGTCGTTTTATCCATTTCCAAGTAAATTC
The DNA here is from genome assembly GCA_963930645.1 of Salticus scenicus. NCBI lineage: Eukaryota > Metazoa > Arthropoda > Arachnida > Araneae > Salticidae > Salticus > Salticus scenicus. Next base: position 275,297,469 of record OZ005657.1, read on the forward strand.
AATTTCTGCCATATTTTGTAACTAACAGTTAAAGGGTTAACAGCAAACACCAAATTTTATGAAAATTAAGTCTGATCGAATTTTTACTCCAAAAAATACTTAGCCTCAAACATTCATAAAAATCTTTATATCCTTTTTGAAGAAAATAAATTTCTTCCATATTTTGCAAGCGGCAGTTAAAGGGTTAACAATAAATCGGAGACGACAGCATGTTTAATTTTGTACGGTACCCCTAAAAATTTATTTGAAAATTTTCTTAAAAATTACTACATTCATTTCCGACTAAATCCAATTTCTGCTGTAATATACATTCGGCTGCTAAGGGGTTAACAGAGAGTGAAAACTTTTCTGGAGATGAAGAAAGTCTAATCGATTTTGCATTTAAAAAACACTTAATTCCAAACTTTCAGCAAAATCATTCTATCCATTTCCGAGTAAATTCAGTTTTTGCCACATGGCGCAACTGGCCGATAAAGGGTTAATAATTAATGATTTTGCAAAATAAGAATTAAAAAATTAATTATTACATAAATAAGTTAATTATTACATATATAAATAAGTTTAAAGAATTAATCATTATATAAATATTACAAGTATATAATTATATTAATATTAGTTAAAAATTAAAATTACATTAAAAACAACTAATCTAATTACAAAAAAATATTCGGTGTGTAATATGACAAAATTCCTTGTATTACACTTACTTAAAAAAAATTTGGAGTGACTCCACACGACCTTCCGAACATTAAGTAATTAATGATTGCATAAATAAAGTAAGAGAACTCCTTAAATAAACAAAAGAGAAAATTATTATAGGTTATTTGATCATTTTTCTTTATATAGTATGCTGTTCCAATTACGCCACTGCCCCTCAAATAATTTGAGCCCACAGAAGATAAGGATAAAGAAAATTTCGTTTTGTCCCTGTAAAAATTTATTAATGCTAGACTCACCAAAATCTATATAGTTCGTGCGATGGTGTGAAGGTGTTGCTTCACATATATGAGTTTTAATTACAGTTTTAAATAAATGTAATAATTATTTACTATATTTTCAATAAATTAAATGTCTATTAAAATATCTAACGAAATTCTAAATTATCTTTTATATTTAATCACATTTGTCTCTCTATAAATAAATATCTTAATTCTAATAATATTTTATCTGTTAATCTCTGCTGAGAACAAAAACGTATTCTTTAAAATTAATAATTTATTCCGAGTAATATAAATGTCTTTTATTAAATAACGCTCTTTCAGATTTCTTATTCTTCCAATGCTAAACCCTTTAATAAAATAAAATATTAAAAAATATATATATATTATTTTCATCTATTAACCGTTGCGTATCCATAAATTACATTTCATTCTTTTAAATTGCGTAAGTTTATTTATTATAGCTAAATTCAGCAATGCCTGTTGAAATATCATTAAAGGGTAATTTATATTTCTAAATGACAGGATGTGGCAATAATCCATAGTCTTTCCGTCTCCCTTAAGGGCGTATCAGACTCGACGACTTTACAGGCGATTTTAGAGCCAACCACTGATTAGCGCCGATTTTTCGGAAAATATTGTCTCTACTCCCAGTGTGATAGCGCAGACCGAAGTTGCCCAACTTTTTCAGAGCTGTCTTGATAAAATTGTCCGTATACTCAATTTCTCCTCGGATTCGTCCAATCAGGATGCGCTATTTTGATACGTCATATTCCCAAGATGGCGGAACACGGGAATCGCTTCAATGGAGATTTGAAGAAGAAATATTATCGTTAAGCACGTTTATTTTACCGTTAAATGATAAGAATTTTCGATTAATCGTTTTAATTTTCGTATGGCGTTATGACAATAGTTGCAAAAAAGATCAAAATAGAAATAATAATGCGATATTTTACACAAATGAAAGGAAATTTTAACGCTAATCATTGCGTATTTTATTCGCGCCAAGAAAAGTGATAAGCGTCAGAAGTTAGTCTTCTTTCATCCAACTTTTCACCCGACTATTGTAACCTCTACGGTGTTTTCGTCGAGGAAAAATCGGCGCTAAAGTCGGCTCAAAAATTGGTTGTTTCTAAAGTTGCTGAATCTGATACGCCCTTTACGCAGACGATTTTCAGGCGATAAAATTTGGCTTAACTGATTGGCATAAACTTTTATAACGAACTCTCTAAATTCAAAATATTTGTATTAATTTATTTGTGAGACAAAGGGACGTAATTGGCTATGAGTTTGGCGCTATTTAAAAAAAGATTGGCGTATTTCACGCAGTATGCTTGGATCTGTCGCTAAGCTAACTACAACACATCGCTCTAAACCGCTGTTCGAATAACACGCGATCACGAAGCCCTTTCTCTCTACCTGGAAATTTCTTTTACACCATGCATCTGAATGTCTTGAAGACAATATTCTTATGTATATTTTCAAGTATATTATGAAATAATCTTCAGTCCATAGCTGGGATGTTAAACTTGAAAATAAAGTGCTGTAAGACAAGAAGATTGTTTTTTTATTTGCGGCTTATTTTATCTATGGTTCCTGGTATTGCGAGTTTCATTTAAATAGCACAAGACTAATTTAATCTTTATAAACTTTAGCGCAAGAACCCCTTTACAGATGGTGACCTATAATAAATTTTTAGCTCAATTGCATGAAGTGTTTAGGCTCTATCGCACTAATTTGAAACCGCAACCGCAATAATAAAGAATTCTTCTTTGTGCTCCTGTGAAAACAAATGTAAGTGCTAGATTCTCCAAAATTCCCAGAGTTCGTGTGACAGTAACCTATAACACGCATATACATTTTCAGATCAATCGCATATGTCGTTTAGACACTATTGCATTCTAAAGAATTTGAGCACGTAGGGCATAATGGCATAGACTTTTTCGTTTTGTCCCTGTAACAAATCTATACGTGCTAGATTCACCAAAATCTATCCATTATGTTCAACGGTGACCTTTAACATGTGTATAATTTTCAGCTCAAACACATGAGGCGTTTAGACTCTATCGCACTTTAAACAATTTGAGCTGTTAAGCAACAATTATAAAGAATTTTTCTTTGTGTTTCTCTATAAAAAATTTAAAAGCACTACATAGTCCAACATTCATATAGTTAGAGTGACGGTGATTTATAGCATGAATATAAATTTTCAGCTTAAGCGATATGGCGTTTAGACGCTATCGCACTTTAAAGAATTTGAACTTACGAAGCATAATAATAAAGAATTTTTCGTTGTGTTCTGCAAAAGCACAATATCCGCTAGATTCACCAAAATCTATACACTTTCTGCAACAGCGACCTACAGCACGTGTATAAAGTTTTAGCTTAATTGAATAAGACATTTAGATGCTATCGCAGTTAAGCAATTTGGGCCCATATAGACCATAATGATAAAAAAATTTTCTTTGTGTTTCTGTAAAAAAAAAAAATAATAATAATAATAATATATATATAAAAAAATATGTATATATATAAAATCTAGATTCACCAAAATTTATACAGTGCGACGGTTACTTGTAACATGTGTATAAATATTTAGCTCAGCCGAATAAGGCATTTAGATGCTACTGCACTATGGAAAATTTGGGCCCTTAGACCATGATGATAAAGAATTTTTCTTTGTGTCCCTGTAAAAAATCTATAAGTGCTAGATTCACTAAAATCAATAGGGTTCGTGCTATGGTGAGCTATAACATATCAGTGTTGTGCAAGTTCACGAAAAAAACGAACTAGTTCAAACTCAAGTTCATCGTGTAAAAAACGAGTTAGTTCGCGCTCAAACTCATGTCTCAAAGAAAGGAACGCGTTCAGTTCAAGTTCATTTTTAAAAACGAGCGAAACTCATTAGAAGTTCATTTTTTTCGTACTTTTTTTTCCCCTTTTCTAAATAGATCTTATTCTTTATGAGCACTTTCATAGGTTATTTACATTTTTTTTAATTACCAATTACCATGAACATTCTTAATTTATTGCTTAATTAAACTTATAACTCTTAATTATAACTTATTAATTTAATTGTAAGTAAAAATTTATTTAATGGACACTTCTGAACAATGGACCCATTGTTTTTGTGTGGTTTTTTATTTTCAAATTTCCAATTCGTTTGTTTATGCGCATAGTAGACAAATTACGTCATTTAGAGGTTCCTTTGTTTTGAAGTATATATATACTAGCAGGCAACGCCCGCTTCGCTGGTCCCTATTTTTAAATGAATCACTATAATTACTGAATTCTCAAAATTGCATTATTTTTTATCACGTGAAAGAAAAAGAGAAACAAAATCTAATTAGGAAAAATGTCGCACCGGGTTCTCACTGCCTTCGGAAAAATTCCCAAAATTCTCTAACTCTTATTTCTATTCTTTTCCCTCTTCGCCACCCCACCCCCCCGTCTATCCTAATAATTTTACAAATTCGAAAATATTCGCAATCGATTTGTAAGTATCAAAAACCTCTATGCACCAGTTTTGAACAATCTCTATTTTTATTTTTTTGCCCCTCCGCTCTACCCATTCCCGCCCCTCCTAATAATTTTATAAATGCGAAAATATCCGTAATCGATTTGTAAGTATCGAAAACCTCCATATACCAATTTTGAACGATCTAACTCTGTTTTTTTTTTTTTTTTTTGCCACCCTCTCCCCTACCCCCTTCTCCCCCCTCCTAATAAGTTTACAATTTCGAGAATATCCCCATTCGACTTGCAGGCCTTTAAAACCTATCTGTACCAATTTTAAACGGCCTAACTGTATTTCTATTTGTTCTGCCCCCTTGCTGCCCCACCTGGGGGCTGAATTTCTAAAATTCCAGAAATTAGTTTTTAGATATTTTCATTAGCTATATTTTAGAGCAAAAATTTCACGTGTATCTATTTTTTTTGTTTGAGATATATAGAATTATGCGAAATCACGTTTTACGCATGTGAAATCACGTCCCCCCCCCCCCCCATTTTGAGGATCCTAAATGCATTAGACAACTTCGAAATTACGTTTATGATATTTGTTTGAACATGATTGAATACAAATATTCTACTAGGAAAATTTCGTAAATTATTCGTAATTTACGATTTTATCAACATAGCGAAATTGTAAAGTTTTCATATAAATATGAATTTTGAGGATTATTGCATTGGAAATAGTAGCATGAAAACCAAACAACGGAACTGACCCCGATAAAATAAATTAATAGATTAGAGTAAGATAAATATATCAAAGTGAACGGTGGATAGCCTATTAGGCGGGGATTTCATTCTGTCACTGTATCAAGCTTTGGTCAAATTCATTTCTTTTAACATGATTATAATGTGTCTCGCATTAGAAATTTCTGAGAACATAAATATGATGGGGAACTGAGCAGAGTTCACCTATGCCAACTAGTTTATGAGGAGAAAAATCTCTGTAATACACTTTTTATTTATGCTTATTTTATTCATTTATTTGAATAACAATATTTATTCATTATTATTATTAAGTCTTAAATATCTGCAAACAAAGGTATATATTTTTCAAGCAATGCATTTTATTTTAACCTAATACGTATGTTTTGTTTATACATAAGACACTTGTTCAAGTACCGACAAAAGATTACACACAACACTTCTTTTTGGATAGAAAAGGGAAAGGGCAAAGCAATTTTTATTGCCTCTCAAAGCGACAACGATAAATCAATTCAGAGAAGACTACAGATAGGATTGTAGACCTATTCAATTGTTATTCACTGCTCCCTCCCCCACCTCCACCTACTCAGTTTACTCATTCTCTCACAACCTACTAGGATATAACAATATGCTGATGATACTGAACGGGCGTAGAACGATTCTGTTCGCGCCTGGACTGGACCCATCCAATTTAAAAAGAACCTGCTGTTTGTTTATCATAGGCGAAAATCAAATGTATTGCTCTTTGTCAAATGGCGTCACTTGTAGGGGTATTCGAAATACAGAGGATTCAGATATTTTTCCCAGGGCTACTGAATTCTTCCTCCACATAATTCTAAGAATGTGCCATTTAACGAATGTGGTGAGATGACTCGCAAATAAAAGAGAAAAAGAAATCTATCTTGACTGACTCCACTTTGAGGTTATAAAAACAGACCATATGCTTTGTATTTCCTCTATCAGCTCAGTTTTCCTTCATTACAAGGCACTTATAAAGAAACTTAATTTACAAGCTGATCTATCGCATAGATATTTGAATCATTTTTCAGTTTCTAAAAAAATAAAATAATTTTCAATCATAGTCACAGTAAGAAAATGTGTGCAAAAAATTAAGATTTGGCTTGTTTTGAACCAAAAGTTTACCCGAGATATGAAGACTCCCTTATAGAGTTTGATCATTATTTGATGTTTCTCCTATTTGAATGAACTGGAGAATCAGAAGAATTTATAATTTATACTATATAGTAAAAAGAATATCTGTTCAATAAGAATCTTCACCATATGAGATGTTCGATAAAGGAGCATACTTTACTTCAATAATTTAAATATTTTTAATGCGCCTATATTTCTTATTCAATCATATTTGTATAAAACAATGTATTAAACATGTTCCCAATTCGACTGGACTCCTTAAAAATTAATCCTACCCACAGAAAAAAAATAAATAGATAAATAAAATAAAAAAAGTTAAATAAACCGCAAGCACAAGAAAAAATATGTTATTTTCTTATTATATAGTATATTTGCACGAACACAATGTAAGTTAGCAAAAATAAAACATGATTTTCTAGGTCAAGTCTAACACATATTAGACTAAAATTTACGCATACACATAAAAAAAAAAAAAAAAATCTGACAGAGGCCAGTGTTGCCAGATTTGGGCATTTTTTTTTTTTATTCAATATCCACTACTAAATTTTAACATTTACGTAATTACTTCGAAGATTAATTGTTTATTATGTATATCAAATATCACTTCTAAAGATTATTCGTGAATACTAATTAAATACCATCTGGCTACATTGGCAGCAGCCTTTGGCTATGGGAATTTGGTCCACATTTAATCTAAAATAAGTAAAATCCATTAAAAAATACACAGATTTTTATTATTTTTTTTTCAACGTGTTCCAATTCCGTAATTTAAGAATAATATCAAGTTAAGTACTGAAAACACATATTTTGTAACCTTTGTTTTGCTTATATATGTAAATAGTTTTTATTGTTTGTATATTCTTATATCTGTTTTAACATTTTTAATCTCTGAAGGTGATCTTAACGTAATTTAAAAATGTGAGTTTCTTCTATTATCTTAGGGTGAGTTGCCCCTACACTTCAACGATGGGGGGGGGGGGGGGGGGTCTGCCCGTCCTTGCCCTGTGGTTCCGCCGTTATTGTGATATCATTCAATTGCTTTTGATGAAGGTCGGTCACTTCTTTTAGTAAAAACTGATGACTTTATTTTAAAAATGCTGCATATATGTTATACTTTTTAAAAAGAGCTCTAAAAACTGTTCATCTTTTGTGGGGACACTATATACATCAAGTTATTAGATTTATAGATATTACGTTGCAAAGTTTCACAACGCGATAGCATTCGACTGCTTTTATCTTAAAATAAGAGTTTAATATTTAAAAAAAAACAGTCTAATATTAAAGATTAATGAATATATATATTTTTTGAAATTATCAGTTTTGAAATTCTAACAGATGCAATTTTTAAATTACAGCTTACTTATTCTTACTTACATAATCCATTAAATTTGTAAGCAGTTTTTGATTCATTCACATAAGACCATAGAGCATTGTTGAGAAATGAGTGCAAAACGGAAGAAATCTATTATTTAATTTCAAATACAATATTTTGACCTTAAAAGGAATTTTTAAATATGTTACAAAGTCCAAAATGCGATATAAAAAATAAATGGTGATTAAATTCTTTGAAAATTCATTTAAATTTAGTGACCAGAGAAGCGGGAGTAATCTATAGTAATATTAAAAAAAAAAAAAAAAATCAATAATAGGCTGTTTTAAAAAATATTTAATTTCCACATTCCCTCTCCTCTTCCCGCCCTTGAACTGTACATCATTTATTATAATTTAATAAAGATTAAGTTATATTTATACAAAGTTCCAGAGAAATAGTTAATATGGTGATAAAAAAAAAAAAAAAAAAAAATTCGCCCCTCTGCCCCCTGCAAGATATGCGTAGCACTTTTTATAATTTTTCTTGAGCAGGAAGTGGTATTTACACAAAGTTTTGTTTCAATCTATAATAGAGTGGTTTAAAAAAATCCTTTTTTGCATTTACACAAACCCTTTGCCTACTGATCTAAACACAAAAAAAAAAAAAAAAAAAAAAAATCACAACACTTATACAATTTACACTAAATACAATACTTACTGTGATTTTCTTAAAGACTTAGTGATGGTAATACAGACTATCGTTAAAATCGGTAACAAGGTGACATAGAAAAAAAATTATTTCCCTCTGACACCCCCCTTCAGCCCCCGAAGTATGTGTGACAGAGTATTTTTGTCACAAACAGCAAGTGACTATTAGACAAAATTTCATTAAAATCAGTGAGAAGGGGATTATTATTATTATTATTATTAGGGGATTATTATTCTCTTTCAATCTGACCCCCCCCCTTCCCCCAGGTGTATACTAAGAGAAAGTGGTACCAATTTAATTGATCGAAATTTCTAAAAATGTATCATGAAAATCATTCTTTAAATTCATTATTTGATGTTTATTGTCTTCGCGATTTGCAAATTGCAAAAGTACCTTTTTTTCCGGGGTCTCTTTTTTGTGGTGCCCTTTTTACCAGCGCCATTTTTTTTTTTTTTCCCAAGTGCCCTTTTTTACGGGATCCATCTTGCACAGTTATTCTCTTTTCTGTCCTTTTCTTCTTTTGGGTTCCTTTTTATATTTCAGATAGAAATATTTAATTTTTTATATGAGCGTGAGTTTAAATTGCTTTTTCACGCTCAAGTTCATGAAAAAAAACGAGTTTCGCTCAACTCAAGTTCATAATTTAAAAAACGAGCGAAGTTCAACTCAAAACTCAAAATTTTTGAGCTACGCTCATGAACGCGTTCAAATGAACGCGTTCGTGCACAACACTGTAACATATGTACTCCCTTTCAGCTCATTTGAACAAAGCATTTAGACGCTATCGTGTTAACTCTCATACATGCACACATACATCATCGTAAAAATAGTAAATATGAATTCAGGGAACCTCAAAACGTATAGAAATACCAAAATATCAAACTCCTATTTTTAACGTGATTACAATACTTTCTTCACTGTAGTGTTCGGAAAGTAAAAATCAACTGTTTTAAACCTTCACAGTACACACATTGAAAGGCAAGGTATATAGTACTTTGAAAGGCAAATATTTTTCTCATACGACGATTTAAACGTCAAGTATTAATATTAATAATTTCTTCTTAACGAATTAAACTTACGTTATGAGTCATGTTGCTTTAAATTGCTACGAAGGAAGAAAATGTCATTCAATCTCTGCATTCAAAAGATTATATTCCTGAAAAAGCAACATAAAAAATTCTCTAATATGGGTAGACTCATGTTTTTTATCCGTGGGTCAAAAATTAATGCTAACCCGACTCGCACCCGACCCGATGCAGAATTCTACCTGAATAATATACATCAAATTCAGGTCATTCTAAAACTATGATAAGAAAAGCTGATGGACAGATAGACAATAATATAGACAGACCGAAATGTGAAGTTCTAAACACATTTAAACGATATTGAAAATGTTTTAAAGTGAATTCTTATTCTTTCTTATAAAATTTATCATTAATTACTGATTTATTCGTTAGTCATAAAACTTTTGATTAATGATTGATTTAATCATTAGTCATAAAAACAGATTAACGGTTGATTAATTCGTTAGTCATAAAAAATATGATTAATGATTAAATTATTCGTTAGTCATAATATCCACGATTAACGATTAATTTATTCGTAATTCAAAATATTTGCGTTTAATGATTAAATTAATCGTTAATCAAAATATTTATGAATAACGATTAATTTAATCATTAGTCAAAATATTTTTAATTAACGATTAATTTAATCATTAGTCAAAATATTTTTAATTAACGATTAATTTAATCATTAATCGTTAGTCATCCAGATGATTGAATTTTGGCCAACACTGCACCACATACTTTGCATCAAAAGAATTACTCTTCAGACGCCTATTTTAGTAAACAAAATCCTTCTGAATTTAAATTGCGTGAAATAACTATCTCTTTATATTCATTATTAAAATGTGAACAATCCTTAATATATGTATATTGAGATAACACAGTTTAAAATAAATAGAAAAAAGGATAATGCAGGAAAATAATTAAAAGCCTTTATGATGTTATAGTTGACAAATATACGAGTTTATATTTTCTACAAAGGAAAACCTAATTTTCTTAGCAGGTCTGCGGATTCAATTAGTTTATTCTGCAATAATATTAGGTCTAACATAAATTTAGCCCACTGTACAAATGATACATTTCATTATGAGCCTTATCTGAAGATTGCTTTGAAATCTTCGGAAGTACACCTTCTCGAAAAACTTCTGAAAGGATATGATCTTCTCCTGTGTGTTCCTTACATGAACTTTGGCAATAACTTTCTCACGTTTCTGGCCATAATTGAATAGCTCAAAAAAAAAAAAAAAAAAAAAAAAAAAAGAAATTAACTGGAATTATAAAAGGCTTTTATTTATGTATATTTATAAGTAATGAAATAATTTTCAAAATGAAAAAGTATTAAAATAAATACCTATTGAAGATGAGATAGCTGCACTAACTGTGACTGATGTCATGGCAGCAACAGAAACGACATATTAATCATTGGCAAATGTCCTTGGATCGGAAACTCAAAGTAGAGAAAAACGTCCTTAAATCAAATCTGAAATAAAGAAAATAAATTATTTTAAAGACTGTAACAACTATTAACAACTGTTGCATCATGGAACAATTATAACATCATGTATGTTATAAAAAGCAATTAAATTGTGACGTCATCTGACACAACATAACTATTTGCGATAGAAGATCGCATATTGGGACAATACCCAATATAATTATCAATGTGAATCATTGGCAAAACGTTTAAGAATTTGCAGACTTATAAAAACAATGCCTCATTAACTTGAGCAGGCAAATTATATAATTTAATAAAGTATTTACATAACTTATCATATATATATATGTATATTAGATGATTTGTTTGAAGCAATCTTAATGACATATATATTTATTTCAAGTCGTTTCCAGGTTTTATTTTACTACCTCGGTCTAAATATTTGACTCAAATTTTAATTAAAAGTCATAATGAAAACAAATTAGTTAATTCTTCTCCTAAACTGAAACATATTAGTAAAGGTATCGAAGGATAAAATATATAATTATTTAAGTAAGACTGCATATGTTATAAAGTACTGGGAAAATATTTTGAGGCATTTAATAAAGATTTGAAATTTTCAACAGAATAAAAAAATATTAATTTTATTCCAACATGTAATTTAGTGACTCAAACAGGAACGGTAAGAGCAAAGAGAAATGTCTTTTTGTTATGTTTGGCTTTGTTGAAACACTGTTCCCAAAAAATAAATTTCAGATGTTCTTGGAAAAATAGTTACTCTTTAAAAATTTTTCAGTTGTTCTTGGAAGCAGTGTACCACAATTCAAAATCCACTGAACCGAATTCATTTTATCGCTCGAACTTTACTAGAACACTGGTGTAAGTTTGAAAATATATGTATTGCGAACATATTCTCGAGAATTATTTAAGATCTCTCTGCCTCAGTGGCGAATTTAAAGGGAGGGGGGTGAGGGGGCTAGGGGGCTGAAGTCCCCCCCCCCCCAAAAAAAAACCCACTGACATTCACAATTGAATATTGCAATTGTAAATTTTTTATTGGTCTAGAATAACACTTTGAAAAATCTTAGCCCCCCCCCCCAAAGTCAAGTTCTGGATCCGCCACTGCTCTGCCTGTGCAACAGTATGTGCAATTAAAACAGAAATAAACTACTACGTCAAAAACGCCAAAGAAAAATTATTGGCGTTTTTGACGTAGTAGTTTATTTCTGTTTTAATATTCCAACGCCAAGTCTCCTGCTATTATTAGTATGTGCAATGTAAAAATTTTGAATGAGCATCTTAGAATAAAATAAAATTATTACCTACGGAAGTTCAAAAATTTAGAGATAACCTCAACGTCAAGCAATTTCAAACATAAACGAAAATATTTGCTAACTGTATGAACGAACATCTTGAAAATACTGGTAATAACAACTAGATTTCCAAATCGATTGTCAACAACGAAGTTTACAGAAAAAGAAAATTCTGCCCGAAGAAAAGTATCAAGATAAAGGTGCGAAAATAAATACATCTTTAGATGTCTTTGGCAGTCTTTTTTCAAATGCAGCGAAACATCAGTCTAAATGACAGATTTAAAGAGAAGTGAGCAATTACTGATTTATTTATTTTTTTTCTTTTTTTTTAAAGAGTTTTAAGACTTATACGAATTAATTGTGCACCTAGTGAAACACTGGCGTGACCGCTGAAAAAAGATTAACTGACAGAGAAATAATATGTCTTCAACTGCAGCAGTTAGCTTCATATTTTAGAAAATTGGAAACTTCAATTGTTCGTGATGATTGCGTAAAAGATGTGTCGAATACAAGTAGTGAGAATATTGAAGAAGTTGTTTGCGAAAATCACAAAACCTGTGGAAATTGTCCCTCCTGCACATTTAGAGTTCTCTATTTTACGGTAGTAAATATACTGAATAGTATTCTGCGTATAAATATGCATTAACCTTTCCTTGTACTCAAGTTGTTTGTGAAAGAATTTTTTAAAAAATGAAATTAATTAAAAACTGCTTTAAATTTTCAATATCACGGGGAAACCTAGCAGCGCTGCTAATAATTAATGTTGAAATTGGCAATCAAACATAAACTAATTATAAAATAACTACACAGGTCTTTAAAAAAAAAAAAAAAAAAATTCAGCTGCATGAAAATTTTTTGGAAAACCTTATGTTTTCGAGAATGCTGAATCCAAAACTGGCCTCCATTTCTGCCCATCACATACTTAAAAAAAATATATATATATGCAATAAAAAATCGCTCCCAATTTTATTATGTTAAAGTAAATATATTCTTTCTCATAATTAATTAAACAGTTAGTAATATATATATATATATACATAACATATTTTTTAACCGACTTCAAATTCAAAAAGGAGGAGGTTCTCAATTCACATCGTATGATTTTTTTGTTTGTTTGTTTGTTAGCTCATAACTTCTGAACGGATGCTCCGATTTTGATACTTTTTATTTTGTTGTAAAGGTCTTGGTCTGAAATAGGTCCCATTGTAATATCTTTACGATCAAAAGAAAATACAGTGTACTCAAAAATGTCAGTCCCGACTCTTTTAACTGCTGAACATCTGCCGCTATAGTCATAAAAGTGGTATGTAGGTTAGAGGTCTGAGCCCGAGCCCGGCCCGGTCCTCGAGCCAGGTTCGGGCTGAAATTTTCAATCTGTTCCCGGGCTGGGCCGGACTCGGGCTCAATTTTTTTGTGTATACTCGAATTTTTCCCGGGCCGTTTTGGCCCGAAACGTTTCTGGTTTCATCGCTAATCAACGAAAAAGGAAAATGAGAAAATACTTCTTCAGTCATTTATTTCACATAATTTTACAGGCTGGTATATCACATAAAATTTTATTTTGTTAAAAAACGTCTGTAACTTCAATTTAATTGCTTATCACTCTGTCTGTTCGCGATCTGACTTTCCGCAAATATTTTTAGAATGTCTCGAAATTATATATTTTATTTCAAGTAATATTAAATAGTTTCCTATTCAAAATAGTATGCATGTCACTACTAGTTTGCGCACATGTTCAAACAAAAGAAATTATATACGTTACTGTGTATACGGCTTTGTGCCTTATGGTCTGTAGAGTTTAGGTGGTATGAAGGTTATAAAAATCCTGCCACTGTAACTTTTTCTCTAAGCTCATTTTTCTTTTCTCCAGGGCACTGAATGAAAGTGGCATCCTTTTTAGCATGTTCAAAAGCCTCTTTTCTATAGAATATGGTTGGATTATCATCAAAATTTTGTTTACCGGATCACATGAAAGATTCGTATACTTTACGGTATATAAGAGGAAATGGTTGAACGTGCATTTTTAGTAGTAATAACCATTTTAAATACCGTCCTATACTGTTTGATGAGTGCTAATATTTTCGATTTGACTTTCTGTTTGTCTTTGTGCCTTCTGTACGTCTGTAATAATGAACTTTTGTTTATATATAATTTATTGTAAAAGTTCAGCAGTTTTGTTAAAGAAGATCCTATTGCTTCGCTATATAAATCCCTTGCAAAACGAATACTAAAAATCTTTTTCATAGAAAAGATGCATTTATTTTTATTTTATTTTTATTTTTGAATCGGGCCCAGCCGGGTCGGGCCTGATTTTATCGTTTTTTGTCCAGGCCGGGCCGTACACTGGTTAAAAATAAACGGGCCGGGCCCAGGTCGAATTTTTCAATTTGATACCGGGCTGGGCCGGGCCTCAAAATTCCGGCCCGTGCAGACCTCTAATGTAGGTATAGTAAAGTGGTCATGCGCAACGAGATTCAACCGCCTACAGCGTCCTCTGGTGGAAAACAGCGGAGTTAGCGTTCCTATCTCGAAAACGGTTCAAGATAAAAAAAAAAAGCGAATTAGAAAGTTACGATATAATCGATTTAGTACGAAAAGACAGTTTGTAGACATTAATGCTAAAAATAGAACGATTAAAACGTGCATTTGTTTGTCCGCAATTTAATATTTTGTGCACACTTCTTCGACATTGCATATGTTGTAGCGTAACGGGTGACATTTATGCTATGTAAAATTCAAAGTATGGTTATTGTAAGCAGTTATATCAATTAATGTATCGACGCTTTAAACCGACTTCATAAAGGAGGAGGTTCTCAATTGAAACCATGTTTTTTGTTGTTGTAATTGAGATTTGTTATTTTTTACAAAAAGATTTTATGTGCTTACTATCTTTACCCGTGGGAACCTTCTCTCTCTCTCTTTTACTTTGACGCCCCACCGAAAACCCTTTCACTTTACCCCTTCTATTGCTCCTCCGCCCACATTCCTCCTATTTATATTGAGCATGGTCTTTTATAATCAAAAATAGGATACCAGAATTCATGATTTGACGCAATATTCAACTAATAAAATCTTTTTGTGAAAAAAATAGAACCGACTCCAAAAAGCAACTATCACGCAAACAACTAAAAGTAAAATAAAATTGTAAATTACGCCTAAAAGTATGAAATAAATTCTTTCGCCAAACACTACAATTAATCATAACTTTTGATGTCAGCGCAAAATTAAATGAAAATTGATATTTTTTTTACAGATTTGTTTTTAGATCTATAGCTACAAACGCTGTTGTCTCGAATGATCCATCTTCATAGCTTCTGTTATTATTTTATCACTGCATGAAATTGTTCAATTAGTAAAATCGACATAGAATAGTGAACATCCTTCGTGATTCCGTATTTATGTTTCTACGAAAGTTACTAAAGTTTTCTTTACAAACTTGATACAACTTTGATAGCTATCGTCTTAGGTGGTTTTTGGATATGGTGATCAAATCACAATAAAAAAATATACACGCAAGATGTATATTTTCGTAATATATGTTGTACGAAATATTGTTTCATATTCTTAATTGCTCTCTCAATATACCTTATTCAAATAACCATGATTTTTTAAAGTAATAAAATATGTTCGCCAGGTAATTTGACAAGAATGACATGTACTAAGTTAACTTCGCAAACATTTGCAGCTTACGAAATCTTAATAGTTCATTTGAATGAAAGTTCTCGGCTGTGTTTTGGAGATTACAAAGGGAGATGTTTAGTTTGAATGGAATTTGATATTTATATTGAATAAAACTATCAATTTTTATTTAATTTTGCGCCGACTTCAAAAGTTATGATTAATTGTAGTGTTTATGTTGTTTGGCGAAATAATTTATTTCATACTTTAAGGCGCAATTTACAATTTTATTTTACTTTTAATTGTTTGCGTGATAGTTGCTTTTTGGAGTCGGTTTTATTTTTTTTACAAAAAGGTTTTATTTATTTTTTCCTTTCAGTGAAAATGTATTCATAGCAGAATATGAGAAGACGTTCGACGGCGGTTACACGTATCGCAACTTGCAAGAAAAGTAACAGAACTAAAAAAAAATGGTAATTTCAAGCTTATGTCACTGAAAAATATATGAAGTGCCCCAATGTGTACAAGAAACTTTACATCTCTATATCGAAAATTATCCACTCCAGAGGCAGTTGTGTCAGTTTTATTCTAGTCATGCCTTATCTCTGAGTTGATTTTTCACAAATACTGCATTTTTAATTTGTGTTACTTTTCTTGCCTTTATGGGCTATAATAATAATAATAATAATAATAATGAAATACCTATTGAATACAAATACATTAACTTAAAAAAGTTTTAGAAATGTAAAGAACAGGTGCACTGCATTCGTAACAGAAAATTCTATTTGGCAAGTAGTATAAAAGTATCCAATATCGGTTAATATATGAAATGTAAACATTCAAAAGAGAAACAGCTTGAAAAGAATTGATGACTCTATGTTATTCATATAAGGCTATAAAATGAGGCTATAGAGAAAACATTACAGCGTATATGTTTAATAAATTAAAACAAACGTAGGAAGTATATAACGATAACCTCAACTGCAATACATATCTGGATTCTGATTGAATTTTACAGAGTGTATGCGTCACCCGCTTTGATGGAATGTGTGCAGCGGATAGTTCAAAGAAGGATCCAAATAAGCATTGCAATTGACGAATAGAAGTTTAAACATCAAAATAAAAGTCTTTCTAATTTCTAAGATCACTTCGGCACGTTACAGAGTAGGAAACTGCGAACAAACAGATGCACATTTAAACGTCCTGTTTTTAATATTCATATTTATAAGGTGTCTTTCTGTACTAAATCGATGAAACTCTACAACTTTTTAATTTACTTTTTTCTCCTACCTCGTACAGTTTTCGAGATAGAAATGCTAATTCCGCTTTTTTCACCATGTGGCGCTGTAAACTGTCGCATCTCGTACCGCATGGCCACTTTACTATACAAATATACTACTTTTATTTGTGTAGCTGCAGCCGTTCAGCAGTTAAAAGAATGAAAACGGACTTTTGTCAGCACCCTGTAATTTGTTTGGAACTTAATGAAATCATAACAGGAGCTATTTCAGGCCAAGATCTTTACATTAAATTAAAAAGTATTAAAATTGCAGCATCTCTTACGAAGTTATAAGCTAACAAACAACAACAACGACATCTATAAAAACAAATGGTCTGTATTGAGAACCCCGTCTTTTGTGAACTCAGTTTAAAACGACTATGCGCAATCGATGTGATCGCTTACAGTGACCTTACTTTGAACTACATAGCATACGTGTCACCCGTTACAAAGTGTGCAACGTAGTTCATGTGTGCACAGTACAGGAAATTGCGAACAAACAAACGCACGTTTTAAGCGTTTTATTTCTAGCATTAATGTCTACAAATTGTCTTTTCATACTGAATCGATTATGCTTTACAACTTTGTAATTCACTTTTTTCCCTTATCTTGAATCGTTTTCGAGATAGAAACGTTAACTCCGCTGTTTTCCACCAGGTGGCGCTAAAAGCAGTTGCATCTCGTAGCACATTGTCATTTTATTATACCTACATACCTCTTTTACGACTATAGCTGCAGCCGTTCAGCAGTTAAAAGAGTTGGGACTGACTTTTTTGGGCTCCCTGTATTTTCTTTAGATCAAAAAGATATTACAATGGGACCTATTTCAGGCCAAGACCTTTACAACAAAACAAAAAGTATCAAAATCGGAGTATCCGTTCAGAAGTTATGAGCTAACAAAAAAAAAAAAAAAAAACATACGCTTTGAATTGAGAGCCGTCCTCCTTTTTGAAGTCGGTTTATAAAAATATGCGTTTTGCAAAAAAACTTGACTGATGGAGCTTTTTCATTGTATTGTTTGGTTTTAGACCGTAAAAATCTATGAAAAACAGTAGAACAACTTATGCAGTTTTTTGGTTGTAGACCTATGTTATTGACCGTGTTGTGAAAATTCTGAGGAACTAAAGTCTGCTGCTTCAATAACTTTGTCCTGTTTACTTTTTTATGTAATAATGGCTGGAATATGTCAATTTGTACGTTACTTTTTCATCTTCAATTTTTATTCACTAGTTATTTTGTTTTAATAAATTTTAAAATCATGAGAATGTATTTGGCTTATATCAAAGTATAATTTATAAATTATCTTCTAATGAATTAAAATATTCAATTTCACTGTTTTGTATCTTTTATGAAAAAGAAAGTTACAGCAGTAATAATAATAATAATAATAACAATAAAAGCCATTTTCCGTCATTTTTAAACAAGATAGAGAATAAGCCTCGGCGAGACTTTGGCGTAGGCGTAGGGATTATGGTCGACTGACGATTCTAGGCCTGAAGGGATCCTAGCCCGTACTTACGCTAGTTTCGGAGAAAACCATGGAAAACCCCGTACGGCTAGGCCAATGAGCACGACTTGGGATCGAACCCGTCATTTTCAGTCTACCAGTTTCGAGAGCAGAACCTCTCGGCCACTGGTAGGGCCGGTGAGACCTTCATATAAATAGGCTATGTATATGCAAATCTATTCATAAATACTTCTTTATGTGAGTTTAAAACTTCCAAATGACCGCTATTTTTGAACGAAATGATAGAATAAGTTGAATAATAAACTTGGTTGAAACTTTGATATGTGCTAATGGCTATCAGGAAAAAAACGTCTCCCACAAAACGTTCTCTGCAAAAAACGTCCCCTGAAAAACACGTATCACAGAAAGAACGTCCTAAAGGAAAAAAAGAACGTACCCCGAAATAAATCCGGAAATTTTCGAAATTTCACCCTAATATCTTGTCGTCAAATTATTGACGAAGTTTATTTATTATTCAAAATTAAAAACAAAATTACACACACACACACACACACACACACACATATATATATATATATGTGGAAAAAAAAAATAGCATGGTTTAACCATCACAAAACTTTCTCCTGTATCATTTTATATAATAGCGGCTAACATACACAAATATAGGCGCCGACTACAAATTTTCATATGGTCCACATTCGGGCTTTCATTTCATCTGTGGGGAAATGTTTTGCTCCACACCCCAACACCCGAAGTTTTTTTTTTTTTTTTAATTCAAATTTAATCTTATATATACAGTGTGAGTATGATTAAAGTTACGATTTCAAAACGCTATAATTTTAAAACTACCCATCAGAGCGATTTGATATTTTACCAGAGCAATCGTGAGGCAATGAAATTTTGTTTGGCAAATGAAAAAAAAAAAAAAAAAAAAAAAAGCTCCGAAATGTGCCGTTAATTATCCGTACAGTATTTGTTTCATGAAGCTCCTCTTTTTCTCTTTTCACTATGACTGTTTCCGCTGTAAACACACATGCTTGTCTTTTTGCTAAAAAAAAAAAAAATTGTAGTAAACCCCTGAAGTCTATTGTTTCCTGCTATTCCGTTTTGTTGCTAACAACATTCCTGTGTTTAATGAGTCCATTTAGGCGTTTCCCCTGACACCTGACATTACCCTAACAGCGCCATCTATAGGAACACGTTGGAACTACTTTTTTCCTCCCCCAAACAAAATTTCATTGCCTCATGACTGCTCTGGTAAAATATCAAATCGCTCTAATGGGTAGTTTTAAAATTATAGCGTTTCGAAATCGTAACTTTAATTATAATCACCCTGTATATGTAAATTTATTTTAGAAATCAGAGATAAGGAGTAAATTTTCCTGTGCCGAGCACTCTGCTACGCTCTTTATGTCAATGTCAAGAGAAAGATTGTTACAACTTAAAAGAAAATGGCTCGCTTCGAAAATATTTCAAAGCAATAATTTTATTTTGTGACCCAAATGTAAGCCGGGTTAGTAATAATGCAATGCAGAGTACAAGGATTCCTAAATCTAAAAGTTTAGTCCCTAAATTTGCATACAATTTACTACTTCTAGCTTTAATTTTAAAATCTCCTTACAACAATTTCACACCCAGCTTTTAGTTACCGAATCGATTCGCTTTGCTCCAGAAGAAAAAAAAGTAAATAATATATATTTATCACAATTTTAAATCAAAACACCATTTACAAAATCAAAAAACACCTGATGTTCGTGGTCTATACTGTGCTGGAATTCCTTTTTATGATTCTGTTAAATATATACATAATGATGCGTACACTTTTTCCGCGCATATTATATTTTAGTAAGTTTCAATTACATGTATTAATTTCTTTCTATTTGTAACAGGTTTAGTTTATTGAAGTAAAATTCAAAGATTTACTGACTGTAGACCATTATGTAAATATGTAAATTAAGTTATTTTAATGTGGTACCACTACAACAGATTTGTAAATGATGTGTGTGCTATTTTTTGATAGAAAAGTTCTGTATCAGTGGCGGCGTTCACAACTTGCGGGTCCTCCCTCAATTTGAAGGAACCCCTACTTAAAAAATAATATATTACTTTATATATACATATATAAATAATCCACTTTCGTCAGGACTTTATTTAATCACAGAAAACCGGAACAAAATACTGGTATCAGAAAATCGTAACAATTGGCAGCAGTGTTTGAATAACAGTAATTAAAATATTGTACCCATGCGCAATTATACTTTTTTGTGTAAAATTTTAGACATAAAACAGCTCTATTTACAAATGACTAAACTCATCCAATTAAAAGATAAGCAAAAGCATTATAACATTTGGGCTACAATAAAATCAGTATATTCCCAGAATATAAATTTAGTTAAATATAAAGAATATGAATGAAGAATTTGAAAATAAAATATCACAAATTAAAAAGAAAGTCATTAAATGGCGCCCTCTTTCCAGATTGTGAGGCGCACATTTGCAATGTACAATTTAAAACAGTGCGGTCTTGCTGAAAATGAATTATTAAAAAACATAAGGTATTATTTTTGGAGTAGAATATTCCTTCAAATATTTTGCAGTTAGTTCGCAAATTTTTAGCCCTACCAATGATACAGAACTGTCTTATTAAAAAAATAGTATATGTATCATTTACACATCTTTTGTACTGGTGCCATATAAAATAATTTGATTTACGCAACGATCAACAGTCAATAAGTCTTTGAATTGTACTTTAATAAACTATAACTACTACAAATAGAAAGAAATTAATACATGTAATTGAAACTTACTACAATATAATATGCGTGGAAAAAGTGTACGCATCACAATATGGACTACAAACATGCGGCATCTTTTTTTGGTTTTGGATTTAAAATTTAGATAAATGCATAAAAATCAACCTTACATTCTAATTTATCTATATAAATGCATACTATTAACTTTTTTTCTCTTCTGGAGCAAAGCGAATCGCTTCGGTATCTAACGGCTGGGTGTTAAATTGTTGTAAGTAGATTTCAAAGTTAAAGGTAGAGATAATAAATTGTATGCAAATTTAGAAACTGGACTTTTAGATATAGGATTCCTTGTACTCTGAATTGCATTATTACTATCCTGTCTCACATTTTCTGACATAAAATAAAATTACTGTTCTGAAATATTTTCCAATTAAGCCATTTGCTTTTAAGTGGTAACAATATTTCACCTGACATAAAGAACGTAGTAGAGTGCCCGGAACAGGAAAAATTACTCCTTATCTCTGATTAAATTTTTATTAAAAGAAAATAAAAATATATTTGAATTTAAAAAAATCTTCTTTGCAAAGCAAAAGATGGCAGGGGGGAGGAGACGGGACGTGGAGAAGCAAAACATTCTCACAAGAAATGGAAGATCAATTGCGCCCCCATGAAAATTTGAAAAGTCTGCGCCTATGTTTGTGCATGTTAGCCGCTATTATATAAAATGATACAGAAAAAATTTTTGTGTTGTCCAAATCATAGTATATATATATATATATATAATAAATAAACTTCGTCAATAATTTGACTTATACAATGTAAGAGTGAAATTTCGAAAATTTCAGGATTTATTTCCGGGAACGTTTTTTCCGGGGGATGTTTTCTTCGGCGACGTGGCGACGTTTCTTCCAGGGGGCGTTCTTTCCAAAGGATATTTTGTGGGGGACGTTTTTTCCTAGAACCTGAGCTATGTTTTAACCCATTAGCGCCCAGTGTCCTCATTTGAGGAGAACTAATAAAATGGCACGTATATTTTTTGTGGTTTCTTGGAATGATTTCTGCTTTTTAGTGACAGTTTATAGCCTCACTCTAAATGATCCCTGAAAGTTTCATGTGCCTACTATTAGTTATTATTTCATAATTTGGATAGTCATTTTATGAGTTTTCATTCGTCGCACATATATTTGCTTTTTACGCAGGTATATTAACTTAAATCAAGTTGAATAATAATATATATTATAATACTTTACTTTCGAGATCTTTGCCTTTGATAATAGGAAATTAATCTGTTATCTCAAAGTTTTTCTATCGCGAAGTTTTCTCGCTAGAACACCAAACGTCAATAAATGAGGATAGACTTTAAATTTAAAACTATCAGAAAAATTGTTTAATATATTTTACTGTCAGTTGTCTATATTAATTTAGAAGTGAAATAATCAGCTAAAAATATTTTGCAAAATTAATTCGGGCGTTAACATGTTAAGCAAATCAATTCATAATTACGGTATATTTAAGAGTTTGAAATTTTTTATTGAAATAAAATGGTGGATCGAAATATCCAACGAACTCATACAAGATACTTCTAAAACAAGTCTATTGCTCAACTTTAATTGCAATTAGTTTATTATTTTATAAGTTATCGCGATGACAACTTTTCAAGAGTCTATATTTTGAATCAAGACTCACTGATAGTTGGATTGTTAAACTTGGTTGAGGTCCCGATATGAGCTAAGTATACATCAAATTTTAAGAAAATCAGTAATAAGTTTTTTATGATGTTAGTTTAAAAATTTCAAGTAGCCGCTACTTGAAAATGATAGATGAAATTGCTCCACAAACTCATCCAAGGTACTATTCAAATTTGGTTTGAATTGAGTATTTCTGAAGTTCTCGTAATGACAAATTTTCCAATTATGTACAAGAGAGAGAGATAGACAAAGTGATTTCAATAGATCGATTTCTAAGAAATCTCCTTAAAATAGGGTATTTATAACAAATCATGTTAAGGTTCCTCTCTTCTTCCTCTTACAATTTCCCTGTCTCTGGTCACCAAATCCCATATAAATCTATGGAGAAATTTGTTCATACAATTATTCATTACCTAATGTATTTTTTTAAAATTGGGATTGCATATTCGAAGAATGCATAACCGTTAAATTAGTACTCGTTTTCTAAAAAAAATGATTTTTTTTAAATGTTTAAATTTTAATTTTGAGTTTAAAAATGCGAATACTTAACTAAGTGTATTTCTCTCATTTTTTAGTTGTAAAATAAAATATTAAAAATGTAAATAATAATAATTATTATTTTATTTTAGGAAAGGAGTACTAATTTAACGGTTGTTAAATTTTCGAATGTGAAAATGGAATTTAAAAAATATATTAGGTAATGAGTAATTCTATAAATAAATTTTCTCATACAGTTACATAGGATTTGGTAACCGGAGACAAGGAAATTTTAAGAGGGAGAAAAGAGCCTTAATTGTATGCATTTAATTGAAACAGAAAACCAAAAATGAAAATTCTTTGCAAAAGAATATTGAATAAAAAGAGGACAATTGTAATGAAAATTCAGAATTTTTCCAAAATTATGAAGGAGTTAAGGAATCATTTAGAAAGTATTTATAAATTTAAATTTTAATACTTTCAATTTTATTTAAAATTTAAAAATATTTTTTTCCGGCCTTTTTCATATATTTTTTGTAACGTAGTGTACATATAAGTGTACTTATAGCATAATGTACGGATATCACTTTTTTATTTTTTAAACTTTATATATTTTAGAAAATGAGTACAGACTGAGAGTTTACAAATTTTGCTTAAAATAGCATGAAGTTTCTCTTGATTACCTGTTATCTCCTAAATACTAAAATTAGGAAATATTTCATCTAAAATAACGATTAATCTCCAATAACACTTTACATAAAACTGCATGAAATTTCGTTAAAATACTCTTATCAAATCAGAGAAGAAATAAAATGGAAATCCAATTATAGAAGATATTCCAAATTACAGGAGCAAGTCTTAAACTACGGCAAGGTTTAGTTCCATCGTCAACCAGGCGTAATAAAAAGCTGCATGAAGGTGGTTCGCAGGTGACATAACCAGTCACTTGTCCGCCATTTGCGAAATAATGAGGTCGAAATAATGTGGGCCCTCCAACAGACTGCAGACTTTTGAATCAATGGAGTGTTCCATTCATGAATGTATCCAGATTAGACATCATCGGGTCAGGCACCTGCGGTTTACCCGCCTTGCGGGTTGGGTGCGGGTCAGATTTGCATTAATTTTTGACTCGCGGGTCTACCACAAAATTAAAAAAAAACCAAGAAATTCTTTTGCTGTTTTTTTATGAATGAAACACCCTCTATGAATGCAGAGGTTTGATGACATTCTCTTTCTCGAAAATAATTTAAAGCAGCATGACTCATACCATGAATTTAATTACAATTACGTAAATATTGATACTTAGCGCTTAAAACATTGTATGCAAAAATTATTTACCTTTCGACGCATATTTACTTCCTTACTTTTTTTTTTTTTTTTAATATATACTCTCGAAATATTTAGAACAGCGTAATTCTTTTTTTCCCCCTTATTTATTTATTTATTTATTAGAAATTTTAATTTATTTGAAATTTTGTTATCATGAAAAACGACAGTTTTTCGAGTGACGCAACAGAACGCTGCGAACTCATATATACGGCTAGTCATTTACTTCAGCAATTTTAGATCTTCGAATTTCATTAGAAATTCGGCGGATTGAAATTATCCTTCCACTTAAAAAACACATTTATCACACTTCACTACATGAACGTTCTTTTTTTCGAGGAATTATTAGTAATGTCCGCCCAAGAAAAATCGAAGGCTTATTATATGAATTAAACTAGCCCAGTAGTTAACAGATCGCATGTCAACTCTAATTTATCCGATAGTAAGTTAAATGAAACGAAAAAATCTTGATTGTCCCTATAGTTATGAACATCTAAAAACTTGGAGAAAAAAATATTTTGCATTATTTTGTATTAATTTTGTTTCATATTAAAAAAAAATTATAGCAGTTTTGGTTTTTAGAATACTAGATATATTAAGTGCACTTAGTATAATCTTGTTCACAATTATTTTTACATTAGTTATTTCAAAACATAAAGTGTCCTTATAAATATGAGAAAGAGTGTATGTGTCCCAATTAACGATAATTTAGTGGTGTTTCGGCATTTGGTACGCTATCGGGTCTGAAAATAACTTTCCATATGTGAGAAAATTCTTCTGGAGCATTTTAATGGGTTTTAACTAATTTTAACTGGGTGGAGTTTTGTACGAGGGTTGCTATTTATATTTCTGGCCTAATAATGAAAAAACAAATATGTAGGATCGAAATTGGTTTTATTGTTTTTCAAAATATTCTCCATGATGATCAATACACTTTTGCATGCGTTTGAACCAATTTTCAAAGCACTTTTTCCAGTCCGATTGAGGTAACTCCAAAACATGCGTTTTGAATGCATCAACCGCTTCTTCGGGGGTCGAAAATCGTTGTCCACGTAATTTATTTTTGATGTGTGGGAATAAGAAGAAGTCATTGGGTGCCAAATCAGGGCTGTACGGCGGATGACCCATCAGTTCGATCTTTCGCTCAGTCAGAAATGCATTTGGTTGAGTCGATGTGTGAGAGCTCGCATTGTCATGATGAAGAATGATTCGCCTGTTCTGCTTTTTTCGAATTTCTCCGATGACTTCTGGCAAACAAATGGTCGTGTACCATTCAGAATTGACCGTCCTGCGTTGCTCTAACGCCACTGTTGCCACATGACCGTTAATGCCGAAGAAACAGGCAATCATTTGTTTCGATGTGCTTCTTCCTCGAACAACTTTTGTTGGTTTTGCCTCGCCTTGGAAGACCCATACAGTTGATTGCTGTTTTGTTTCCGGCTCATATGCATAGATCCATGATTCGTCACCTGTGTAGATGTTATACACAGCCTTTGATGTACCTTGAACGTATTTTTCCAGCATTTCCTTGCACCAATCGACACGAGCCTTTTTTTAAGCGTTTGTCAGATTATGCGGGATCCAACGCGAACAAATTTTTTTTACGCTCAAATGTTCATGCAATATTTTATTGATGCTAGTCATACTAATGTCCAAAGACGCCTCAATCTCACGGTATGTCACATGACGATCTTGCTTTATCAGTTCACGCACAGCATCGATCTTTTCTGGCACAACAACGGATTTTGGACGACCTGCACGGGATTCGTCCTGGATCGAACATCGACCACGATTAAATTCGTTATACCAATTTTTTACAGTGCTGTAGGATGGCGCTTTATCGCTGTATAAAGAATTAAGTTCATCGAAGCACTCGTCTTGACAATCCACGTCGAAAGTTATGAAAAATAATCGCACGAAAATTTTCACGATTCAATTCCATTTTTTGAAAGAGAAGAACTTTTCAATTTACTGTCAACAACACAAATAAAGCTATAATGGTAAATCGTCTGCTGAATTTACGTTTAAAAATATCAAACTTTCGATTAAAATCGTCTGTGGTCGCCTAGCAACACTTACTGTTGCCAAGGCCAGAAATATAAATAGCAACCCTCGTAATGATTTCGATTATACGAATGATCGAATGAGAATAGTTAGTTTTTTATCTGAAAAGGTGTGGCAGCCACGATTGGCCATTTCGGTTCAGAGGAGTGTTTACAGCTGCGAGCGAAGAGTTTTTACTCGTTTTTGAGAAAGTAATTTGGGTTCTTCAGGTAGATCATGTAGTTTTTTGGAGTAATAAAATGGAAAGGGGGGGGGGGGGCGAGACTTAGAGGGGTGTCATGCCTTCTGTTTTGCGAGCATGCTCTTTCAAGCTCGTTTCTTAGGAGGTAGATTCTTTGATTTTATGCTATGGCGTCGACTTCTAACATACGGAGATCGCTTTCCATTCTTGGCAGTCCGCGGCAATAAATTTTTTTTAAATGGTTCCTTGTACTGGTCTCCTTTTTTAACGTCGTACTTCTGTTGGATTTTAGCATCGATTGAAGCAGTTTAGCCGAATGCAGACGGCCCGAGGTCTAGATATGGAGTCCTATGCTTTGACCTGTATGGAAAAGGCAAAATGCCTGAAAGAAATAGCCTAGCAATTCGGCTAAAAAGGAGATCCCTGTGCTCTGTGCGTGGCAGTCATCGTAATGCTTCATTGCGACTTAGTTGGTTTTTGAAATTCTTCAGTAGAGGAGTACTCCTGGTGACCCCTTTTTTATACATTTTTACATGGAATCATCGAGCCTACAACTATGTATTTATGTTTTCTTTCTTTGAAATAAACTGGTTCCAGTAATGTTAAAATTTAAAAGGTACTTCTGATATTGCTGGTTAAAGTAAGTTTTTCCAACAAAATGACATGTTACAATCTACCTTGTAATGATCAGTTTTGCTACTTTTATTGAATGCAAGCAACTTGTTTTCCGGTAGTTTGAATACTCTTGCAAAATGTTGTGATTGTGTTAATTAAAAAAATAATCTGTTCAAACTCAATGAGTGATATTTAAAAGTAAATTTATGCTTTTTTTGTAATAAGTATATAACTTACTTTTTAAATAAATTTTTAATTTAAAAGTAATTTTATTGGTCTGTTTACATTTTAATCTTTTCCTTTTTTCACTAGCTAATGATTCTTTTAATTATTTAAAGGTAATTAATCTGGTTAACTTTTCCAATTTTGGTAAAGTAAAAAAAGAAAAAAAAAAATGTACCTAAATGGAATAATTATTTTCTTCACGCGAACCGGGGGGGGGGTTATTTATTTTTTTGTACCATCAGAAAGTAAGAGTCATAAAATTCTAGAGTTAATTAACTTCTTATTTGTTTACCATTGGGTTTTAGATATTTAATTTATTTTACTGTATTGGTGAATATACATTTGTGCACAACCTGGAATTTAATTTGATTCTATTATGCAACTGAAAGTTGAAATATCTTTTATGAGAGTAATGGTTATACATGATTGTAATGAAATTTTAATTCCCTTGAATATTAAAATTAAAAGTTAAGTTTGGAACTTAAGTGTATTGTTGTGTAATAAATTCCAGAGTGTGCATATCAGTTTAAATGTTTGTCTTTCTAGATTTTAGGACCTTTTTAAAATTGAATAAATTTTGATATTGAAAGTAATTTCATCTATGTGCAATATAATCTGTATGCCTTACACAGGATCTCAAGAACTTTACAATTTATATTAATGGATTCTGTGAAGATATATAGATTATTAAGAGTGAGATGACTTTGCTTATTAGTTATTTTTGTAAGAAGCAGTAATGTTATTGGGTGGTAATCTTGCAAGTTAAATTTTTGAAATTTTAAAAAATCCTGGAATGAGGATTGTTGTGTTAGGTTTCGGTATATTCACAAATTATTATTAGCCTTTTTCTTTCTTTTTTTTTTTTTTTTGGGGGGGGGCTTAAAATAATTAAACAAATAAATAAGTAATTTTGGGATTTTATTGGCTGGGTCCAATGTTTGATTTTTTTTTAATTGGATCTCTCATGGGTACTAAATTACGCAATGTACAAAAATTTTTAGTGAAATAAATTTTTGTTTTACTTCTTTAAAAACCACTATACACTTTAAAATTTATGTTGTCGGTCAAAGCCTTTTGATTGTTGTTGCTTTTAATGATTGTTAAGTAACTTTATATTGTGGTGGCTCAGTGGTCAGTGCACTGATACTGATCAGTTCTGTTTTAACTTTAGTTTATAGTTTTAAAACAGCAGCAATCAAAAGAGAAGTTATCTTAGATGGTAAATGGTTAATAACAAAAGACAAAATAGTCATAATAAATATATAACTAAGATAAAATAAGAAAAATATTACACTTAAAAAAAGCGGTATTAAAAGTAGGCGGTGCTAACAATACACTCTAGAATAAATTATAAAAGTTTGCAACTCTGCTGTTTGTCCTGAGAATTACGATACATGCCTACAATTGTAAAATTTTGCACTGTTCTTTTAAATGGAATGTCAAAATTTAAATTGAATTTTCTTTACAAGTAATATTTCTTAGCTTGCGGGCATTCTATCTCAAAATCTTTTAATAATAAAGATTTCAAATGTTCTATTTATGTTCCTTTGTATATACTAGCATGCTGTGACTGCTTCGTTAGCCATTATTTTAAAGAATTCGCTAGTTACTACTTTAAAAAGCTTTTCTTTTAACAAATTTTAATTTTATTTTTTACAAAGAATAAATTTTGCATTGTCAGTAGTAGTATTGTAACGATGCAGTCAATCGACCTTAATCCCAACAACCCAGTAAAGTATCTGGCTGGCTACGAAGCAGAAGATTATGAGTTCGAAATCAATCAAGACAAATTGCCAAATAATCGTTTTTCTTAAAATTTACAAAAGGGGATATTAAAGCTTTTTTTTTTACTGCTGATAAACAAAAGATCGTTAAAAAACTGCTAAAAATACCGCTTTTTTCTGCTTAAAAAATGTAATTTTCGTAAAAAAAAAAAAGTTTTTTCTGGCACACCAGTTGACTTTTTTTTTTTTTCTATCAGTGCATATATTAATTCTTTTTTAATCCAGAAATAATGTAAGAGTTGCCGGGCACCAGTCTTTAGTGAGGACAGTCCCTGCATATATATATATAATTTTCAATGATCAAATACCAGAAATGAAGACTTGAATTAATCAATAAAAATTACACATGGAAGTGAAAACTTACACAATGCAAAAAATATTGCAAAAGTTAATATGTGTTGTTTCTGAGACTGAGTATCATTAGTGTCAAAAATTAAGAAAATCTTTCAAAATGCAGGAGATACAAGTAGAAAAATGTGGATGAAAATTCTATTGTAAATATGAATATAATTACCCCTGTTCTTATTCTAACAAAACATTAATAGAATACTTAGAACTATTGTGTTAATTATTCTTTGATAACGCAACAGAATATTCTTCTGGGGTTAGAGCTAGATAGGATGCAGGAAGATTGGCAGAAACTGTTTCATATGTACGATTACACGCAACTTTGTATACGGTGTAGAGTCATCAGCGGAAAACGAAAAGTTCAGCTATTGAATAAAGTCAGTGAAGGAGAATGCCACGGAATGGAAAGCACGATGGCTACATAAAAAAGGTGCGGGAAAAATTATCTGAGAATCAAATCCGGCGAAAGTAGCAAGCAGTTGTGGATTGTCGAAGTCGAGAATATAAGATTCATTTCCCACAGGTCAAAGAGAAATGGTCGGATATCATCCAAAAATTGCCGTAGGTGACTTTATACATAAATCTGTTGCTCTGCTTTTACTATGTTTTAAAAATTATTAATATATATATATATATATATATATATATATATATATATATATATATATATATATGAAAGGATAAAGAGAGGTAAGTTTTTAAATTATTATTTTATTATTTTAAATTAATAGTGAGCAATAACTTAAAGAAAATCCCATTAGAAAGTCTTAACTTAAAATTAATTCTAAAGTTTCCTCTGTAAAGTAAGTTTTAGTACAAGGCGCGAGCATAACGCAAAACTCATAAAAGTGAACAGATTTTAAGATAATAAAGTGCTGAATAAACACAATTTGCAGTTTCTTGTGGTTAGAAGCTGCATAATAATGAATCCCGGTAATCTGGACCTCAGCTAAGCTGTCAATCATTGAGTTAATATCCAATAATGAGATGTAGGAGTGGTGTGATTTCCCGCCAAAAATGCCGGTATTTAAGAGAAGGCGCACGTAGAGGAGCTCTGTCTTCTTGTGCTCTAATGCTTAGCAAAACCACGTCAAAATAACGGCCCGGGGGGGGGTCACGGGGATCGCATGATGTTTGACCGCGGACCTCCAGTGGTCTCGGCTTCACTGCGCGGCATCCACTTGCTCAGCCTTCAATTATGGACTGTATCCTATGATATGTTCCAGATGGTTTAATAAATGCCTGTGTCTCAATTTAGATTCATTACTGAGTGCCAGCCTCTTTCCTTCATAGCTATTATGTGACTCAAAGTAAGTGAATACGTAACATATATATATATATATATATATATGATAATTATCATTTAGAAATAGTGGTATTCGAAAATATATTCAGTGACAGCCCTGGGTAAGTTATCAGTGATCGACCGATATCGATTGTGACAGTTTTTTTTTTTTTTTTTTTAATCCTTCCACTTTTCTATTACTTAAAGAAGTAATAGAGTGGCATGAAACTTTTATAGTGTAAATATGATGGTTTGCATAATAATTCAGATATATAGCATTAAGTCTGAGTTCGAATACTATACATAAATTAATAAGCATAAAATCAGGAAAGTACTTCAAAGAAACTATAAGCAAAACAAAAAGGATAAATTAATAATATTTCGTTTTTGATATAAGGTAGACGAAAACTAAATATAAAAATAACTGTCATACCCAAACTGTATAAACACATGGCCCATTAACAAGAAAGGAGACAAGCTACAATGAGATTATTAAAAGAAGTCTCGCACTGTAGCTCAAGACAGAAGAGTGAATGAATTGAACTCTTGCAAAACTACAACTCACTTTGTATGCATATATATATATAGAGAGAGATACATATGGTGTGTGTGTGTGTGTGTGTAATAATTCATCATACAATGATCGAACACTA
This sequence comes from Salticus scenicus, assembly GCA_963930645.1. NCBI lineage: Eukaryota > Metazoa > Arthropoda > Arachnida > Araneae > Salticidae > Salticus > Salticus scenicus. Next base: position 275,329,373 of record OZ005657.1, read on the forward strand.
GTATGGAAGACGTGAATTAACCCCTTACCTGCTGAAGAAAACTTACGAGATTCGCTTCCCAGTGCCACCTTAATTCCTATGTAAAAAAAGTACACTTCATACGTTTTGTTAAATAAATCCTTATCTAATCATGTTCTTAGACTGACTAAGAACAGGATTCGGCGAGGATTTATTTAACAAAACTGTATGAAGTGTACTTTTTTTACATAGGAATTTTTGGTAGTGTTCGGACACTTTTATTACCGACTGTACGCTCGAGGCAGTTAAGGGGTTAATGAACAAAGAACCACATACTGAAATAAAGCCTTATACAAGGCAAAAGATGTTTTAAAAAGTAAATATGAATTGTTTCCACAGATATACAGTGCGTCGCAAAAGTTTAAGCACAAGCTAAATTTTTTAATAATATGAAAAATATACACCGGAATTCTTCGAAAGTTTTACAGCATCCAGACAACTGGATTACAAATTAATGTTTCGAATGCGGAGACAACCAATTGAAAGAAAAAAAAAAAAAAATCAAAATTATGATGTCGCAAAAATTTAAGCCCGAATGAGGTTTTAAGCAAATATCTCTTTAACCGTGATTGGTGAAGGATATGTGAGTCATATCTCCTAGACTGTAAAGTGTAGGAGATAAGATTCACCGCTGTACGAGTAATCAAAGCCGAAATCGCCGCAGTTCTTACCTGAAGTAGTTGCGAAAGTGTAGAATTTGAAAGCGGAAAGTAGATTCCGTTTTGCAAATGTCACTTATTTTAAATCGGTCCAAACGTGCTATTTATAGTATTTTGCATCGTGGAGAACAATTCAAAATTTGATACCATGCGCAGACGAATAACCGAAACAGGATTCATCAAAAAACAAATATTAGCTCGTAAGCCTTTACTGAAACAGTGTTACAAACAAGCAAGACGTCAATGGTCAAAAAAACACAATTATTATTACGACGAATAGATTAGTGTTATTTTCGCTGACGAAAAATAAAATAAAATAAAAAATGTAATTTGGATGGCCCAGATGGGGTTCTCAAAGGATGGGTTCTCAAAGAAAGATCCGAAGAACATATTCAGTAGGCAAGTTGATGGCTCGGGCATGGTATGGAGCGCTTTTGGACAAATGCCTCTTTGTTTCTTAAATGGCGGACAAAATTCAAAGAAGTATCAGGAAACTCTTAGTGAGCTTTTGTTGCTGTTTTGCGAATTCCTATGCGGTTCCAACTGGATCTTTCAGCAGGGCACGATAAACACTTCTCGTAGTACAAAAGAATGGTTTAGATCTCAAAATATCAGTGTGATGAACTGGCCAGCACTGAAGTATGGATCAATAAAACTGCTATTGAAACCAATTCAAGCTTAAATTAAAGAGCATGGTCGAAAACATAGGGTACAGTACAAATTTGCTGCAACAACCCCCATAGGGGCGAGATATGACCACATAATAGTTTTAGTTACTTCTATAAAAACCAACAAAACACACATCGTAGCAAGAACGGATGGTGCAGTGGTAGCGCACTTGACTTCTGATACGTTGGTCCTGAGATCGAGTCCACGCAAGGACATTTTGTAATTTGTTTATTTTTTCCTTTATTTTTTTTTTAAGTTTTTAATTAAATTAATAATTTAAGAGAAAATATTTATTACATTAAGAAGAGTTTTTTTTTTTTTTTTTTTGAGTATTTAATTAATAAAGTATGGACCATGAATTTAAGAAATATATATATTTATTTATTTATTTATTATTATTATAATTATTTAATTTATAAAAGAGAAAATCATGTTTAAAGCTACGAATATAGTTTCTAATTTATAACAATTATGATTAACAGTAGAAAATCATGAAACCATAAGTATTTTTCACAATTAGAGCAAGAAATATAAAAAGATTTATCACAATTATTTGAATTACAATTTTGTTCATCGTCAATTATTGTTCATCACGAACATTTTGTTAAATATTTGGCTTTTCGTCGAGATTACTAGATTTGTAAAATTCATATTTACTCAGATTTTGAATTTTTTGAGATGTAAACTAATTATAAATTAGTTAAAATTAAAAACTACTGAAATTTTAAAATTTGTAATGACTTCACGTGTAAACATATTAAAAAAAGTATAAAATCACTTTTAAAACAAGTATATATATATATATATATATATATATATATATATTAAAATCAAACACAAAGCTCTTCACTATTACAGGGATGGAACACGGGCGCAGAATTCATACCGGAATCCGTTTAAGAAATTTCTCTACCTATAATATCGTTGATTTAAGAAGTCGAAAATTTTCTTACATTGATAGTGGTATGAATTCTGCGCCCGTGTTCCATCCCTGCTATTATTAAAATAGCACCTTCAGGTGTTGTTAATTAACAGCAGAGTAGACAGGATTATATACTGGAGAAGTTCAATACAGTTACAGTTAAAAAATATGTCTTGTAAAAATCATGAGTCATTTAAAATCACTTGGCGTCACACTAGGGTTACACAGCAAGTTCTGTAGGAAAACGTTGACACATAAAAAGAAGGTCCAGTTCACAAAAAGTTGCACCAGAACTACATGGCAAAGAAACACTGGCAGAAGCACACACAAAATCCCGATCAGGAAGATCAGGAGTCTCGATAACAGCCGTCAACGAAGTTAAAAAGTCAAATGCAGCCATGAGGCAAGGTTAAGGTCCAGAAAGGTCACATTAGCTTTACATGTCGATATTCCCCGAAGAAACCAAAACTTAAAGGCATACAATAAAAACTCGAAAAATGATTTCAACCAAATATTCCAGTAATCTCATAAGCACAAAGTGTGCCATATTTTATGTAGAGATGCAGCATCCTTAATGTTAATAACTCTATTGTATTTAATAATATTTATTGCTTCTGTCAATAGAAGGTCTAGAAAGTCACGAGGGGCTGAAATTACTTCGGTCTGGGACCACAGAGGAATAGCTTTAGGATTATCGTAAAGAAATTCAACTAGAATAGAGCTATTTTAACAATAGCGAAAAGCTTTGTGTTTGATTTTAATTTAAAATAAAATTATATACGTGTTTTAAAAGTGATTTTATACTTTTTTTAATTATAAATTAGTGAAATCATTTTGAGAAAATTTGTCATTGTGTTCAATATTATCAGTTCTTCCGACACCACCAAATTTCACAGCTGTTTAATGACATACTTGAAATAAAAGTTAAATGCGACGTCGAATAGTTAAGCAACAGCTGTTGTTCATTTAGGACTTTTCATGCAAAACATTCCATGAATAAATAATACAATTGAGAGCAGAGGATTAACTCTTGATATTACTGTCGTCGTTAAAAAATAGTAATTAAAATTTTACATAAAACATAATCATTAACAGAATTTTATCTGAATGTTGTCATTAACAAAATCTTATCTAAATGTAATATAAAAGTTTCCCGTTAAATTATCAATTTCTTTAAATTTAGTAAATAGATAAATAATTTGTTTAAAAATTAAAAAAATATTAAATTGTCTGCGCTGGAAAAAAAAAAAAAAAAAAAAAAACTTGTTGTAGTAATGTAATTAATACTTTCTCTTAAAAGTAATGATTTAATTTAATTAAAAATGTAAAAATTAAATATTTCAGTTGAAATAAAAAATTAAAATACAAAACACCCTTGCGGGGACTCGATCCCAGGACCTCCGTATCAGAAGTCAAGCACACTACCCCAGCACCGTTCGTCCTCACTACAATGCGTGTTTTGTTGGCTTTTATAGAAATAACTAAAACTATTAGGAGGTCATATTTCGCCGCCATGAGGGTTGTTGCAGCAAATTTGTACTGTACCCAATGTTTTTGACCATGCTCTTTAATTTAGGCTTGGTTTGGTTTCAATAGCAATTTTACTGAGTCATACTTCCCTTGTAAGGTTAGATCTTAATCCGATAGAGAACATCTGAAGAATCCTCTCACGTGATGTCTATAAGAATGGGACGCAGTATTATTCAGTACAAGAGCTCAAATCAGCGATCGAGAAAGCCTAGTACAGACTCGCCCCCGAAACCTTCCAAAAGCTCGTGTTATGAATGGAAAACCGCGTATCTGACTCATCAGGTGCATTGGAAACAGCATAGACTAAAGGACTTTTGTGCTTAGTGAAATATAAATATTTTGGTTTAGTGCATAAACTTTTGCGACAGCACAATTTTGATTTTTATATAACTTATTATTTTCCTTTCAGTTAGTTGTTTTAGAATTCGAAACATGAATTTGAAATTAAATTGTTTAGATACAGTAAAACTTTCGAAGCATTCCGGTGTACATCTTTCATTTTATTAAAAGTTTAGCTTTAAAGAAGTATATTCCACTCATATCAATTAATTATAAAAATAAAAATAAACCATACTTTTCAGAATATCAAACTATTTATAAAATATCTTTACATTCCCAAAATATCTTTACATTCCGACGTTTCAGTTAATTTTCAATTTTTAACCATCTTCAGGGAAATGATGTACATAAACTATAAACATAAATCAAATCAAGCCATTCCTGGATATTACAAACACTATTCCTAAAGTTATTAAAACATGATTACATAACTTATATAAAAAAACACTCTATATACATCTAAAAATAAGTTAAGAACATCTAAATAAATCAACATCATGCATATTATAAGAAAAATAAATAAACGGAACTTTAATAAACGGAGTCAAAGGATCACAACGCAGGGTTGCCAGTTATTGCACTGCTTTTTCACGTACTTATAAAACTAATCCCATTGAACCTGATTTTGAAAATGCCCGTAAATTTATAGTACTAACAATAGAAACCAAGCACTACTTTATGAATCTTTTGAAATTATAAAAAGGAAATCTGAAATTTGTAATGATACTTTGTCCATAATCCCCCCCCCCCCTCTCAATTTGGCTTCATTTCTTAGGCTTAAAATAATTTAAGGTAACTCGGTTGTTGTTTTTCTGGCAACCCTGGGTTGTGATCCTTTGACTCCGTTTATTAAAGAGATTTATTTTTCTTATAATGTGCATGATGGTGTTTATTTAGATGTTCTTAACTTATTTTAAGATATATACAGAGTGTTTTTTATATAAGTTATGTAATCATGTTTTAATAGCTTTATGAATAGTGTTTGTAATATCCAGGAATGGCTTGATTTGATTTGTGTTTATAGTTTATGTATATAATTTTCCTGAAGATGGTTGAAAATTGAATATTAACCGAAACGTCGGAAAGTAAAGGTATTTTATACAGCAAAGCACCGCTTATACATCTCTCGTTTATACGTCTTTTGCATTTATACGTCCTTTTAGTGAAGTCCCGATTCATTCCTATTCATTTTAATGCAAAAATTCTTCGTTTATACGTCGCTAATATCGGTTATACGTCTTTTCCACTTTACTACAATTCGCAAAATTTCTCGACCTGTCATTATTTTCCTTTCTAAATAAGACGGATTTTTCCTAGAAAACATCTTAAATGGAGAAACACAGGAAAGATCGAAGAATACTGATCAAAGAACAATTTAGAATGACTTCTGTCTCGAATGATTCACATTACATAATTTCACAATAACAAGGCAGAGTGGCTCCTGCGGTTACGATTTTGGATATTGTTTTCTCGGATATGTTATCTCTTCTTATATTATTCCTCCAATCTCCAATGTAAATGCAGTGTCAACAGAGGTCTGCACTGGCCCGAGGACCGTACCGCAAAACAGAGGTGAATTTTCAAACTGGTTCGACCGCGTCAGCAACGCACAAACGACCTTTTTATTTCAAAGTCTGTAAAAAGAAATCAAAAATTTTCCCAAATAAAAAATTAGAACTTAGTGTATAATCTAAAAATTTCAGAAGTTGGAAAATTAAAAACACAGTTTCTTGCAGTTAGTGTACGTGTACATAATATTACTTCATACAGACGTAATTTTTTCCCCAATGAACTTAATATTAAATTTTCTAATCTATAAATTCATGTTAAAATAATAGTAAAAGAGTATAATAATTATATGTTTGTGTTGTGGAAACGACTGAACGGGGCATGTAATGCTGATCTTGAAATCACTTAAACCTGAGCGAGTCGAGCCGCCCGTGACTAATTTTGTTGTCATCTCGAGTCTGGCCAGCATGAGCATATATTTTACCTCTCATAGGCTTTTACACTTTCAATCTCGGTAAAAGCGTTGTTACTCCCAATCTAAAGTGAAGTAGGTGTAGGATAAACTACTTCCCTATAGTACAGGATAGTTGCACTAAAACGCGGGTACACATGGTTACAAGAATGATACAAGTATACAAAAGAAACATATCAGATGCCAAAATTATCCATAATAACCAAAATGCATATAACTAGGAGAAATAAAATCATTCACAATACTCCCGCCATAATGAGCCAGAAATACCTATATTCGACAGTAAAGAACAGAATAAAAATCAAATTAGCAAGAGAAAGGATTGTCCATTCATAACTAGAACTCCTATTCATAACGAAAACTTTACATGACGTTACATAAAATTAAATGAGGAACATCTCACTAGGGATCGTACATGTTGCATTGTGCAAAAATATCGCTAGATTAGCTATATTCAAACACAGGAAAACAGTACTTTCGTTAATATGTCACATAAAATAAAATGAATTGTATAAAAATTTCACATACGATGGTTTATAGAATTTAAAATTTTATATAAAAAAAAAATAATTGATTACATTTAATTTTTTTATATATTCGTAAATGAGTATAATAAATTTGTTTAAATAAATTATATTATTGGTATAACCTTTTTTTAATATAAACATTTATGTTTTTAAATGATTTTTAGATGCTTATGCTTTAAATTACCATGTTCTCAAATAATCTTTTTTTTTCTTCTTCTTTTATTTGGGTGGTGGTAGTGGTGTTGATATATAAAGCCAATTGAAAACACGAGAGCCCTTGGACTGGAAGGTGTGCCCTCTGTTGGGATCTTTCTAAGGGGTCCTAACCCATATTTACGCGAATTTTGAAAAAAAAAAAACTACGGAAAACTCGGAGCAGCTAGGTCGACAAACAAGAACTGGGATTGAACTTGGCACTTCCCGTCTACCAGCATTGAGCGCAGAAACATTCGGCCCTGTAGGGGCCTCTTTTCTTTAAGACATCCATCAATCGAAGTGTGCATAGATGCCAAGATTTAAAAACACCTTTTTTTTTTTTTTTTTTTTTTTTTTAAATTTATAAATAATGAGTATGAATAAATAACACACCATTCCCGGGATCACAAAAATAGCATAAAATATTATTAAGTATTGCGAGTTACAGCTGTTTTATCTTTTTTATTTTTTATGATTACGTTTTAAAACCCTAATTTCAATAAATCTTCAGATAATTCAAAAGTAATGAAGCTCATATATAAAGTAAATAAGCTAACTTTGAGCCTAAATAATATTTTTTCCTCTTTTCTTTTCTTTTTTTTTTTTTTTTTTTTTTTTTTTTCATAATGAAAAAAATATATATATACAACAACTTTTGCATTTCCCAGGGGAAAAAAAAAAAAAGTAAGTTATGTCATTTTATGTATACATTACGATTTTGTATAAATGCGCCATCTGCTCATTATTGTTTGACAGTAAACAATGAAAAAGACAGTTTATAGAAAAGGATATTATACCAGATATTAAACTATTTTACATTTTCACGCTATGATGTCTGTAAAGTCCCTTTATTCTAGAAGCTTTCAACACAGTTTATTTCTGCTTCCACCCTCGCAAAAATAGAACTGCTCGGAGGCTCATAAAGGAATTCTTAAAAGAAAAGAGAAAAAAAAAAAAAATCTTTAACCTTATCGCTTTCGAGTAAAGGTCAGATTCGTTTCCTTGAACAAAGAAATGTTAAGCTTCAACTTCACATGGAAAGAAATTTAAGTAAATGTGGATATACGGACTATTGAGCATGCATTTTCATAACGCCTCTGATGGAGCTTAACAAAACGACAACGTTTAACTTATTTCTACGCTTGAGAAATTCCGAAATATACTACATTTACTCGCGCAATTTTAGCAATTTGTGTACGCGTATGCAAAATTCGAGATACAAACATATGAATTTTTCATATATTGGAAAATTAGTCAAAGAAATGATTATTTTTCATATTTTATGTGAGTGTAAGTAATTACAAGGCAATAACAATTTTTTATTACATTAATTTTTTCTGAAGTCCAGAGTTTTGAACAGGTTTTGTTATTTCAAACACATTTCGCATCTATTTCGTTAAATCACCACATGCAAACTGGAAACACTAAGCTTGAATTAAACTATCCAAACTCCAAATGATAGAAAATTAGTGCAATCTTTAAATGCAATTATGAAAAAATATTATAATATTAGTAATTCTAATGTCAGTATTCAATCTTATGAAATATAATTGAAAGAAATTCATAGCTACTGATGTTTAAATTTTCGTTATTATTATTACTATTACAAATTTTAAAGAATATTCTGGCCTTTTTTTTGTAAAATTGGGCGCATTGGAACCAGACAAGTAAAACACAAGACAATCAAAACCGATACACACTTAAAGAAATTCATCAGGTAATCCAACTTCTTGCAGAACTAACCCATTCATTCATTAATGGTAGAATTAGGTTCCAACGGTATTTCGACAGGCCTCAAAATGAAAGTGTATATATACATGAAAAACAAGGCCGCAGCCAAGTATGAGAGGGGATGGAGGGGTTACGTCTTCTCCAAAATTTTGCAGATTGGTCGAAAGTTTTTGAGTTATACATTTCATTTTAAACTCTCAACATCTACTAAAGTTTCAACCCCTTCCAAAAAAATTTTCTGGTTACAGCCTTGATGAAAAGCGTCCCATTACTGCAGTTTAAGTGTTAGGATTGTACAATCATAGCCTCCTAAACTAGATGCTTTCCGCGTGGCTCGGAAACTTGGCAACAGTTCAAGCGGTAAACAGCGCCCCACCTGGTACAGATTGCATGACTTTTTTATTCAACAGCCACCAAAAAATTTTTAAAGTGGGATTTGATATACATAAAAGGCGAATAGAAGCGAAGAAACGTCGATTATATATATCATATATCACTTCTTAAAATTATTGGTGACAGTTGAATAAAAAAGTCGCGCCATCTGTACCAGGTAGCGCTTTCTACCGTTTGAACTGTTGCCAAGTCTCCGAGACACGCGATAGGTATCTAGTTTTGGAGGCTATGATTTAACAAAGCAGTATTAAGTGTACTTTTTTTGGACAGCGTTAATAGCTAGTGCTCGGATACTTTTGCTGCCGACAGTAGCTGTGACCCACCGGTGGGTCACGTCGGCGTGAACGTGTTTAAGAGAATAATTTAAATTAAAAAATATTTAATATGCTTAATTTATATAAATTAAATATTCTAATTAAATTTAAATATTAAATTAAATTAAATTTTTAAAGTATTTAAACATAATAAATAAATAAATAAATAAGGTAAACGCACCAGTAGTGGACCCTGAACCAGTAGTGGTCACTTTTAATTTTAAACTCGGAAAATAAACTACCTAATAATTCTGAAGATTAGAGCAATGTTCAGGGAGGAAGTTATAGAGTTATAGTCCTCTACTGTTAAACCCTTTAACTAAAAATAATTCCGGCCATTAGTTTTAAAATAATGTTAGTTTAACTAAAAAAATTTGCACTTTTTGTGATTTTCCCGTTTTCTTCTTATCACTTTGAATAAGGTTGGTTGGTTGGTTGGGTTTTACGTCGCACGAGTGCTGCGCAGATGGGGAATTGGCGACGGTCTGGGACTCACCCCCAGAGGTGGTCCGGAGGCATGGCATCGCAATTTTGATCCTCCACGGAAGGGATGGCTCTCCCGCTTCGGTGACCCCCAGAGGTATAATTTTTGATGGGAACATGGAGGACATTGCGGCCGCGACAGATTTTACGTGCACCAGCCACCATTAGTGTACACGACGGTCTTTGGCCGGCTCGAGTACCGAACCCGCAATCTTCGAATTACGAGGCCGGCGCTCTACCGACTGGGCTACCGCGGCCCCACTTTGAATAAGGAAATTAAATTTTATTTGCTCTCTCTCTGCTTATTTTTAATTGATTTCTTCTACCTTTTGCTTTCATATGACTAAAATAAGTATGCAGAAATCTTTTCTTTTTCTGTTTTTTAAATCTTGTATTAACACATAGTATTTTTATGGGTGTCCTCTACTGGTACCAAAAAATGTCATCATGACCAATAGTGCCCAGCCCTGTCTACTACTGGCTCATGTGACTTTTAAGGTCAGATCCAGTAGTGGACACAATTCTGTAATCTCGCAGTTTTAGAGTTGAATTCGGTGTTTTTAAACGTCACTCTAAAGCTACGCATTTAGCAATTGACGCCGGTCTGGGACTCACTCCTAGGATAGTAAGGAGACATGCTATCACAATTTTGATCTTCTGCGGAGAAGGTGGATCCCAGGCTTTCCCAAATTTAGAAAACTGAACAAAATGGAAATTCTCTTGAATCATGATATAATCTTGGGACATTTTAATTTTTTTATTCCATTTTCTTTTCAGGGGGGGGGGGGTCAAAATTGGACTTGTTGGTTAAGTTCAGTTCCCACTGAAACATCTACATTGAAATAGCATAATTGTGGTCAGTATTTAGAGGGTTGAGCATGAGTGAATTTTATGTCGCAGTAGGGCTACAGTATGGGCAGTTAAAGACGGTCTGAAACTCATCCCCTAAGAATAGTCCGGAGACATTTGATAACCCACAGAAGTTTAACTTTGATGGGAAAATGGAGGACACTGCGGCCGCAAAGAGAAAATTGTGATGGGATGTCTACTGACTAGCCTTATTAGTGATAAATCTACTGTCTCCAATAAAACTGCTCGGCATTCCAAATTGCCCCCAACACCATTTTGGCAAACTCTTATGTAAAATGACCTCATGATTCCGAATATGACGGCCATTTTGCTCTATCACTCCTATTTTTATCACTTTTCGGTAATTTTGTGGCTATAAATTTGATTTTTAGGAGAAGGGTGGAGGGAGGATTATTTTAACTGTTAAATATCTTCTGAGGGGCTACAGAGTTGGCAAATTCTAAAACATGAACATTTGTGGCAAGGGGGAAATTTAGAGGAATATTTGCCACAGAAATTATCTATTACATTTCTTATATTTTTTAAATCTATTATTAATGTTATTAAATAAACATTATGGTTTTTTTTTTTTTTTTTTTTTTTTGCTTTTAGGTGTTAAATTAATTTTTCTTTCATTCTCCAAATCAAATTCATGGTCATAAAACTACTGAACAGTGATAAAAATTGAGGGAGGGGGGGGGGGGTGTTTCTAGAAAACGATGGGGGACTGAGCAAAATGGAAGTCATATTTGGATTCAGGAGGACAGGAGGTCATTTTACATAAGAAACAGCAAGAATAGTATCAGAGCTCGTTTTTTTTTTTTTTTTTTTGCAGCGCAGTGTAACTAATAGTGTAGCACTAATGCGACGTAAAATTCACTCAAATTTCAGCCCTAAATGTTGGCCCCAACGGGGATTCATGTATGTGAGGACAAACTGCTAAAACAGGTCTGTCCCAAAGACATAGAAATGCTTGGTCACCTTAATTTTAAAGCAAAAATTCAAAGGAGTCCACTACTGGAACAAAAAAGGGTCCACTATTGGGTTTTTAGTGTGTCTACTACTGGCTCATTTTAAGCTCTCCGGATTTTTGATTTTTTACATATATAAATGCTACAATTAACAATTTTCATGATACAGTCGGGTTAAGAAAGAGTTAGTAAAGGTGTGAAATATTAATTATTTTTTGAGACTCTAAAATTTAGGAAATTTCACACAAAATAGCGGGAAAATGCCCTTAAAGTGTCCACTACTGGTGCGTTTACCTTAAATAAATATTTTAAATTTTTATCGTAATCTAACAAGGAAACTCTTTCAAGTACTAACCGCCGATTTTCTTGAATGAATCAAAGAATGCCGGGTATTGGGGTTGTAACAATGTTGCTATCTGATTGGTTGGCAATATGTTGACGCAATTTTTGAATTCTCTCATCTATTAAGGGTCCAGGGCCCCCTACAGACCTCTTCGGAAGTCGGATCCCACTTCAGCATGTGTTGTTATTGGAGTTATACGTGCATGCAGAATTTTAATTCAGTTGGATGATAGGAAACGCATAAATTTCAAAATCATATTTCAGACTTGCCAACCAATTTTAATAAAAAAAAAGGAAGATTTTTGTTGAAAAACCATAAGATTTCATTAAAAAAGGGAAGATTTTTTTTTCTTTGACGTATTAAACAATACAGTTTTACAATTTTAATATTTTGAAGCAATCTATAAAAAGGTTTTACTATAGATTGATTATACTAAATATATAAAAGTTTTAAACGAAGTTATACCTCTTCAACATATAAATATCTACAAAACAGAATCTGTAAGAAATTTATTTAGCAATAGACAAAAAAACTTAGTTAAGTTAAAGTAAATAATAAAAAAGTAAATAAAATAAGAAAGAGAATTGATACCTAATAGTGTAGAAAGAAATGCACTCACTAAGCAGCTGTCACATATTTTCTATTAAACATTTTTAGTTTCCATTAACTGTTGAAAAAAAAAAAAATCCCTGGACAATTTTCAAAAAAATATTAGTGACTATTACCAGAAATGTTCCTCTAGAGAGAAAAAAAATACATCTACTTCCACAGTATGATGTCATGTTACTGCCGATCATGATAGAAATTCAGGTAGAAATCATTGTTTACATGCATATTTTCACGATCCTTAAGCATCTGAATTTTGATATGAAGCTAAACAAAAAAAGTCATTTGTGAGAAAGGAAATATTTGTTTTTCCAGGTTTTATAATTGATTTTCCCTGACTTTTGATGAAAATTTTTATTTTCCCTGAATTTTTTTTTAACAAAATCCTACTTTCCTGAGTATTGCAGGTTTTCCAGGTTATCCCTGATGAGTATGAACCCTGTTCAAGCTTTCCCCCTCCCCCCCCCCCCAAATCATAAATGTGATTTTTAAAATTAGAAATTAGCTGAAAATTTTTCGCTAACATTGTTGGTCGGTTGATTAGTTAAATATTGATAATGTCACTTTCAATAAATTGGCGACATAAATATTTATATGTATAATTTTTAACTACATTAAGCAATTTCAGAATTTTTTCCTTAACATAAATAATAATAATAACTGCAATAACTTTTATATCCACATAAAACCTCAATAAAATTTCATGCCAACAGAAAAACAACTTTTTTAAACAAATATAGGATATGATTTTTGTGTATGTACATTAATCATACATATAAAAAAAAAAAAGTAGCAGTAGACAATTATCAGTTTCAAACGTGCATAAAACCAACTGAGTATTAATTTTCTTAAATTGATTTGGGAAAAATTTTCCTACCTGAAAAAATTATTCTTCATTTTTTCCCCCATGTTTACACATTTGGTATAAATATGACATACAAATATTTAATTTAATTGAGGAAAAATAAACAGATTCATTAAATTCAGCAATAAAGGTCTAAAAATAATTACATATGTCAGAAATATTGAGCACTTCCATTGATTTATTGTTTCTAGAATTGATCATTGATCACAATCCAGGGAAGGGAGGGGGGGGGGGAATACAAAAATAATTACAGAGTAAGAAATATTAAACTCTTTCAACTCTACTTTTAGAGTCTAATGAAAAAAGTTTAAAATTAATATTATCATTTATGTTGCAGATGGATAAAGATTAGGAAACAAAAGACTTCTGCAGAACATTTGATTGCTGATCACTAGTTGGAGATAAATAAAGGGGGGGGGGGGGGCAAAAAATAATTACATCAGCAAGAAATATTTAACAATTCTATTTCTTTACATGTTATAGAATCTTAGAATCTCATAAAACAAGTTTGAAATGAATATTGACATTTATGTTATGGATGGAGAAAGATTGGAAATCGGGACTTTTGGTAGAATATTTGGGATTTCTTTTTAAAACGAACGATATTCGAGACTTTTTTAAAAATGGAAGATTTCATTATCTGTCCGGAAGACCGGAAGATACGTTAAAAAACCGGAAGCCTTCCGGGAAAACCGGAAAAGTTGACAAGTATGATATTTTAACCGCATTTTATTTTAAAGAAAAATTTGATTTAAGGCCCCTGCTTTAATCACATTACTGCTTGAGCACGTACTGCATAGAATGATTATATAGCTATCTAATCGTCCCACCTTGTTCTGAGAAAATAATAATAAAATTAATAAATAAATAAAGACGTATAAAGGGAAGAAAGAAAAGCCAAACAGCGATAAATGCGCCAAAGATGGATACCCTACTTCAAGGAAGATAGGACTAAGACTCCTATATGATAAGAGACCGCCATTTTCTATCCCGCCTGGGAAAGGGTTGGCGGTAGAAAAAGCTAGGGGCGTGTTCAGTAGAGCGCCCGATCCATGACCGGTCGAAAGATTCCGAGCCAAAGCGTTCAGTGGTGTCGACCGATCGAGAGCGATCCAGAGTCACATCGTTCAGTGGAATGGACCGATCTCGACCGGTCGTGGATCAGAAAGCCCAGAAAAATTTCTTGATCCATTGGGTCACGTGATGGATCAAATGCGCAATAGGTTGAAAATCAGGCTCTGATTGACATTACGCAGTGAAAACCTGAACAATGAACACCTGTTTTTGACAATGATTGTTTATTTGTTTGATTAGCTGAGGATTAATACAGATGTACCTATTTATATGCCTTGTTTGTGCTGTAGAAAATAAGGTAAGTAATTCCATAAAATGCTAAACTATATTATGTTTATTTATTTATTGTGTAAAAAAGATTTTTTACGTAATAACGATTTTCGATACGTAATTTTTTTTATTGATGAACGTAACATTCAAACATAAAATTAAAACAAAAATTTACACAATTTTAATTGAAACAAAAAAAAAATATATATATTTTTTTTTTAATTCGGACGCTATCATATTTTGTTAATTTAATATATAAAAATAAGCTGGGAAGAATTATATTTCTTTTTTTTTTTCAGACAAAGCTTTTCATTCATGCGATTGTTTTTTGTTTACAAATAGAAAAGTTTGTAAACGATTGTATTTTTTACCTTTAAAACAATAAGTTAACTATAAGTAAATAAATTAAAATCCTTCCACATATTTTTAATTTAGGTAAAAATAAGTTTAAGATGTCAATTATTAAATTTAATAAACCAAACAGACTGTAAAAAAAGTAGCTATAAAATTATGCAGTGTTGTTTACATTGCTAGTTTATTTTAATATTTAGTCGGTAATAAGAGAAAAATCTCTTTATATTGATTCATAAATCGAAGAAGAAAGTAAGATTATTTTTTATATAAATCCATTACTGAACAGCATATTTCATATTTTATATAATTTATTATTATTTTTTTTTTTTTTCAAAAACGTTTTTGTTGTACATTTCTGTTCATAATAAAATTCGAAGGGAAAGAAAGGTGTTTTAAGTGCTCATTTAAGATAAATCTACTCTGCTCCTTTAAAAATAAATGTAACGTAACATTCTTAACATTTTCATGATTAAAATTTATACGTGAATTTAGAAAAATCATAACCAAAGTAATGTATATTAGTAATTTGTCAGTACAATCAATTAATAGCTTCTTATTTTTTGTTAGCAGAGTACAGAATTCTACATTAATAAGAAAGAAGTAAAACTGTTATTACATAAAAGATCTTTCTTTCTTTTTTTTTTTTTTAAAGAAAAAACATAATATAGTTTAGCATTTTATGGAATTACGTATTAAAAGTCCAGACAAAATAAACAGAAATACAATAACTTGCTAATTGCTAATACAGGTCAAATTAGATAGATGGCGCTGCTCCTATCACGTCAAAATTTTTCCAAAGCGTTCAGTAGATTCCTGGCCCGATCCAAGACCGGTCCAGGATCAGTGACGTCATCGCCCGGTCGAATTGATCCATCTCGGGCGCTCTACTGAACACGCTCTAGGTTACCTTATTAGCGTTGTTATCGCCTTTAAACTTCTATACAGATCAAGTGAGCTAGAACTTCTTATCACGAAACAAACAAGTTGGCAATTTTAAGAACATCGCCAACATTCTCAAAACTGCAACCCTTCACGTTAAAAAATAATGTAATATTAAAGTTAATTTTAAAAGAATTTAAAGTAATAACTTAATAAAACAGTAAATTCATATTAAATTTGTCCAGAAACTTTGAAAATAAAATGAAATAATTTGAAAATAAGGGAAATCTTACGCTACTAAGCTGTGCTCCTGCTC
Source organism: Salticus scenicus (assembly GCA_963930645.1). NCBI lineage: Eukaryota > Metazoa > Arthropoda > Arachnida > Araneae > Salticidae > Salticus > Salticus scenicus. The sequence goes on from OZ005657.1 coordinate 275,345,661, forward strand.
CGGGTATCCACGAGTTACATCTGCAATTTATAATCCACTTTTTCCTTCTTTCTGGATTAGAAGAAAATATAAACAGGTGGTGCCCTTTTCTGGAGTTATTCGTGCAATTTATTGCCGAAAAACCACCAATAATAAATAGTCAGCCGGTCTTGTGGGATAGAAAATGGCGGATGCGTCAGCCTGTCTATGTAGGAGTTCTAGATAGGACAACATAGGACCAATTGCTAGCAATTCGCTAGTCGGGGTTTGTAAGCATTAGAGTACAGTCGGCGGCAAAAGTATCCGAGCACTAACAAAAATTCCTACATAAAAAAAAAGGGCACTTAATACTGTTTTGTTAAATAAATACTTGTCGAATCATGTTCTTAGACTGACTAATAACAGGATTCGAAAAGGATTTATTTAACAAAACTGTACTAAGCGTGCTTTTTTTATATAGGAATTTTTGCTAGTGCTCGAATACTTTTGCTGCCGACTGTATTGACGTGCGGCTTCTTCTTTATTATTATTTTATGGACGAAACGCTAGTTATCAAATATCACTTCTCAAAATTATTGGTGATTATTGAATAAAAAAGTCCCTAAGTCTGGCAACACTGCGCTATATGACAAAGAAAATGACACAAGTTAATGTCAATCTTGAGTTTATATCATTGAAAAATATGTATGAAGTGATCCGAAATGCAAGAAAAGTGTCACATCTCTATCTAGAAAATTAACTGATTGGCACTTGTGTCAGCTTTATCGTTATATTTAATACGTTGAGCGCCATGTTAACCATCGGTGGCTGACAGTGTCAAACATGATATAAAGCCGCGTCAACCATCGGTGGTTGACAGTGTAAAATATGATATAAAACTAAAAATATTACATTGTTTTAAGTAATTATTGAAAATTTATTGAAAATTTACTTAATTTTTATTTATTACAGGATAATATCAATAAGGAATTTTAATGGATTTTATTAAGAATTCGCGTAGCGCTCAACGTGTTAACTTGATTTTTCTCAAACTACTGCATTTTTAAGTTGCGTCACTTTTCTTGCCAGGGTGCGATATAAAAGAGTAACTGTGTTAGTTTGATGGCGTCACATAAGCACTGATTTAGATTGAAGTGCGAATTTCGTTTATAATATTATAAAAATCTACAGATTTTTTTTTTTTTTTTTTTTTAAGTTTGTTTACGGCATATCTTGTGAAAAAAGTATATATTATATAGTACTATAAGTATATAGTACTATATTTTATAATCTTGAAAACTACGAATTTTAGACTATTCTAATACAATAGCCTCCGGTACAACGAGGTGGCAAGGCAGTGTTGCCAGACTTGGGGAATTTTTTATCCAATAGTCACCAATAATTTTGAGAAGTAATATTTGATATACATAATAGACGATTAATCTTCGAAGTGATTAGACAACCGTTACTATTACAATTTTGTTGTAGTTGCGGATATTGAATAAAAAAGAAACCTGGCAACACTGGGGCAGGGTTGCCAGATGAATACAACAATTTCATTTTTTAACACCATTAATTTTATATCAAAGCAACCACTTTATACAAAAACTAAATCGGGCGTAATTAAATCAATACATTGAGACCCTAAAAATTTAGTGGTGGTAAAAAATAAAATTGCAGTATTTATTTGGCAGCCCTGCCTCCGCTTTGTACGGGAGTCTACTGTACACTTTTTATTAACTGTATGTGGGACAAGCGCCACTGTCGCGCCGTAACCCTGATAACATCCTGAATCTCAGAAAATATTTTGTAATCATAAAATATGAAAAAAAAAAAAAAAAAAAAAAATCGAATTTCATTCTAGAAACTACAAATAAATAGTGACGAAAGAAATCACGGGCCTGCATACATGTTCAGGTCTATTGCCCCATTAAAAATGTTTTTAATCTTTCATTGTATAGATCATTTTATTTAAGTAGAAATATATGTATCTGTGTAAAATATTCTACATTTACCTAAGAATAAAACGGTTGCTTTAAAGGAACTTCATTTAAATTTTTCTACTGTCTATAGAAATTTAAGATCAAATTTAGGTCATTTTAATGGAGCGATACCAAATATCGTGTTGATGGAAAATTTTGACCTATTTTTGGTGTTAAGAAAGCAAAAATAATATTTTTTCTGATTATATTACCAAATATTTGCATTGTTTAAAGAAATAATTTAAACGAGTAATTGTGAGGAATATGGGTTATTAGATTGTAGCAAATAAGTTTTGTTAAACGTTAAAAACGACAGATAATGATTTTTTTTTTTTGGGGGGGGGGAGGGGGTAGAGAACCAAGAATGCTTATCATACGCAAAAGTAGATATGTGCTGTGTATGTCGATACTGAATGAGTCGTAAATGTTTCAGTTTCCTAATAATATTTTTTGGATTAGCGAAGCACCACGTTCTCGATCACCGACTAACACAATCACAATGACGTATTGATTCTAATTAAAAGTGATTGGCATGGGATAACTTGAGAAATAGCAAAATTCTTGCAATCAAACAGTCAAGGTAATTACACTAACTTAAAGTGTTAAGTAAGGCTGGTTGTTGATGGACGGTAGCTGAGTGGACCAACGGAGAAAAATTTGATTGACTAACAGTCTACTTGCAATTCACTGTTGAAGAACCATGAATTGAAAATTTTTAAAGTGCTTGGTTAAAGGTGATGAATAATGGATTTTGTATTATAATATTAAGTATAGGATACCAGTTTAAGTACGTACGTGCTTCATGAACCAAATAAAATGTCATTTTACATTCAAAGAATGTTCTGCTATGCATTTGGTGAGAATTCGACGCAAATCGTTCATTATGAGCTGTTATCCGAAAACTGAACTATTATTTCAAACATTCAAAGAAATATTGTTCAGAGCTAAATTAACTAAATGACCAACAATTGCTTGAATCAAGCTGAAAAAAAAAGGGGGGGGGGAGGGATTGTTTTCAGTCCGAACTATATCAAATCATGGCACTCTGACAACAATCCAATGACTTTTTCTTAAATTGCTTGGAAATATATTGGCCTATTTACCACTTTTTTCCGGCATTGCACTCTATAATTGCCATTTATAATTTCAAAAAAATTTCAGAATCCAAATGTTTAAATCTTCACTTCGATGGTACAGTTAAAAGCCATCTGGTTTAGTTTTTCAACCAGAAATCTCAAATATACTGTCATTTATTATATAGATAATTACAGCTACCAGAGATATGGATAAACGATAAAACAGGACAGTCATATTACATAGTGCCCTACCAAGACCGCTCAAACTCAACACAATCAGATTTCTTTCTTTAAATGCATTATGGAAAAGTTATAGTAATAAAGTGATAATATTATAATTATTATAGTATACAGTTATAGTAAAAAATGGGTGAAATGGGTGGAATTAAAAAGTGCACGTCTATGTAAGAATTAAAAAAAAATTGTTACATTTTTATTTTTAATTTTCAATATATTGCAAAATTCTCTATTAAACGTTCACAAAAATATTAAGTCTTTCCTAAAATAACTGTAGAAGTTTTAGCATTTTGAAGATCATGAATTCATGAACAAGTGCAAACTGAGAAAACATAAAGATTTCAAATCTGTAAAAAAAATGCATCAAAAAGCATAAAAATTGTTGCCTGAATATATATTTTATTGAATTAACCTAATATAATTCAATTTAAAAATATTAAATGAAAATATAAGCTTTTATATGAAACCTTCAGTAATGCCAAGTCCCCTTAAAACCAGTTGTGTATTAACATTTTATAATTTCTTACAACTAATGTTGGTATTGGGCATTGAGGCTGATTTATTACACGAGGGTCCTAGGCCTGGGTGATGTGCCCACCGAGGGTTATTTTTAAGTGCCTTAGCCCGTATTTACGCGCTTTTCGGAGAAATCTTTGAACAGAAAATATAACTACATTTACACTGTTATTTATTTTTAAGATACATTTAAAATTGTTTATTGGTAAAAACATGGACGAAATTGACAAAAAGATAAAAATACAGAATCTACATACAAAGGCAAGACATTGAAAACGAAATACTAGAAAATTTGCATGACAAAATAACATTTTTAAAATAATAAATATATTTGTTAATCTCCAATCTCTCTCTCTCTCTCTCTGTGTATATATATATATATATATATGTGTGTGTGTGTGTGTGTGTGTGTGTGCTATTATTCTTTATTATTCAGTCATTGATATAGATAGGTAAAGGTTTTATTGATTACCTGATGTAAAAAATTATACACAAGAAATACCAAATAAGTTGGGAAAAATGTAAAGCTAAATCCAGAAAAGGCTGGAAAATCTTGTACCTGTAAAAGAAAACTGAATAGAAGCTCAATAAATCGATAGAAGAAAACACATGACGAAACTTTAATTTTAATTGAAGTAATGAACTAGACATTCTTCATTTCAAGATCTACACTACTTAAGTGTTTAAAATTAAGTAAACAAATGGTAGATAATGAAAGGAAATGGCGAAGTATAGATTTATGAGATATCGTGGCGCCTGTTGTATTAATTACTAACTCACTTTAAAATGATAAATATGTATAGATAAATCACATTTGCTATACAATGTTTCGTAATATTCTTTCATTTGAAAATTTATAAATTTTATTTCCAAATGTTCATTTTTCAAGTAATTTTAATTTAAATTCGAGATAAAATAAGAAAATTTTATTTAAAGAACATTTAAACATATTAGTTAATTTTGTTAATGTGCTTACGTATTGCATACGTGAAGTCTCGCAAATCACAATTATATCAAACATTAATCCAAGATGTATCTTTTAAGTTATTAGTTTTGTATTCAACAAAAAACAAAACTGCACTTTTTTAAGGTCTTTCACATGGACAAACGATTTTATAGACCGAAATTAGACCCATTCTAAAATGATAGTTATAAATGAAAGAGCGTCCATCTGGTGGCCAAATGCTTAGCTTTCTGGTCTTCAATTGCCAGGTGCTAGGTTCGAATCCCGGTGCAAGCGTGGAGGTTCGTAATGATTTAGAATCCCATTTAACACGCTGAGCGCCATGTCAGCCATCGGTGGCTGACAGTGTCAAATATGATATAAAGCCGCGTCATAAAACTAAAGATATTACACTGTTTTAAGTAATTACTGAAAATTTATTTAAAATTTACTTAATTTTTATTTATTACAGGATAATATCATTAAGGAATTTTAATGGATTTTATTAAGAATTCGCGTGGCGCTCAACGTGTTAAGCCGTAGATCCTGGTCTAAAAAAAATTAAACGACAACCCCGACCTTAAATGCAAGGAAATTAATAACATATATAAATTATTAAAACACGGTTTACAGTGATATCTGTAACATATATTTATTTTTTATTTAAAAACTTTATATGAAAAATGAAAATAATAAAGCACGCTGTTATTTATACTTGAAATAAAATTCTTGTAATCTACCTTAAAAATCTGGACTATCTTGTAAAAAATCGAACCTACCTGAACTTGACCAAGGCCTTCTAGATAGTTAAGAAGGCCTCGACTTGACCTACAAAGATCAAAATTGAGCCCAAACAGAATACACAGCGAAAATAATTCAATCAGACCTGAACCGGAACCGCAAAAATGCTATAAGTTAACGTGACCCGAATCGTGTTTCATATTCATGGTGCATTAATAAACTATGATACCAGTAAAGCCTCTATACATTAAAAACCTTTGTATATCGAACTTTATTAATCCTCGTAGCCAATACGTAAAATATGTTTCTGTATATCGAAAGAAGTTTCTATATATCGATTCATTTCTGGTCGAGTTTCAATACAAATCAGGGATTTATACTTCATATTAATATAAACGGAGGAATGGTAAAGGTTTATATTAAATGACTTGCTGTTGAAAGCATTGTAAATTCATTTCAACCAGATCAACGTGACACAAAAGCCGATGATGGTGAAATATACTGCAAGATATTTAAAAATAAATAAATATATGTAAGCAGCACTTGATGCGATTCGTCTTGGTTTTCAATTTACTCATTTGCTGAAAATATCCTTTATGAAATAGTCAATAAATTCAATAAAGGTAAGTTAATTTTATTCTTTATTATCTAAATCTTCAACACAATAAGATATTTTATTATTATTATATTTTTAGGGGTGAGGGGCATGTATAGTCCGTTTTCCATGCTAATTACTTATTTTCACTCGATAAATCTATAATAGAATAATTTCAGATAATGTGTACCTAATTTAATAGAGGAATAAAATATGCTTTAAAAAAGGAAGTGTCTTTTATTATAATTAACTATTAATATATGCACGTACAAAAGTCCATTTCCATATATAAACATTTCTATACATCCAATCCCTCCCCCAGAATATCTTCGATAAGTTGATATTCCATTGCATATCTTTTCTTTTCCTTTTTTTTTTTTTTTTTTTTTTTTTTTGTTCTCATCTGGTTGACGAAATAGTTAACTCGCTGACCCTTCATTCTCTGGTGCCAGGACTGAAACCATGTCTAACATGGATGTTCGCAGTAGTCGCGGAATACACATTCGGCCGTAGATCCCGATCTAATTAGACTTTTTGTTAGTGTGCTAAAAACAATTGCAGAGTGACAACCCAAACCCTTCTTTAGGAGAGTAATTTATCTTACTGTAATTTCTTTATTGAATATTTATTTAAAAGAAATTCTTTTGTTTTATTGGGCATTCACTTTCACAGGTTCTTGTACATAATTTAAATTAAAAAAAAATTATGTGCTCTTCATGGAGGTTTTTCTAAGGGGCCTAACGCGAGTTTCGGACAAAACAAAGTTCGAGAAAACTCTGAACGGCTAGATCGACGAGCGTGACTTGGGCTCGAATCCGGTACTTCCAGCTTCAAGAACAGAACCTGCAGGCCACTGCTGGAGCTTGATTATCGGGGGACACGGGATGTTTTGCTTATCACATAATTTCCGATAAAAAGTTACGAGTATTTTTTAAAGGCAAAAAAATAACATAATATACAAAAGAAACGGAATAAATTAAATTAATAATATAAAGAGCAGAGGAGAAATATGAGTGACATTGAACTCATGACATCATTGTTTAAAATATTTTAAAATTTCAAGTGGTCCAATTTTTTTTGCGTATAGTAAGATATACCCATAGTTGTGTCTATAAAATTTAAAGTTATAGCTAGTTTTACATAAGCAAATAAATAAATAAATAAATAAATTAAATAAATAAATAAATAATAATACAGAGCAAAAAATCAAATTTATTTTGATGAAAGGCATCCTTTTTCTTAAATTACTTGTTAGTCTTCTTCTATATAAATAAAGAGAAGTGTCTGTGTGTGTGTCTGTCTGCGCTCTGGTGCTCACACTATTGATCGCAGAGCTTCCAAATTTGCCATACAGGTACCTGGTACCCTGCAGGTGTGCACCTCATCGAGATTTTTTTCGAATTTCGAATTTGAATTTTTTAAATTAATGTTTTTTCGATTTTAAATATTGGCTTTAATGCTTCATTTTTCATAAATTTAATTCTTTGATTGTAATCGTCTAGCAACGGTTATTTCACTATTTATTTTCTATTTAATACATTCATTTGAAGGCGATTTTTTTTTTTTGTAATATTTATTGAAAATCAAATAGTAATGCAATATAAATAAATTGTTACGTTTATGTATAATTTTTATAGTGTAACAACTTTTTATTTTCCATTTTAAATTAATTCCTTTAAAACAAAAATAATTTTTTTTTTTTTTTTTTTTTTTTTTTTAACTGATTAAAATTTATTTGTTTTTCGTGTATTTAATTCCTTTTAAAAGAAAATCTACTCTTTATTTTATTTTGTTATACTGGTCGGAATCAAATCTTAATACAGTGTAAATAACGGGGGCTATAAAAAACATGATTCAAAAACAAAAACATATAATAGATGCTGAGATACAGTCATCTTTAAAATCGTAGTTCTTAAATAGCAGAAGATCCACATGTCGTCGATAAATACCCAGATTGAAGTGCCCGGGAAAGACCTTTTTGCAGACAGTGGGAACCTGGACCCCTGATGCAGCACGGACGGAAAAAAGAGCTGCCGTAGGCAGCGGGTACTCGAAGCAAGGTCTAGAGCAATTTCAATGTTTATTTATTTATTTATAAATTATTATTTTTTTTTTTATTAAGTTTTTATTTATAATGTGATGTAAAAAATAAATACTGATCCAATTCTTTTGAAAATTCATTTAAATATAGTGACCAGCGAAGCGGTCGTAGCCTGCTAGTATATCATATTTAGAGTTGAAGTAAGACAAACTTAACAGTAGATCTAGCTAAACAATGGATTTCAATCATTCGATTATTACATAAATTTCGACTAAAATTATTGTGAAAACTGTATTTTAATAGTGTTTTCATATTTTCACCGGATGTTTTAATATCAGATTAAACCTAGAATATTAACCTTTACATTCAGTAACACTAACCATGCATAAAATTTAGTCACTCGATATTGCAGGGTTGCCACAAAAGATTTAGAACAAAAATAGTTGCTTTAGTAGCCTAGAAGCATTAAAATAGTTGCCTAGATAGTAGCCTAACGACCAAAATACAAGCTTAAATATTCACTTGCTAACGAACATTAAAGGATAAAAGCCATATGCATTTTCTTACTATTCAATTTATTATATCATTAAAAAAATCTTCAAAATAAAATAGTTTTAAGTAATAGAAATGTATTTAAAACTAGATTTACTAAGTAATTCATAAAAATAGAAAAATACTGAAAATATAAAAAATGTCCACCTTAGACAAAGTTGAATTAATTTATGAAATGCTAAATAACTAATATTATAATGAAAATATTATATATGAATATATTATAATGAATATATTATAATGAATTTATATGAAATGCTAAATAACTACTATATATACATATATTTTTACTCCATTCTAAAAGAGGTAATAGAAAAAGTAATCTGAAAAAAAAAAAAATTACCATTTTTTTTTTCTTTTTCAATGTATAAAAAAATTAATAATAACCATAAATAAATATCTTCTATTAAAAACATTAATTACTCAAAACATGTCTAAACTTTTGAGATTTAAATTAGTAAGAAAATTTTCACATATTTTTGTAAAAAGTATTTTATTACATTTATTTAAAAAATTATTTTTAGGCTTTTTTGAACACGAATGATTTTGATCACATCCAACATTGTTTTCTTTTATTAAAAATTTTAATTGATTTTTTGTTCATTAGCTTTAAAAAAAAAAAAAAAAAAAAAAAAAAAAAATGAAGGCTTTTTAAACATGCTCTGTTGTAATCTGATACTCTGTATATATGTAGCATTAACAGCGAACAATACCTAATCTCGCCGACAGTAAGGCTCATGTTATTTTACAGCAAAATCAGTTTCCCCAATTACTCACGACCTACTGTATTTTTTTTTTTTTTTTTTTTTTTTATTCCATTTTCACATTCAGAAAATTCACAATCATGAAATTAGTACTCGTTTGTTAAATGTTATTTATGAGTTAAAAAGCGAAAAAATAACTATAAATAATTTTTAAGCCAGAAAATAAATTATTAAAAGTGAAAAATCAATTCTTTTAAAACAACTACTAATTTAATTATTGTGATTTTTTTTTAATGTGAAAACTGAATTTAAAAATATATACTAGGCAATGAGTCATTGTGAAAACCACGGAGTAAGAAATAACTGGAGGGGAAACTCCAATGGCCGAAACCTTGAAAAACTGCAATATACTTTTAGGTAATATCGATGGCGCCACTCGCCGGTAGAACTCCGATTATCTTCGTTCCGTTATTCTTTTCAATTGCAAAAATGTTCATTTAATAACTTTCTTAAACGAAAATAATGATTTTTGAGAAAGTCAACGAAAAATGAATTCGATTACACAGAGTTTTCTTAACAACATATACTTTTTACAAGAAGTATGTGATAATTGTTATTTTTAAAAAGCTAGTTTTGTATAAGCTGTCATCAAAAGGAAAATTAATTAAAAGTTTGAAAAAGTAAATTTTAGACCTCATTCGTGGTGTGATGTTGGGGCGAATTGACAGCACTTGGGTTTTAGGCCTGAGTAGAATGCCCTCCCTCAGTGTGTCTCTTTATGGGATACTAGCCAGTAGTTATGCAAGTTGCGGAGAAAATCACGGAAATCTCCGATCGGCTAGGTCCGCGAGCGCGACATGGAATTAAACTCGACATTTCCCGTCTATCAGCTTGAAAAGAACACCATATTAAAGAAAAACACTCTGTTTACGGTAGGTGCCCTATTGTCTTCGTTCTGTAATGCTTTTCACTTGCGAAAATGTCCATATAAAAAAGTTTTTTAACAAAAAGAATGATTTTTGAGAAATTCACGAAAAATGAATTTAATTATACTGGGTTTACTTAACAACATATATTTTTTTACAAAAAGTATGCGAGGCTTATTATTTTAAAAAAGCCAGTTTTGTGTAAGTTGTCGTCAAAATGAAGATTAATCAAAGGGATATTCAATTTCAAATAATTTATAGAAGCAATATATATATATATTTAAATATATTTTATAATTTTTATTACATTACATTATTATTATTATTTAATCCCACTGAAATACGAAATGCATTCTATTAAAAAAAGTCTACATAAAACAATCAATATTTTTAATTTAAGATGGAATGCAATTTTAGAGTCTTAGGCCAATCAGGTCTTAGACCTGAGTAACCCTGCCCTCCATAGTAGTTTTTTTTTTAAAAAGTATATTTACATTGTATTCCTGCGAGCTTCGGAGAAAACCACAGAAAACACAGTGCGATAGGTTGGTGAACGCGACTTGTTTTCAAACTCAGCACTTCACGTCAAACAACTTTGAGAACATAGCCATTCGATCAATCGTGGCCGTGGGGCAGGTAAAAAACAAAATTCTTTAAAAATATATGTTTAGACGAAATAATATGTTGATGTTAAGGCAATTATGTGTCCTAATATGTGTTAAGTTATGTGTTAAGTTATGTGTTAAGTTATGTGTCCTCAACACATAACCCAAGGAGTGAAAAGCGAGGGACTTTCTAAGGGATCCCAGCACATATTTACCTGAATTTCAGAGAAAACCACGGAAAACTTCGAACGGCTATTTGACGAGCACAACCTAAAATCGAACCCAGCACTTCTAATCTACCAATTTCAAAAGCAGTATCTCGCCTCTCAGAAATGTGTGAAGATTAATATATTATAAGGTGAAAAATAAATTATTATTTTATAAATATTAATATTTATAAACTAAATTAATTATATATATTATTTTAAAATAATTAGTTATATTTATAAATTAATTTTATAGAAACTAAATCATATATTATATTAAAAAGAAAAAAATCCAGTTTGTACAGCTAAATGTAATAATGACAAATCATAATCATAAAATACATTTATGCTATTAAGATATTTAAATAATGTATAGAATCATCCGCAACTGAGAAGTATAATAACAATAAGAAAATAATAATAATATTAAATAAAATAATTTTTTTCTTCTACTTATTGCTTATAAATTAAAATTGAAATTTATGATTAAAAAAAAAAAAAAAATGTGTGACGAAAATTTATTATATACGATACATTTCTTTTCAATCTACATTTTTCTTTATTATAGCTATCATTTCCCTCCCTAGTCCTTTTAAATGTCCCTATAATTCGTTATGATCTTGACGAAAGCCTATAAAAATTGGCTCTTTTAAAATAACAATAGTGTCCTATGCCGCTTGTAAAAATTTTATGCTGTTAAGAAAATCCCATATATTCAAATTCATTTTTCGCCGATTTTCTCTTCCCTTATTTTCAACTTACTTCATTTTATTTTCAAAGTTGTTTGACAAATTTAATATGAATGTACTGTTTTTTTAAGTTATTGTTTTTAAATTCTTTTAAAATTAACTTTAAAATTACATTTATTTTAACGTGAAGGGTTGCAGTTTTGAGAACGTTGGCGATATTCTTAAAATTGCTAACTTGTTTGTTTCGTGATAAGAAGTTTTAGCTCACTTGATCTGTATAGAATTTTGAAGGCGATAACAACGCTAATCAGGCAACCCAGCTCTTTCAACCGCCAACACTTTCCCAGACGGGCTAGAGAATGGCGGACACACCTCTTATCATTTAGTTTTACCCATGGTAATACTCTTTCTACCTTCATGGTTTTACCCATTGAAAAGCATTACGGAATGGGAATGATCGGACATCAGCCGAGAGTGGCGCCATCTTTCACTCAAATAATTGGATAACACATATTTTACGCTAGTTGCCCCTCCAGTTATTTCTTACTCCGTGGTGGAAACAAATTTGTGGAAACATGGGCTTTTTGGCTGTCGAAAAGATTAAGTATTGTCCGCTCTTAAGATATGTTTATGTTTCCTTGTTGTATTCTTCCTTTTCTGATTTACTAAAAGAGCTTTCTTATATAACCTGTTTCTTACATGAAATCAGGGTGAGGAAGGACATAACAGATCACAGGAGTGTACTAGTAGTCAACTGCAATAAGCAAATTGGCCAGCTTAAGGGCCCTCTTCACTCACCGCCGCCGGAAGCCGAAGCTAATGTTATTCAATGGGAAATTTTTCTTTACAAATAACTTATTAACTAATACATATTTTTAAATTCAGTTTTCACATTCTGAAAATTCCCAGCTGTTAAACTGACGGACCTTTCTTAAAAAATTATTTTTTTAATTTTTTATACTTTATTTTGAAGCTGCAAAATACGAATTTTCAATATGTGAATTTGTTTCATTTTGCAATTTCAAAATAAAATATTAAAATTTAAAAAAATGCATTTTTAAAAGAAGGTCCGTCAATTTAACAGTTGGACATTTTCTGAATGTGAAAACAGAATTTAAAAATATGTATTATTTAATAAGTTATTTGTAAAGAAAATTTCCCCATAGAATAACATTGGCTCGGGCTTCCGGCGACGGTAAGTGAAGAGGGCCGTTAATAGTTGCATATGTCACATCTGGTGAAATTTCTACATTCTAATTGGATATTTCACCTGCTTCAAGGTCAACATCAGGGATATGCGATACTTTAAGGTGGTAAATAATAAATAAATAAATAAAGGGTGAAAAGGTTACGATATGGGATTGTTTATAAAATGAATAGAAAATACTTCTTTCTGAAAGATTTTTTTGCTATTTCTGGAAGAAGAATTTTGCAAAAGGTGAAAAATAGTCTCCCAATAGTTGCCTTTTTGTGAAAATAATTGCCTTTTCAAGCTTTTTAGGCAAAAAAAGTAGCCATAGTCTCCTCAGGCTGAAAATTGTTGCAAATAGTTGCCTTTTAGTAGTCTGTGGCAACCCTGATATTAAAAATATATTTAAGGCATTAATATATATATATATATATATATATATATATATATATATATATATATATATATATATATATATATATATATATATATATATATATATATATATATATATATATATATGAGCATACATTTAAATGTTAGCCAGAAATTAGTATGCACAGTTGAAAAGTTGCTTTCGCATTTCTTCATTGTATGAATAAAGATTACTCAAGATACTATTCAAGGGTTAACATGGTTTATTTTCCTTCACTCTTTCAGTTATTTTTTAATAAATTACATAGATTTTAAGTAACTAGTTTTTTAATTAATTTTTACTTTAAATTAATTTCCCGATTTCAAATAGCATAATCAAGACAGACCTAAGGTCGAAAACAATGTTTTTTTTTTCATGGGGGGGGGGGGGTACTCTTTACTACAGTGTATGGTAAATTTAGAAAAGTACAAACTGATTTTCTTTTTTTTTTTTTTTTGTTTCCCCTGCAAGTGGTGTTCAGGTAGAGATGGCTGAATTTGTTTCTTGTAAGACGCGTTTACTGAAATTTATTTTCTGTGGGTCGAATTCGAGTTCGGGACGAGTTTAGTCTTTAACGGGGTCGGTAAGTTGAGATTTTTTTTCTTTTTTTTAACTAAAAACAAAATTACAATACAAAGGATAAATCTAATAAGAAGTATAGTTATAAGTATAGCATAACTGATACAAGCATATTGTAAGGAAACTTCTTTGGTTAACACCGTGACTCCGAGGTAAAGCATCGGGCTACGAAACCCAAGATTGTGGGTTCGAGCCCGGTAGAGGAAAGCTGTTTGAAAATGGTTTTTGTTCAAATCTAAATTATATTTCTTTCTCATTTGTTCATTATGTTCGTTATGTTTATCTTAATTGTTTCATTGATGTTATGCAATTTCTAGAACTTTTGAATTCTGGAATATTCTTTTACAGAAAGTTCATTAATGGTAAATAAACCGATGAAGTATTTAGTTAAGTTGAAAAATAAAATTTCCGGCTGAGTTTAAAGTTCTTTGTGTTATTTCGCCTTTAGTGTTTCTTCAAAAACAATTATCTTAATTTCCATTCATATAATCTACGCGACTAGAACTCCTACATAGACAGGCTGACGCATCCGCCATTTTCTATCCTACAAGACCGGCTGACTATTTATTATGGGGGGGTTTTCTGCAATAAATTGCACGAATAACTCCAGAAAAGGGCACCACCTGTTTATATTTTCTTCTAATCCAGAAAGAAGGAAAAAGTGGATTATAAATTGCAGATGTAACTCGTGAATACTCTGAGCAAGAGCACAACCTTGCAGCGCAAGATTTCCCTTATTTTCAAATTATTTCATTTAATTTTCAAAGTTGTTTGAAAAATTTAATATGAATGTACTGTTTTTTTAAGTTATTGTTTTAAATTCTTTTAAAATTAACTTTGATATTACATTTCTTTTAACGTGAAGGGTTGCAGTTTTGAGAATGTTGGCGATGTTCTTAAAATTGCCAACTTGTTTGTTTCCTGATAAGAAGTACTAGCTCACTTGATCTGTATAGAGGTTTAAAGGCGATAACAACGCTAATCAGGTAACCTAGCTTATTCTACCGCCAACACTTTCCCAGTCGGGATAGAAAATGGCGGACACTGCGCCAGCTCTAATCATATAGGAGTCTTATACGCGACAGTTTGGTAGTGGCGCTGGTTAATGATAAGTACAACGCATAACGGAAGAGTTACGCAGAAGTTATCGGCTTCAAGGACTGCTTAGTAGAGGTCAAGACTCACGGTCGCCACTTGCCACGTGGCGACTTAATTTGAAACAGTGGCGATAAAAAAAATGGTATGATCGCCATTATTTTCGCGAATTCGCGAAAATATTTCTTCCGTTTTTAAAAAAATCGCGGATATCGTTTGTTTTTTTTAAAAAAGAAATCCCATTAACTATCGGTGATTGTGAATGGGATTTCGATGATGATCGCGCCTTCCGATTTCTAATCTTTTTCCATCTAGAACATAAATGTCAATATTCATTTAAAACTTGCTTTATGAGATTCTAGAACCTAGAAAGAAATAGAATTGTTAAATATTTCTTGTTCGTGTAATTATTTTTGGCCTCTCTCCCCCTTTCTTATTTCCAACTAGCGATCGCCGATCAAATGTTCTGCAGTTGTTTCTCAGTCTTTCTTCATCGATATAAATGGCAATATTCATTTTAAACATGCTTTATTATATTCTAGAAGTAGAATTGAGAATTTAATATTTCTTATTCATGTAATTATTTTTTTAATCCCCCCCCCTTAAAATTAAACAAATTCTAAATAAATTTTAAATCATTAAATGTGATATTTTTAGTTTTATATCATATTTTATATCCGCCACCGATGGTTGACGCGGCTTTATATCATATTTGACACTGTCAGCCACTGATGGCTGACAGGGCGCTCAACGTTTTAATTTTTTATTGGTACTGCTTTTACTTTCGGGGCAAAACTTTCACTGAAATGTTTGAAGTATAACATGTTCTGCACACTCCTAAAGTTTCAAGATGATTCCTTCAGTACTTAGAGATATATGACAAAATGTTTAGAATCCAGGATGGCTGGCATGGCGCTCAACGTGTTAATAAGGACTTTTTATTTATCACTTTTTTATTTGTACCGTCTTCATTTACTTAGAATCTAAAAAATACACCGTAATTTTATTTTTGTAATAATTTTGATGCTTCTCTTTTATAAAAAATCTCTAATTTGGTCACTATAACTACAGCGCCTAGAATACATAGTGTGGAAAGCGACTAGTAAATCAGTGCCTTAAAAATTAAGCCTCTCACCAGAGGTCAGTGCGATCGAGTTTATTGCTTGAAAAACTTCCTGGCTGAATATCACATAAATGTGCATTTTAGTGTTTCAGGTCTTTATTATTAATTTTAAGCAAATAAATTGTAAAATTTTATTATTATTCTTTAGAAGTACCTTTTTAAAAAAGCATCCAATCATAAAATGTGAGTTTATAGCAATTTCAGTATTTTTTAGAAAATTTTAAACCTTAAAATCGTCATTTTCGTGACTGTCTCCAAGACTAAATGTTTACATACAAAGTATGTTTTTTACTAAGAAAAATAAAATGATAATTATAATAATTGTTAATTCTTGTAAAAAAAAAACTATTTGTTTTCAAAAGAATTTTTTTTTCTTTTTAATTACGTTAATTTTCATGCATGAGTAATTAAAATGCTTGTATGCAAGTCTTGACATCATTTTCGTGACACGTGAAAATAACTTCATATATCATCAAGGGATGGTGAAACCATTCACTTTTTTTAAAGTTTAAGATCAGAAATCAACATTGACGATATGTGGGGAAAATAAATCTCAAGAAAATTAAAAACAGGTAAGAGTTAACATTATTTTTATTGTTTACATGCTGTGCGTATTTTTATTGCTTGTCATTTTCGAGATGCATAAAAAATAAAAAAATATTATTATAAAATTTAGAACAAAGTTTTATTTTAATATAGAATGACGACCAGAAGAAGAAAATGTGACGATATCGGCTTAGTGAAAGCATGTTTTTCAGTACAGAACGAATTATTGACGATTTGTCATTTTTGTGACGTCACGAAAATGACATTTGTTGCAGATTTACTATTTTGTAAGCCCTGGATTTAAATATTTTTTTATTTTTAGTTAAAAGATTTGTTGGTGTAGGATAAGCTTTATATTTAAATGTTTAAAGTACTTTCCGGTATCCAGGTAAATATAAAAAAATTACATACGACATTAATATTAAGATACAATTAAAAAAGCAAACTTTTAATTTTTTTTTTTTTTTTTTTTTTTTTGCCCCCTTTAAGGTGTCATTGAGAATGTTACTCAAAATGTTTTACTTGTGTCATTTATAGCAAGATGCAGAAAAAAATAAGTTTGCATGGCCTGAGAAAGAGGATGTCCATGAAATTCAAGTGCCACATATTCTGTGCAAAATTAGGAATTCTCCTGAATCTGCTTCAAATAGATATTTTAAACTTCAGGATGAAGATTTTAATAATGTTCAAAATGCTTTTTCTGAATTTAATTCAGTTAATCATTAAACTTGTAACTACAAGGATTTTAATACAATAAAATTGCTTGATATTCTCATTATTGCTCTTTCTTTTCCCTTCACAATCTTTTCTCTATTGTTCTAATATGTTCCATTTTTAATATTATATGGTCCTATTTCATTGACAAACAATGTTATTTCAGTGAAAAATAGTCATTTTGACAAATATTATCATTTCAGTGACAAACAGTCGTTTCAGTGACAAACATTGTCATTTCAGTGACAAACCAGTCATTTCAGTGACATCATTTTTTGACATCTTTAAATGCTATAATTAAAAATTTAATGCAAGTAAACTAATTATTTCCAGTTTATAGTCAAGAGGTATGTCTATGACATTTCCCATTGATATAATTTATGTTTATAAAAAATTAAAATTAAATTTATTTATTTATTTATTTTTTTTTTTTTTTTTTTTTTTTTTATTTAAAAATTTTGGGTTTTTTTATTTTATTTTATTACTTTCTTCTATATGTAATATAGAGAAAGTATTGGATTCGTAAAAATTTTCGACCTCGGGTTTTTGATGAATTTACACGTTTTGAGAGCTGTAGACCACGATTTGACAATTTTTAGAAAATGTCTGTCTGTCTGTCTGTCTGTGTGTGTGTGTGTGTGTGTGTGTGTGTGTGTGTGACAAAGTTTTGTGGCAACTGTATCTCAAGAACTACTGCACAGAATTTCATACAAATTGGTATGTAGTTGTACTTTGACATAAATTAGTGCCTATCAACTTTTGGTAAAAATTGTCTTACAGGTTGCGTTGCCATCCCGCTTTTTCTAAATTTTTAACATGGTGATATAGGACAAAATTTTGTATAAATGTGCATAAAGAGAATTATTTTTTAGTAATCATTATGAAATTTACAAGAATTATTTAAAATAGAGATAGTCAACTGGGAAAAAAATTTTGTATGCGTAGGAGCCTCGCCACCCCCCGTGGGGGGGAAGTCCCCCCTCGAGGGGAGTAAATTTTCAAGATGGGTATCTTTCGAAAGGTCTCGTCAATACCTTTAAAACGAATGGTTGAACTATAAATCTGTGATAATTTAAAACAAAGTTATCGATTTTTTTTACTTTTAACGGAAAAAAACTTAGAAAAAAATCGTTTTTTTTTTTAAACGAAATTTAACCAGACTTGGTATTTAGTTGGCCCCTGACATAAACTGAGGCTGATTAGATTTGGGGATCAATCGCTCAACAGGTGGCGCTGTGATCGTATTTTTTTCTAAATTTTTAACATGGCAGTATAGAAAAAAATTTCGTATAAATGTACATAATGAGAGTTATTCTTAACCTGTGATTGTGAAATTAATATCAATTATTGATAATAGTAGTAGTTAATTAGGGAAAAAATTTGGGGCATCG
This sequence comes from Salticus scenicus, assembly GCA_963930645.1. Lineage (NCBI taxonomy): Eukaryota > Metazoa > Arthropoda > Arachnida > Araneae > Salticidae > Salticus > Salticus scenicus. The sequence continues at coordinate 275,364,484 of OZ005657.1, forward strand.
CTTCCCCCCCCCCTAGTTTTTAATTGTTGTGGAGTGAATTTGTATAGGAAAATATAGAAGAAAGTCTTGTGGTGGCCACAACATACTAGTTTTTTAAAATGGGAAGAACTTTTTAGAAAAGCCTAAGTCTTGTATTTTTTAATGAATCTGAACCACAAAAAAAAATTTTTTAATGGTAATTTTGATTTTATAAGATAATTAAAATTATAAATTTTTATTGAAAAATTTCAATAAAATTTTAAAAAATTATGATCGATCTCTGTCAAACTCAGAATTTATTTAAGATGTACTTACGGACTTATTTTAAAAAATTCAAATTAAAATACAAAGTTTGAAAAAAAAGTTTTAAAAAATCCAAAATGCACACTTATGTGATATTCAGCCTCCTATTGTTTAATTCTATACTTAGATCACGTGATTGAGCAGACGAAACTGGGAAAAGCCAAATAAAACTCTTCGATTTGAGCAAAAAATTCGATCGCAGCGCCATCTGGGAAGCTTTTTTTTTTTTTTTTAGCAGTATTTTAAGCATTCGATCATAAACGCTTGTCACACTGTAAATTCAGTTATACCTCTGGGGGGGGGGCATCGAAACGGGAAAGCCATCCCTTCCGCGGACGTTCAAAATTGTGATGGCATGTCTCCGGACTACCTCTAAAGGTGAGTCCCAGACCATCGCCAATTGCCCATTGCACAGCACTTGTACGACGTAAAACTCAACCAACCACTGTATATTGTAGGTGCTGTTCTATAACTACAGAAAAACAAATAATTTCTGAAACCAGATGATTCAGACAAATAATATATCCAGTCACTGCTATGACTCCCCTCTGTCTACAGAGGGGAGGATTTTTATCCTCTAGGATAAAAATTGTGATGGCATGTCTCCGGATCGCTCTTTTATTACCCATTTCGCAGCACTAGTGTGACGTAAAACCCATCCAACCAACTAACCGGACCGCTTTTAAGGTTGTGTCCCAGACCGTCGCCATTTACCCACTGCGCAGTATTAGTAAAACGTTAAACACAACCATCTTCCCTATGATACGTCATTACTGAGAAAGTAAATGAATGGCTGCAAGAATTTACAATTCATCTGAGCGGAATTTCGCCAAATGCATTCGGTACCACTGTTTTTAAAAAGCGGTCTGTGAGACCGATGTTTCTGGTAAGCACGATTAAAACATTATTCCTGTCAAAAGATTAAGGTCGATTGACTGCAGTTGGATCCTAGGCTTGGATGGAATGCCTTCCTTGAGAGCCTTTCAAAAATTTGTAGGAAACTCAAATTCGGTATTTTGAAGATTAAATAAGCATAGTTGCCAACCTAATCCGGAGTATTGCTATTATCCGCACCTTTTTCCACATCACTTAATTTTTATAGTAATTCTATTGAACTGTATTTACGATGACATAAAAAGAAAAGTACTCTAAAAAGAGACTGGTGTGAAATAAAAAGACGGGTAATAACAATACTCCGGATACCGGATTATTAATTAGGATGTTGGCAGCTATGAATGAGGGTGCCACTTGATTATAAGTATCAAGCAGTGGTGTGTGTGAAACTTATCTGAATTTCGAATATATATTTATATTTTAATTTAATAACAGTTTAAAATTTTTATAAATACTATATTAAAACGGGGGATGATATCCCCCTCCTAACACACAAATATATGTATAATAAAATTATTCCTGAGACTATTTTGAACTGTTTTTCAACGGTATTCATATACAGTACTTCTTATCTTAACCCTTAATCTGTAATTTGTCTTTATATTCAAATGTAAGAGAAATTTGTGTGAGTGTCACATCAGATTATTAATTAAAATTTGTATTTAATTTTGGCGTTAAAAAAAGGTATAACTAACTATGTTAAAGAAAATGTTTTATGGCTAAAATAATCACTGATCGTCTTTAATGTAATACATTTAAAATGTATATTCTTTATATTACAAAAATGAAATGGATAGCCGGAAATTTAATCAAGAATTTAAAAAATCTTAATATGGAAATCAGTATACTAAGTCTTGGAATAATTAACTATCCATTATTGTTATAACATGTTATGATGTACTGCTAGTTTAAATCCAGATGATTTTCAACAACGAAAAATTCCACTTGGGCAGATATTTTAATGTTTGAAGGTAGGGCAAATCATAAACATTTATTATATATTTTGAATTAAAGATGTAGCAATTATTTTTAGGCTAAAATTATGAAGGAGGGGGGGGGGTTTCTTTAACGAAAAGCAATTGTTTATTTACTCAAATATTACTTATAATACAGTCAAACCTCGTTAACTTTAATCTCAAGGGGGAAAAATAAATTGTTCATGTTATCAGTAGTTCATGCTATCAGTAACTAACCTTCATATAAACTTCATTTTGACGGAGATTATGGAAACAGGTCATGTTAAAAGTAATTCACGTTAACGATGTTCGACTGTTCATACAAGCAAATAATACACTGTTTCTTTTATAATTCTTGTAAGTGACAAATATAATTTCTATAATTTCTTTGACTAATTTCCAATCATATATGCATATCATTTTACATTAATCGGTAACTTTCTCCGAAGATTTAATTTTCTTCCATTGGTTAGTTAAGCATTTTATACATCATTCTTCAGTACAGGACTTTTAAATAATTTTTCTGTTTTAAAGAGATGAAAATACATAAATTCTATACAAAATGTTTTAAAATGACGTGTGATCATTAAATTTGGAAATGAAGTCAAAATTGAGATCATGCTGTGTAAACGTCTGTTTAAAGAGTTAGAGCAAAGCGAAACTTTTACATTAAGTTGCAATTCTAATGCAAACATTGTTTGAAATAACTCAACAAAATAAATCTCATAAACTGTTACATCACTAGTTACTGTTGCGAAAACTACAAACGCAAAACAAACAATAAATAAAAATAAATAAATAAATAACGCATAATTCCTAAATAACCAACAAAATATAAAATGTACTCACTAATGTAAGAGTCATCCTGAAAATGCTAATAAATCATACAATTACATTTAATCCTCTGTACTGCATTCATTTCACATCCCTATACGAGGCCCGATTAATAAAATTGTATTTAGGCAGATAACTGATAGCAACTTATTACAACTAGTATCTTTTGCAATGATTAAAATACGAAGCATTAAATTAGCTAAATTTCAAAGTAATTTATATAACTAAAAAAATCTATTTACTACAAATCCGTGTAAATCTGATCCGTTCGTACAGCAGAGCTATTTTTGCACACCTGCCACAACAAATCGCTGCAGGGTTATTCTAGTCGTAAGCTCGCGGTCTGAGGAGTCTTTGAACTCTGACATACCCAACACCACAAAGGTAAAGCATTAAATTAAGCAGTTCCGCTCTCACTCACGCTCTCTTTTTATTTTTTATATTTATTTTCCATACCTTTCTTTGAAATAGCTTTGCAACAAAATACTAATCTAGAATGAATATATAGAATTGCTTATTCTTAATCTCTACGTTCTTACAAATTAGAGAAATGAATTTTTTTGCATTGTAGAAAATTTATCATGCATTTTCTGAAAGAAATTAAAGGTATTCTGAAATTAAAAACGTAACTTTTCTAACATATTCGGGAAATATCTTTTAACATAAATATAATCAAATTTTCAAATATTAACATTCCAAAAAATTGAATAATTTTATTATTTTTCTATAACAGGAAAAGCTGAGTTGTTGTTCTGTGAGTTAAGACTTACTGACTACGCTTGAGTCCTATTCTTGTAGGGAATGTCCTCCGTGAAAGTCCTTTTAAGCGGTTCTAGTTTGTCTTTACGGGAGTTTCGGGGATAACCACAGAAAACTCCGAACGGCTAGACCAACGAGCTCGACTTGTGAATAAACCTGGCAAATCCCCTCTTCTAGAATTTGCGAGCAGAACTTCTCAGTTACAGGTAGGCCCACAAAACGCCGAAAGTTTAAACCTGAGCAACGAGTTTTACGATGTGAGAAACGCTGGAATAGGGAAGGATATCGTTATATTTTAATTATTAGTAAGTAGTAATCGAGATAGATAGATTGAACTTATTCTGCAACTCGATTTATCCTTATGCTGTATGTTACAGCTATTGATGCTGATTTGGTTTTTTTTTTTTTTTTTTTTTTAAATATTTCTTTTAATTTTTAACATTTAGTTTTAAAGCTGTAAAGTGCGAAAAAATTAACTAAGATGTTTTTTTTTTTTTTTTTTTTTTTTTTTTTTTTTTCTTGTGGCACTTTATAGCTTCAAAATGAAATAGCAAAAATTTTAAAAATAAATTTTTGGAAAACGAGAAACATTTGAACGTTTGTGAATCAACAACAAAAAAATTAAGTTTCCATCTTGGTTATTACTTTCTCCTACCCATAAGGTAGAGAAAGTATTGTTTTTGGGTCAAATTTTCGAACGCGAGATTTTGTTATATTTACACGTTTTGAGGTCCCCTGAATAAGAAAATCATGTTTTTAGCAAATGGTCTGTATGTATGTCTGTGTGTCTGTATGTCTGTGTGTCTGTATGTCTGTTATCAGCATATCTCAAAAACAAATTATGGCAGAAAGTTCAAACTTGGTATTCTAAATGTGTACGTTTTGAGGTCCCCTGAATAAGAAAATCATGTTTTTAGCAAATGGTCTGTATGTATGTCTGTGTGTCTGTATGTCTGTTATCAGCATATCTCAAAAACAAATTATGGCAGAAAGTTCAAACTTGGTATTCTAAATGTGTATCATATAGGGATGCTACAGTACGCTTTTCGTTAAGATCAAGCAAATGGTTCGTGTACAGGGACAATCAAGAGAATTCTAATACATTACGTCTATGGGGGAAATTGCAGGTAAGCAGAGTTTAACGTCTATAGACTGCACAAAACCAAATGAAACGAATATATATATTTTGTAATAGAGATAGTCAACTGGGAAAAAAAAAATTTGTGTATGTAGGAGCCTCGCCAACCCCCCCCCCCGGGGGGGGGGAAGTCCCCCCTCGAGGGGAGTAAATTTTCATGATGGGAATCTTTCAAAAGAGCTCGCCAATACCTTTAAAACGAATGGTTGAACCATCGATATGCGATAATTTAAAACAAAGTTATTGATTTTTTTTACTTTTAACGAAAAAAAAACTTAGAAAAAAAAAATCGCTTTTTTTTTTTTTTTTTTTTTTTTAATATTGAGAATAAAATGGGCTTTTTTTAGATATCTGGTGTTATACTACTTCTCTAATATGGAAATCGTCTGCATTATCATAAAAGATATATATTTTTAAATTATAATATTAATAAATTATTTTTTAAAAAGAGAATTATTTTTTAATAACCGAATTAAATTCTATATAAATGTAGGTGCATTAATGAAACGGGGGGTTGAGGGGGGTGGTAGCCCCCCTCACACAGAACTAATTATCATATAAAACTCTTCAGAAGCCTAATATGAATTGTTTAACGCAGGTTTACATAACAGTTCTCGTTATCTTACCTTTTAATCTGCAACCTGTATTTATAGTATTAAATTTCAGGGTAAGAGAAAGTCGTGTGGGTGACACACCAGATTATTTTTCAGTAAACTTTACGACACTCCCTCAGTTTTGTTATTAAAGTAATTATTATTATTTTTTTTTTTTTTAAATCCTTTGCCTATCAGACACATCATGACTGTATTTGCTTTAATATTGTTATAGATATAAGGATAGAAACATTTTCAAAATAACAGAAGCGTATGTATCTAATATTTATATATGTATAGCCCAACTCATTTACTGCGAGCTCTAATTTAACGATATATATTTTTTAATGGTTCTTTTAATATTATAACACCTATTTAAAGCTCTTTCATTATGAGTAGAACTCAGATTTAACGAGACTTTCCATATTAGATGTCTTAAACTTTTTTAAAACCCATTTCACTCTCACACTGTAGCTTTTAAAAAATGCTTAGAAAAGCCTTATTTAAAAAGTGCAATATTTATCCGATTATGAAAAAAATTAAAAAAATGGTTAAAAATAGTGATTATGAAATTCACAGTCACAAAATCGCCAAAGTCGGTTGAAAATTAGAGAACTTAAAAAAAAAAAAAAAAAAAAAAAAAAAAATTAAGGCCAGCTCTGTTGTGTTGCCATTTTATGATTTGCGAGTTAGCTATTCTTCTAATTGAAAATTTCAGATATTATAGAAAAATAATATTTAATTAAATTAAATTTATATACATGTATGTATAAAGCTAGCCTTACACTTGTTATGCATTTAATTTTAATTGTTGATAAACCCGGATTTTAAGAGCACTCAGTTTTAATGAATAAATTTTGACATTCCTTTCTTCTTCATTTTAAACGAATTCGACTGTATAGGAAAGACTTGAGGCTAATGAGACAAGTGAATTGCCCATAAAATAAATGAGTTAAATGTCCATATAATTTTGTCAATAAATGGTAGAATCAGCAAAACAAAATCCCATGCATTGAGATTTATTATTATTATTGTTATTATTACATTAGCTTGTTGAAAACAAAAAGGCAAAACATTTCTTTGTAGTCCTGCATCGGGTTGGGTACCCGAGGGAACTCGCGGGTTGCCTGCTTTGCGTGTCGGGTGTGGGTCAGATTTCTATTAAATTTTGACCCGCGGGTCTACCAGTAGAAAAGAAAAAATAAATAAAACTTTTTCGAAGAAATTTTTTGCTGTTATTTTATGAATTGAACCTTCTGGGTGTAGATGTTGGATGATATTTTCTTTCTCCAAAGTAATTTCAGGCAGCATAACATGAGTTTAATTACAATTATGTAAATATTAATACTCAGGGGTGCAAGAGTTTCCGTCTCAAGACTGAACACTTACACCAGTATATTTTTTGTTAATAATTTGTATCATATTGGTACAGTAATTTATTGCAATTGATTATCACAGAAATTATTGATGAAGAGCACTGGTACTAGTTTCTTATTTTGAGACGGGAATTCTTGCACTCCTGTTAATACTTAACATTTAAAACATTATATGCAAAAATATTTACTTTCCAGTGTAGGGAAGACTGGGACAATGGACCACGGGGTACAATGGACCACTCCCTATATTTGTATTTATTTATTTTTTTATGGTTCGCATTTTGGTACATAGATAGCAGCACTACAGTGATGAAACTTAGCCAGCAACTTCATGCCTACCTGACAATTTAGCCATTTTATTATAGAAAGTTTGTTTGAAGTAGCCAAAAGTAAATATTTTCTGCTAAATACACTAAGCGACAAAAAAGAAAAAAAAAAAAAAAGCCGCACTTGAATATTTTTCTTTTTACCTTCTAAAACCGCCAATTTTATCGTTTAAAAAGCAAATTTTTGAACAGATTTTATTATGTTGTCCTCCACTTACACTTTAGTATTCAGTCCAGTGTTAAAAACAAGATGCAATTGTCAGAAAAACTGTAATTTTGGAAATTATTTCAAAAATGATAAGAATACGGCAGTTAACGATGCCACAAAAAGTATTAATTTTTGAATGAATTAAAAAATATTTTAATACGTGAGATGACGAAATAATTAAATGTTAACGAAATATTGGTAAAATGGTTTTTAGCAAAATATAAAATTTTTTGGCCGGTTAAAATGGAAATTTGGCTTTATGTGGCCATGTTGCTCATCCAAGCAATATAACCACATGTTAACCCTTTGCGGCGCAAGACAATTTGAAACATTTAAATTATACTGCCACCGGAATTCATGAACTAAATTAAACTAAAAGAAATTTCAAATTTTTAAGGTTTAAAAAACCGGCCTGTTCTCATATGTGATAAACTCGAATTTTTGCTAAAAAATTTCCGGGATGAATTTTTGCAGCTGGATCTTACATTTTGCGTCCTCGCAGCGAGGACAGCGCGCGTTAAGGGGTTAAAAAGCGAATGTTTAAAAAATTGATTTGTATCATGTTCAGAACTTTAAAAAGATTTTAAAAAGGTGTATAGTAAATTACTTTCTTCAAAAACAATGCGGGAACAATTAAACAAAGCAGATTAAAGAACAGAATATCTGCGAAAAAAAGCCATTATTAAGGAAAATAATTAAAAAAACAATACTTTAGTTGACCAAAAATTTAAAAGCATTATCAGTTAATTATTAGGCTGAACTGTTTTTTTTTCTGAAGAATCAAGTTTTCTTTATTTCGAGCAGCTGGAAAAAGCTAGAATGAGGACGAAAATGTGACCGACTTAATGAAAATCGCACTCTTAAAACAGTGACATTTTTTCTGTACATTGTGGTACGGAGGTGAACAATTTTTCAAGGTCAAGGGATCAATTAACTCAAAATAAAACTAAACCCTAAATTGTCATCTATCACTACCATTTCCGACGCTATGAGTATTTTGAATTGCACCACACTGACAACATAGTATTTCAATTTTTCTAAATGTTATAAAACTACATATCTTGTGTACTTTATATGTTGTATCATTATTTAATGAACGTCAATACATATTTGTCTGATAAATAATCGAGGTTTATACTAAAATACCTCGATGCTCGATGTGCTTGTTAAATAAATAAATAAACACATATTCCTAATAAATAGAATATTCATGTTCTGCAATTCCTTATAACGTCCTTGCCAAAATATTGATATACCTATCGATTTTTGCAAAGTAATTTTTGAAAATGAAGTGAAAACTTATAAAACTACATGAACTAAATTAACTTGGCAAATTTACACAGCTGTATGAGTTTACATACTTTATCCCGTTTTTTAACCACAATAATTATAAAGTAGGGGAATATCTCTTGTTATGGGCACCCCACCATATCTTTCAACAGAAATCAAATATGGTAGATTTGAGTACTGTCAAACTTGTATTGTGACAGTACAGAGTTTTTCTGCTAACACTGAAGTGAATAGATGCATTTACTTAGTGTGCAGGCATTGGGAGAAAAAAAAAAAAAATCTGTAAAAAAAAAGGAACACAAACATAACTTTAAATTAGTTAAAAACGAAGCTTTAATTATCTATTATAAAAACAATGACCGTACTTAACTGCTTCATTACTTGCATAAGCTGCTTTTCGCCGGAGGGCCCTCGGCGTCCTCAGTCATAGCTTGAGTGGAAAGTGGTCGGACTTCCATAATTTCGTCTTCGCCTGTGATCAGGAGGTGCCACTGTGTGCCAATTCCGATTTTTGATTCGTGGTCATTCACGGTTTCACGGTTACGAATAATTTCAACTGTTTCGCGGAAAAAGGCATATGTGGGGTTATTGTAATTCGCGATTTTTGTTTTTTGTCGCGATACAAAATTCATGAATTACAATAACACCGTGAAGCCGTGAATGACTACGAATCAAAAACCGGAATTGACACACAGTGACACCTCCTGATCACAGTCGAAGACGAAATTTTGGAAGTCCGATCACTTTCCACTCAAGCCATGACTGAGGACGCCGAGAGCCCTCCGACGAAAAGCAGCTTATGCAAGTAACGAAGCAGTTAAGTAAGGTCATTATTTTTATAATCGATAACAGAAAAATAATTTGTGAATATTTTCAGAATGCGATAAATCGAAGTGAATGAATTAAAAAATGTAAGTGTAATATATATTCAAGCAACATATTCGATATATTTTGAGATGCAATATAGAATTCAGCCAAAATGTGGACCGAAAATTGCTTTTTCTGTCATTTTAAAAATGGCTGCCATTCCCGGTTGTAGGCACCTTCGTGTAACCAGATGTGGGCACACTTTTTTTTTCATTTAAAGCGTGTGTTTGACTTACAAATTGTCAAATATGGTCTTTTTTATGTCAACATAACATATTTTATTAGTGTTTTTATGTATTTAAAGTTTTTTTTAGCCATGTCAACCCCGGGAAAATCAACCAATCTAAAAGAAATGGATTTAAATGCGCTAGTTAAAACCATTTAGGATTGCTTAGTAGATAAGAAATCCGTAAAATCGACTGCCCCAGAATATGGACTTCCTCTGTGTCCCTCCAGAAGAAGTCTGGAAAAAGTAAAACAATTCCACCTGTCAAATTGCTGGCCAAGCGCACTAAAAATCGGAATATCCAGAATCTGATAATGATGCCGCCTTCTGCATCATCTGTTTGGAGCTCTGCTACCATGCCTAACAAGAGCCAACTTAATCAAATGCAACGAGTGTGATCGTCTGGTGTATTTGAAGTGTGCCAATATACATGTAAATTATTTTCTTGCAAGCATTGCACGTCTGAGTTGGAGGACGAAGAAGATAACGAATAAAATTGGAAAAATGTCATTTTCTGTTCTTATTTTGGCCACTGAATCCTTACAAAATGAATGAACTATGTTATTTTCTGTATTTAAGGTGATTTTTCTTATTATTTTCCCATTTTTAGCGGACTTTTCAAGTGTACCCACAACCGGGTATATAATTTGTTTTTGTTAAAAATGACCACTTCACAAAATTGGTGGTAATTTTTTTCTGGTTGGCAGAATCGATACAGTTACTTCATCAAACGTTAGGAAAGGGTTCTAGCTTTCTATTGGCATTCATATGTTTTTATAATATTTACTCTATCAAAAGTTATATGGCAAAATCAAAACTGTGCCCACAACCGGAGACATTCCTCTATTTATAAATGTTGTGAGACTAATTTACTCTATTACTATTATTATTAATATTACGACTATTGTGAGACAATTTTTACTGATTACGAGGCTAATTTAGTCTCGTGTGATTGGTCCTATGTCTGACACATGTTAATAGCTTAAGAAATTCTAATATCGAAATTTTAGCCAACTGACAAAAAAGACTCAACCATCTTAAATATTCAAAATGACAGTAAAACTTCTTATGTAAATTAAGAGAAATAAGTGATTAAATACCCATTCTTACTTTTTATACGAAAAATAATAAGTGCACGGAGTGCCTAAATAACGAAATTTAATAATTATTAGGTCGTTGCAAAAGTTCGTGCGGACGCGGATCATTTTATTGCCTCCAAAGCCGAGAGCTTCTATCGCCGTGGTATACATTTGTTACCCGAAAAATGGTCAAAGGTTGTAGAAATTAATGGGGAGTATTTTGATTAAAAATTGTCATTTGATTTGATGTATTTTTATGAAATGAAGCAATAAAAAACAGCACGAATTTATGCAAAGACCTAATAAATTACATCGTCCTAAATATAAGACAGGTCTCTTAATACATTTCGTGCAATTTTTCTTATTTTTCGAAATATAACCTTTTCTTTCATATATTTCTAATATGTATAATACAAATTTTAGCATATATTAAAATTTCATCCTCGGAAAGGTTTTTATCAGTTCCTCCAGTTAAATAATTTTTCATAAATATGAAGAAAGTATGTCAATATTCAGAAGATTTCTTTTTAATTCAACAAATTTAAAAAGTATTTTTCTTTTAAATTTTTAATGAGTTCTATCTACAGATGAGAACAACTGTAATTTTGTAATGATTATAAACTGTCATAGTTATTCTACTTTAAATGAGATTAGCAAGATAAACAGTACAAATATGCAATTCAGCCTTCAATACTGATGGTTTAGTTTAAAATATATCTACATTTACGCAATAAATCTGAAAAATGAAACACTTTTTTTAAGACGAAAATGAGACGAACAGCGCTATCGATTGGCTGCCGCTATTACAAACGAAGCCATACGGATGAGTGATCAGATTTTGTCATTATTTGATAAATGCTGCGCATAAAAGAAACAGCATCGTTTCACATTTAGGCATTTTTTAATTTTGCGAATAAGACAAAAGCTAGAGTAAGAACAGCGTCCCCCCCCCCCTGCACACACATCTGTCATTTTATTGACTACATTGATATGTATTAAAGTCATTTTTAAAATTAAATTCATTTAAAGAAAGTAGAATTTTCTAAATACAAAAATGTTACATATAAGAAGTGTAAAAAGGGGGGTTCAGCAACAGGGTGGAGGGTGTGAGGGTCCATGGGGGTCAGGGTGGAGGAGGGTGAACATCTCCATTTTTACACTACTTAGTCATCATCTTGGACGAGGGGGTGTTGCCAACGGAAGAATAGAAACTTTGTGTTGCCACCGGAAGAATAGAAACTTTTAGAGCGTGGCCATCGGAAGAGTGTAAAGAATTTCTCTTCGCTGGCGCGGGGAGTGAGATGGCATCCCGTTTCACGAGTGTGTTCGCAATCAGGCAGAATAAAAATAGGCAATACATTTCGAGGACTTAGATGTATTTTTACAATTTTTTGGACTTAGCATTTTTCGCGATGGAAAATATATTTCAGGGAATGAATAGGTTGGGTTGACTGAAACAAAGGCGGATGAAGATAATGAATAATAAATTTAAATAATGGTATAGACTTTAAAATTTAGGTGTTGCCACTAAATTTAACCACTAAATTTTATAAGTCAGATATAGGATTTAAAAATAAAATACTAAAGATCAATCCTTGTGAGAGAATTTAGGTGATACTATAACAGAAAGAAATTAAGTCCTTTACAATAAGATTTGTTCAGAAAATTTAAGAATGTCTAAGTGAAAATAACTTACCGCGAGGTCAATGAATCATACTAGAATCATACAGTTGTACTGAAACTCATTGTTTTCAGTCAATGAAACTTCTAATGAGATAATTATTCTTAGTTTTACTAATTCGTTTTTTATTAACGTTTATATCAATTTTGTGTATAAAAAAATAATTTATTTGTTTTTATGTCATTATAAACTTTAAAATAATTTTATAATCAACTTAATTTTTTATTATTTAAAATCTAAAAGTATTTACCTGTTTAATTTAAATCAACTAAGATACTATAAATTATTTTACTTTGTTAAACTCGAATAAATGATACTTGTATAGTAATACTATATGAAGTTTAATTTGTAATGTATATTTCTTTATTGTACATAAAATTTATTGATTGATTTAAACTTTTGAGTGCATATTATTATTATTATTATTATTTATTTATTTTTTGAATGATACTTATTTTTTAAAGTGCATGCGTGTTCAATTCTTATCGGGTGCAACAGTATTTGTATAGTTATAGCTTAAATAAATGTTAAATGCTAAAGTTTTTTAATGCATAGTAATAATATAAAGTTTAGTTTATATATATTTTTTATTATATTTAGTTTATATAACTTCGTTGTATACAAAATTTATTAACTGATTTAAAACTTTTGTTATATGTTAAATTTATTTAATAGTAAAAGCTTATAAAATTTGGTATGCATTTATAAAGTGAGAATTTTTTAAAGTTAATATTACATATGTGTTCATTTTTAGCGAATGTAAGTTAGAGTTTAAATAAATGTTAAATATAAAACTTATTTAGTGAGAATATAGAGTTTAGTTTTTATAATTTTATTATATTTAGTTTATATAACTTTATAGTACATAAAATTTATTAACTGATTTAAAACTTTCATTATATATTAAATTTATTTAATAGTAAAAGCTTATAAAATTTAGTATGCATTTATAAAGTGAGAATTTTTTTAAATTAATATTACATATGTGTTCAATTTTTAACGAATGAAAGTTAGAGTTTAAATAAATGTTAAACATATTTAGTGAGAATATAAAGTTTAATTTATAGTGTATATTTCTTTATTGTATATAAAATTTACTGGTTAACGACTCTTCCAGTCCTGATGAAGTGTTTTTGAAACACAGATCGTTTACTTTATTATTAAAATCTACAAACCCTTTGTTGAAGTGTTCACTGCACAACCCTGTATATTTTGTTTTAAATGAATTACCCGATAGCCATTCATTAACCTTAATGTATGTTAAAAATTAACTGTTAATTAAAGGTATGTTATTGTATTCAATCCTATGTAATTCCTCTTATTTTTAATTCTACCAAAACAGTCCCCGAAATATCTCCAAAAAATACTAAATCCCTAAAATATTCATAAATGTTTATTAAAGGTTCGGCATAGTTCTAAAAATTTACTTGAATGCAGTATTTTATCACGAATCAACCAATCACAATGCAGCATTAATGTCGTTTTTGTTTTAAAATAATTAATCATAAATATAATTGCATTACATTCATTATTGAAAAATATGAGTTTTAAATTATTTATTATTGTTTTTTTTTTAAATCTGTGTGTTAATCCACCTATGATGCTTATCCTCAAAATACGAAAATTTCTATTTCATTTTGTAAAAATTTCTAATTTCCCAAATTTCAAGTTCTATAATATTAAGTGTCCTCATTAACCAATTAGAATGCACTATTAGAATCATCTTGCTTCTATAAATTCTGTAAAAATTTTCTAATATAAATTTGCAATCTTCCAATGACATCACTAAAAGTTTAAAGTTTAAACCGTTATTCAAATTCCTTATTTATTATCTTAACGAAATACACTTTCAATCTCTAAAAAAATGCTAAGTCCCGAAATTGCGATCAACCTTAATTTAAATATTAATTAACCCTTTATTAAAGGTATGTTATTATTTTCAATTCTATGTAATCCCTCTGATTTTTAATTCTATCAAAATTTCTATGTTCCCGAAATATATTTTCCATCTCCAAAAATGCTAAGTTCCTAAAATATTCATAAATTTTAAGAACTATTAACTAGAGTTATTGCTACTCTCTCTCTCTCTCCTTCTGTCTCTCTCTGATGTTAATTAACTTCAGTCATCCATTGTTTCATTCAATCAAACATACTAAGTCCCACTGGAAATTATTTATAATCTTCAATATCAGCGGTCTAAAAGTTTCTTTCTCCCGATGGCAACACCTAAATTTTAAAGTCTATACCATAATTTAAATTTGTTATTTATTATCTTCATCCGCCTTTGTTAGAGCCCCTTAAATAAAATAATAGGCCGGCGCATCACCGCCATTTTTTTTGGCTCCGAAGAGGACAGCATTCCCGCTTGGCGTCTTTATCGCTTCCCTAATGATTTTAAGAAATCTTGATCTGAAGCTAATCCGGTCAAGTTAAGAGCAATAAGCAACAATAATATCCCTAAAAACACATTTTTTTTCACAGTGCATTCTCAGGATGTCATTTTATTCTGAGCATATCCTGTGGATGTACTGGGGTAAGATGTGTTGTTAGGGCAGTTTCTGTTTCTTTTACAAAATGTCGCCAAAACTCAAATACACAGTAATAGAAGGTCTGTGAACACTTTATATTCACTTCCTGAATGATTATAGCAGTTTATCGCTAAACAAACTTCCATATCATAAGTTGCTTAGCTAAAATTATGAAATATAATAAAACAAGTTACTCTAAAGTAACGTAAGACGATAAAAAAAAAAAAAAAAAAAAAAAAAAAAAAATGTTTGTCGTTTGTTTATCAGAGAAAGGCGCTGGGTACATGTGGTAACCCTAAGGCAACAAAATGCCTGATGCGCCAGCTCGTATATATAGGAGCCTTAGCCTTTGTTTCAGTCAACCGAACGTATTCATTCCCTGAAATATATTTTCCATCGCGAAAAATGCTAAGTCCAAAAAATTGTAAAAATAAATCTAAGTCGAAATACATTGCCGATTTTTATTCCGCTTCATCGCGAAAACACTCGTGAAACGTGATGCCATCTCACTCCCCGCGCAGCGAACAGAAATTCTTTACACACTTCCGATGGCCACGCTCTAAAAGTTTCTATTCTTCCGGTGGCAACATCCCTTCTTCCCAGATGATTACTAAGTAGTGTAAAAAGGGGGATGTTCAGAACAGGGTGGAGGGTGTGAGGATCCAGGAGGGTCAGGGTGGCTCCTCCACCATGACCCTCATGTACCCTCACACCCTCCACCCTGTTGCTGAATCCCCTTTTTACACTACTCATACAGAGAAACATTAATTTTATTATTTATATATAATTTGTATAAATAAAATACATATTTTTCTTTTTTCAGAAACACTAATATACAGGTAAATAATTTCAGTATTTGAAGTTCTTTTTTTTTTTTTTTTTTTTACTTTAAATATGAATAGCTGCATAGTGACAACAAACCTTTATGCGCAATTATCTGCAATGTAATTTCTATATTCTTTTAATTATGAGTAGAACTTTATTACGATTGAGTTAATATTAAATCGTTACATTTTTTTCTGAAAAAGTAGTATTAAAAAACTATTAAAAATGAACAAAGGGACTCCTTTGAAATTGGGGTTTAGGCCCAGTCCTCGCAGGCTTATTTCTCTAAAAAAAAAAACCGGAAAGACCATATAAGAATTGTGTTTCAAGTTTAATAAAAAATAGCACAGACTCATATGCATGCAATAAACAGTCATGAAGACAGAGTTCTAAGTAATGAAACGTCGATCAGATATTTATTAAAAAAGATCATCTGCTGATTTTTTCAATTTTTAATACAAATATTAAATCAGCAATATTGCCGTGACTTTTTTATAATAATTGTTTATTGTAAATAACATAACATTAAATTTAGAAAAACATAAAATAAGGGGGAAAACATATTTTAAATAAGCATAATCAAATTTTAAATAATCATTATCGAATAAATTTTTAACTGCGTTAAATGTATAATACTAAAACAACCATAACACTCAGATTTACAATTATATTGTTTTCACTGTTCACACTCTGATAGTTAACTTGAATCGTTTTCGTAAATTTAAAAACTCATTTTTATTCGTACGTGAAACAAATTTTCACGTCATTTTTTCATCAAACATGGGCGGCAACAAATCATGTTTTTATTTTGCCTCTTTATTTATTTATTTTATGTGTTTTGTCTTTGATGAGAACCAATTGTTACTTAATGTTCCTGGAAAATTGGATTAAATGGCTCTTTTGATATTTCATTGCTCGAAAAGGTAATTTATTATACAGTAAATAAATAAATAAAACACAGTCTGTTTCTTTAGAACTTAAAATAAGATTACCTATAACAGGGTGTCAACAGTCGAAATTTGTTCCCTGATTCTTCCACCAGTATTTTTCTTTCAGAATTTTTAGTAGTAAGTTTGCATGATTAATTAAGTAAAATATCATTATATAAATATACTGGTGGTAGAATCAGGGAAAATTTTGGACTGTAGACAACCTGTATAATATATTGCACTAAAAAAAAAAAAAAAAAAAAAAAAAAAAAAAAAAAGTGAATTAACAGAAGCTAGTTTTCTTTTTTTTTTCTTTTTTTTTTTTTTTTTTTTTTTTAAGTATTAAAACAACCTTATGGGAAGGAAAACAAAATGTTTTCGAATAGTTAAATTTAGCACTAAATTTAGGCCTACGATGCCCAGGGCGGTACAATTTGAGAGACTATAAAAATTTTAAAGCTATTAAAATTTAAAAAATAATTTAATTTTGAAAGGGAATCAAAATTTAAGAAGCAACTAATATTCAAAAGTGATTAGGTTTATTGTCGACTCTACAAACAAATAGAACGATATTATATATATATACTTCTGTTTTCCACTTTTTCAACTGATTTTTTTGTTTTTATTTCAAGATCGGAAAACCCGCTGGGAAAGTTTCTCGTATTGATTTGAAGATAATAATCGAGAAATAGAGTTACAGTAAGTTTGGTGTGCATTAATTTTAATATCTTAGATATAGTAGTCATTATCTATTTTCATTAGTCTCTTTTCATTTTTGTACTAAAATCTACATAGGTTATTTAATTTAGTTAAAAATTAATTCTTATTGGTCATTGTGGTATTCGGTAGCTTTAAATCTTCTGTTATTCTTTATTTTACTACGATATAAAAAATATTCTTAGATATATGTGTGAATAAAAGGATAAAAATAGTTAAATTCAATTAACCCATTTTAAAAGTATGTAAATCACTATTTAAAAAAAAAATTGTATAATGCTAATAATTCGTAATTACCCCCCGCCCCCTCCCTTTAAAGTTTGTTTCACGGCAGAAGACTTCATAACGCAAAAATTATGAAACTGAACATCTTTTAGAAGAAAAGCTGAATTTACGGAATTTTCCTTTTCTATAACAGTTGCTCAGTTTTCTGATTTTTGCATTATGAAGTTTTCTGCCGTGAAACAAACTTTAAAAGGGGCAATTACGAATTATTTATAGGTTTTTTTTTTTTTTTAAGCCTGTGGTACGTAGACAAAGGATTTATAACAAAACGAAAACATACAAATATTAACAACACTTAGCTATGTATAATAGTAATCCGCAGACGCTCAGACATCAGGATAACTGAGGAGCAAACATTCAAACCGTGAATAAACACCATAAAATGCAATAAACTCGCAACAATTGTTTCGGGTCGAAAAAACACACGACCTTTCATCAGGCGAATAAAGTAAGCACGAGTGCTGCAGTCAAAGCGGCAACGTTGGTGCGTTGCCGCTTTGACTGCAGCACTCGTGCTTACTTTATTCGCCTGATGAAGGGTCGTGTGTTTTTTCGACCCGAAACAATTGTTGCGAGTTTATTGCATTTTATGGTGTTTATTCAAAGTTTGTAAGTAATATTTTTACAACGCCAGTTTATTGATGCTTCTTTATTAAATTCAAACCGTGTTTTCTCTTTCGGATACAATTTATCAAAAAACACAAAGAGCTAGTAAATTAAAAAAATATCTACATTTAAATTCTAGTTATTGTTTGTTTAGATGTATTACTGGTTTCTAGGAAGATATGTAGACATACTTTACTTAATGAACTTAAAATTATATCAGAAAATGCATTTCAAATTTTGAAAAATCGTGTTTTGATCGAAAACCCGAGAAGGAAACATGTTTTGAATGTTTCCAGTGTTAATAAAGCACTTTTTGATAAGAAAAGGTATAAAACAACATATCATGAACAAAATAAACAAACATAAAAACTGGTACGTGGGCAAGTCACTTGACCATTAAGAACAGCTCTAATTGGCTGGCTGGAGCAATCACCATTTGAATGAAGACAGGCTCTGGAGGAAGCACTTTTTGATTGAAACTTTCCTTTTTTAAGTAAGTTTATAATGGGATAAAATTAGTTTTAATTAACAATAATAGTATATTTTTGTACTATTTTATGTTGAGATCAAAGAAAAATCACTAACTCAATTTTTTTAATTTTTGGGGAAAACATGGTTTGAATGTCTGCTCCTCAACTATATTCCTCTGAACTTGAAGAGAGGAGTGTGTAGGAGTTAGCGACGACGAGCGAAAGCAATAAGGTGATGTAAAGCAGAGGAAAAAATAATAACTTCTCTGGCCAATGACCAACATTATTATAATTATTATATAAACCACTTTAAATTAAGGAGGGCTTCATATCAAAACGATTCTAGAATGTAACCTAAACGAAATTTGCCTCTGGTAAATTTCACACAAAAAACAAAAATGTTCATAAATGCTTTATTTTCATACTCGATTATGCAAAGTTTTCTTTATAATTTACAAAATTTCTATTCCGACATGCATGTATTTAGACATATGCATTAAGATAGTAAACAATGGAACAAAGTTTTCAGTAATTGATTTCCACCCTTTAATTATATTTAATTATTTGTAATTAACTGTAAAAACGTTCGAAAAAAACACACGTACATTATTTTCATTTTGACATAGATGATTTAGAACTATTTTATCGTTCTATATGTCTTGCATGTCAATGCAGTATTATGTGCAAATGGTTAAATAACATGTTTGCAATTTGGATCCCATAATGCATAATTAAAAAGAATGCATTGGGAATAATGAATTTTCGCTATGGATTAAAGTGTTAACAAAATCTACTTTTAGCAAATATAAAAAATAAAATAAAAATGTTTTTGGTTGTACTTGACAAAAACATCACTCATTGGGAAATGCCACTATTAGAGACGTGTAAAAATTACTCAGGTCTGCAATGAATATTATTTCCTTCAGATGATGTGTTTTTCTGGCATATTTTTTGGATGCTGATTAAAGAAAAAAAAAATTCAAAAAGCGCAGAAAATTGATTTTTTGACAGAAATGAGCTTAAAACTCCACATTATTAACTCCCATCTCAGTTATTTCCAGAGAAATCTAGGCGATGTGAGTGAAGAACAAGCAAGCGATTTCATCAAAACATCAAAGAAATGGAAAGGGGGTATCAGGGCCGATGGAATGTTCACATGTTAGCAGATTGTTGGATGCTGCATAGAGAGTGCCCTCAAGCGGCGCTTCATAAAAAAAAAAAAAAAAAAAAAAAAAAAAACCTCTAAACGGAGCTTCGATGTAAAGAAACAGAAAAATTTAAAAGATAATGTGTAAATAATAGCCTATTTTAATGTATTTTATACATAAAAGGTTTCGATACTGCTATAGCTTTCGAGCCAGTTCTTCGGAAATTCATCCTTTCCTTGTGAAAAACCCTTACATAATACAAATGAGAAGCATTTTTGAATTCAGCGTATCAAAAAATATTAGAAACACCCAAAGCAGTGGAGGGGGGGGGGGTGAAATATCGAAAACCTGTGTTATTAGAATAATAGTGTATTATTATATTTATTTTTAAATGTATGCAATAATTCCTGAAAAATAATTTCACTTGTTAATATAATGTATCTTTCATTCTTTAAGAATAATTTAAATGATTTTTAAACAAAGTTTAAGAGTATTTATGACTTCAGTTCTAAAGTCATAATTGAGACAGTCGCCCGCTTTTCCATTTTTATAAATATTTCTAAAATTCCATAAAAGCTTTTTAACTGTATTACCTATCAAATCATAAATACTGAGAAATAACTATTTTTTAACATCTTTGGAAAGTGTAGAAAACGCATGGCACGACAGAAAATGCACCTTCCTCAATTTCTAGCAATTAATTTGGCTTCTTTTGTTTAGCCTTGTAAATGAATCATCAATGTTAACCACATCCTTTTTGATAGAAAGCATTCGTTTTTGCATCTGAAAAATGTGTGTAGATTTAGTATACTTAGCGCAATCAAGCAGAAACGGTCGTTTTGCCAAGCCAAGCTCAGAGAAAAGCAAAACAAACAAACTACCACTAACACAAAGCAGAACGCGCCAATAATAAAATCGACAGAAACAACCCAAGATCGTTAAATGCTTATTATACAGAAACCAACTTTCCCATGTTAAATCGGCAAATTTTTTTCCCGTAAAGTTTTAAATATTGGACGAACCAAATATCGCAGTAAAATGAAACAAAAAGTAAAATATTCGTATCAACGAGATCTTTAATTTGAGATAAAAACGAACTTTCTAAGTTAATAAGTAAAAAAATGGGAGCATTTTCAATTTAGCGTAAAATTAGATGTTTTGACAACTTTTTGAAAAAAATTCTTCTTCAAGAAATTTTTTTTAAAACAAGCTAGAGAATTCATAAATGTGCAGAATTCTTTGAAAACTGGTTTTTCAGATAGACAATTACTTAATCTAGGAACTTTTATAAAATTTAGCTTTTAAAAATCAAAATTTCCTATCTTAATTGCTGAAAAACTGTTAAATATCGCCAAAGAGACATAAATCGCCAAATATGAAATTGCTTCATCTCAGTTTACCCGAAAAATATTAATTTCAAATTGAGCTGCTTTTTCTTTTTATAAGTTATTTTTTTAACCAAAGAATCTTTGCTTTTATTATTTTGTACAATTTTAAATTTTATATCCCTGAAAACAGAAATGAATACATTTTTGAATAACATTTGTTTCAAATCTATAGCTTGAATTGCTGATTTTTTAATATTTTTCATACCTTAGAATAAGAAAGTCAGTACACGATATAGTATCCAATTTTAATATCCTTCAATTCAATCTGGCAATGATAATTATGATACATAAAGATTTCTACTTCCTTCTATATAGTATACTAGCAGGCTTTGCCCTCTTCGCTTGTCATTTTATTGAAATGAATTTCGACTTTCGGTTTTTAATGGATTTACACGTTGTAAGGGCTCCTGAAAACAATTTGACTATTTTTAGAAAATTTCTATTTGCGTGTGTGTGTTCTATGTGTGTGGCGAAAGTTTTGTTCCAACTGGATATCAGGAGCTACTGCTCAGAATTACATATAAATTTATATGCAATTGAACCTTGATGTATAATAGCGTTTATCAATATTTGGTGTCAATTGCTTAACATGGTGCTGCTATACAGTGACTGCCGCAATTTCAGAGAAGGCTATATCTGAGTAACTAATACATGGAATTGCATAAATTTCCAAATAAATTTACATTGTTACAAATTATAGTGCTTATCAACTTTTGTACCAATATCTCAACATGTGGCGCTGCTATACAGCGATTTTCGCAATTTAAGGAAAGGTTCTGTTGCATATAATGAAACAAAACTTAATATGTGAAAAGGCCATTATGAGACATTATGCTGATTCAATCTCGATGCCTATCGGCCGATAAGATGGAGCTCATATACTACAATTTTTTTTTAGAACTGAAAGGATGCCATCTGCATGGTGAAAAATTACTTCCGTTGGACATTTTGTGCAACAATACCTCTCTGAGTTGATAATATTCAGCATTCATAATGAAAAAAATAATAAATAATTTGTGCTGCGTTAATATGTATAGGAAAATGTAAAAGAAAGTTTTGTGATGGACACGACGTACTAGTCTGCATAGAAAACCCATGGATAATGTCTAGCAACCAGAATTATGGAAAGTTTAACGCAAAGAACAACATTGCACGAAAGCTGAGTTGAAATCCAGGACATATCTGATGTAAAGTATCAGGTTAATTCCAGTACATATAAAAACTATTTAAAAAAAATAAATGATACCTACAAAAAAGACACTTAAAATGTACAAAAAAGCCAAGCTCAAAGAAAGAGAATTGATTAAAGTTGTGTCTAAAAAGGGTGTGATATCAAATTCCCAAGCTTACATTCAAATACTTATTTAATATTCCCTTTTAACTAAATTTTCACATGTGAATCAAGTGCCTTATGATAGGTTGATAGAAATCCTTCTTTCCTGTACTAAATACATCATAGCGTGTTTCTGAAAAATATTATTATTTTTATTTATGTATGATGGGCTTGGCGGCCATCTTTCAAGTAATGAATAAACATTCACACAATTTGAAAGAAGTTTCTTAAAATACATCTCATATAAAATTAATTTTGCTATTCCATTCAGCAGAGACGGAAATATTTCGATAACATGATTTCTTATAATTATTTAGTATTAAGTGCACTTCCATCTTATAAATGCCGGGAATAAAGAATATAAAAATTTAAATTAACGTAAAAACATGAAGGAGAGGGGGGGAAGCATAGAAGCTTCCACCCCCCGTTATATTTACCCAATTTGACTGTGGCGTCTTGGAATAAATATCTCGTAAAAATAATATGGTTATTCTATTCAACAGGGGTTGAAATATTCAGATTAAAAAAGAAAAAAAAATGCATTAAAAACATCGCAAAAGCCCCGTTAAGCACACAAGTTGAATCAATTTAAGTTTTAACAGTGTTAAGTTTGGCGCACTCCCATCCTCCCATCCTATAATTATTTCTCATTGCGCAGCACTAGTGCGATATAAAACTCAAGTAACCAACCAATCAACCAACTCATCCTATAATTGATGAAATTTATAGAATTCAAACCAACGTAAAACTCTGAAAGATGGCCGCCAAGCCCATCATACATAAATAAAAATAATAATATTTTTCAGAAACACGCTATGATGTATTTAGTACAGGAAAGAAGGATTTCTATCAACATATCATAAGGCACTTGATTCACATGTGAAAATTTAGTTAAAAGGGAATATTAAATAAGTATTTGAATGTAAGCTTGGGAATTTGATATCACACCCTTTTTAGACACAACTTTAATCAATTCTCTTTCTTTGAGCTTGGCTTTTTTGTACATTTTAAGTGTCTTTTTTGTAGATATAAAGATGTTGAAATGTGCTTAAAAAATACGTCTATTGCATCGAAGTCTCTTTAAGGCACATTATTAGAATATTCTGACAATAAACGAATTGACCTTACGTATATAATATGACATATGAGATCAATCAAATTTACCTGCTGAATCCCAGTAGAAAATCGACAAAAAAAAAAAAGAGAGAGAGAGAGAGAGGGAGAAACAGAAGAGAAAACAAGAACAAAAAATCATGCTGTTTGCATAGACTATTAACGCTTAGCAACTGTACGTTCTCGTTGCATCGTTTAACTTTCAATGTACTTTGTCTATGATCAATGGATAGGGAGAATGACAAAAAGACAGACAGGTAGACAAACTGAATTCACAATAGAAAACTTTTTTTTAGTATATGATTAACCCTAGAACACTAGCGTGTTCATATATGCCGCTATCACTAGAGATACATAAAACTTACGTGCTCACAAAAAATTCGTTTTATTTGCTTATATTACATTAATGTTGTTTATAAATATGTTTAATTATTTGCTGTTTTACCCAATATTACTAATTTTTCATTAAATAATTATTTCGAAGCACTCAAGGTCAAACAAGTGTATTGGTAGTAGGGAAAGGGCAGAAAAGGACCAATAAATGAAGACTGCACGTAAAATTTACGTACCTCTAGTGTTCTAGGGTTAATAAATGTTAATTTCCTTATACAAAGTTATAAAAACATGATTTATAAAAAAGCATCTCATAAATCGAAATGAGTGGCATTTTTTTTAAGTATCCTGTATACAATCCACTTGTGCTGTTTATACCACCATTTGAAATAGGAAACATGCCATAGTAAACTTTAATAACTTACATAATTTTGAAGAAATTCTGAAAATATTTACGTACGTTAGAGCGGACTGACGGACAAATAGACAGGTGGACAGAAGGACAGATAGATAGACTAATTCAAATCATAATAAATCTTAAACATTTTTAGAAAGTGTTAAGAACGCGTGATAAAAACGGAAATGCAATTGCAGCAATTTCAATTATAACCCTTAATGTATCTGAATATTTTTGTATGGCTCTGTAAATATTAGTGCTAATCATACTATAATGTATAGCTATAGAATTTTTTTTGGTCATATTAATAATAAATGTCAATTTCATTATGATTCGTGCAAAATAAAGGCATTAATATCTAGATTATAGAAATAGAACACAATGCTTATGAATTCTTTACAATGTCCCTCTAAACAAACCATTTTTTTTTTTTTTTTTTTTTTTCAATAGGGAACATCCCATATGGAAAATATAAATATCAGTTTCATTATAAACTTGAATAACATATATGAGTTTCAAGGATTTCCAACAACATTTACGGGAGTTAGAGTGCTGACAGACGGACAGACAAATCGAAGACATAAATACTTTTTAACTTTGTTCGAAAATGTTAAAAAAGAAAAGAAAAGAAAAAGAAATACTTTTAAGTATTTGGCGCGAAAAGACGAAGAACCATACGATTTAGCGAAGAACAATCTTTCTCGCCAAATCCACGCAATTTTAATGCATTTGAAAATCGCTTGCTAACAGGACAGCATTGTATAGAACTGACAGAAG
The DNA here is from genome assembly GCA_963930645.1 of Salticus scenicus. NCBI lineage: Eukaryota > Metazoa > Arthropoda > Arachnida > Araneae > Salticidae > Salticus > Salticus scenicus. Next base: position 275,389,842 of record OZ005657.1, read on the forward strand.
AACTGCAATCTTAAACAATTACATTTTGATAGAAAGTGTTAAAAAACTAGTTTTAAAAAATGAAAGACAAATTATATCAACAATTGAAATTAAATTTCTCATGATATTGAATGCATTAAAAAATAATGAATAACGAATTTGAAAATTCACAATTATTTTAATAAACTTTACACGTCTTATAGTTATGGAAAAAATAATACTTTCAGCTCAGATATTTAGCATGTGTTCTTCCTTTTAAAAATGTTATTGGTATAAAAATGGATATCGCTAATTGTACTAAAGATATTTTTTTCTTTATAAATGTCAATAAACAACATCTGCATTTCAATTATTTCATTAGTAATTGTCTGCATTAGTAATTGTCCATTTCAAAAAATTTCTATTAATTTTTTTTCTCTCTCTCTTTCAAAAAATTACTTTATTACTGAAAACAGACAAGACTTTTTCCAATTTGTAAAACCAATAGTGAAACAATAAATCTGTCTACAATGAATGAATAAATAAATAAATAAATAAATAAATAAAATAAAATAATAAATTTAATTAATTAATTAAAATATAATAATAATAATAATAATAAATATATATATAATAGGAAAATTTAACTTATTTTATTTTCAAAATATCTGGCTTCATTAAAAATCGGAATAAAATCATTTTAACTCAGTTTGTAAATTAGAATGACATTTTGTTCAAGTTTTAAAAAATACACTACGTCTAAAAGCTAAGCTTTAATCTGTTATTTTGCTTTTTTTTTTTTTTTTTTTTCTTTTGTTGATAACTTTCGAACAAATTAAGAAAAAAATCTAAATAATAGTATGCTTATTCTTATTAATTAATAGGTAATCGAATTTTATGTAATTTTAACGCAAAAAATAATTTTAAAACTGATGTTAATTCATTTTTTAAGAGAAAAATTAAAAATTTATTAGAGTAGGATTTTAAATGAAAAATAATGTTAAGGATGCATTGAAGTTAAACGAAGATACAAATAACTCCAAATGTGAAATTAATATTAGGTGTTTACTCCTGTACTCAAATTTCTTTTTCTTCCATAACGGACTCTTGGGGGGAAAAAATAAAAATAAAATAAAATAAACTGACATCTCATCAAAATTGCCTGCTTGTGTGTATATTTAAATATATATATAAATATTCGCATAAAAATGTAGAAGAAAGAAATTAAAAACAGAAAATTAATGACAAGCGATCAAAATGGCTTTTGAATTTTTTTTAAAGCATGTGTCGCTTCACATATTTGTAAAGCATTCATTTCTTATTTAGTTTTCTTTCCTAAAAATGTTCAAATTTTTCATTTTTTCGAAAGCGTACTTTTCCGAAAAATTAATAACAGTTTAAAAATTATTACCTATGTCAAAACTTACATAAAATAATATATTAATAATTAGATAATCAAGATGTCATTAAAATTTTTTGTTCTTTTGTCCACATGTTTAAAAGTTACGCGAAAAAAAAGAAGGAAAGGCAAAATAACAAATTGTTAGCTTAACATATGAAAGTGAAGTTGTCTAGGAAATCTAGAAAAAAAAAAACGTTTGGTTTTTCTTAGTTTTTAATATCGAAGAAAATGTTTAAATTCATACTATATAAATAAATAACAATAACAATAAAAAATGATAAAAAATGGAACATGAAATTTAATTTTCTCTCGTGTTCTCATATATGTTTCATTTTCTAATGATGTTCTTAAAAATGTAAGTTCTGTGTGACTATATTAATATGAAGAATGGATATCGAAAAGCTCATTGTCAACAATCATAACTCGTGAACTGCAATTGCAAAGCATAAACCACAGTTTAACTGAATTGGCTACTTTAATGATAAAATTAAACGAAATGCGCAAAATATGTAAATTCATATTGCTGTTTTTCCCTGCATCAGATAATTGATCTGAAAAATAATTTAAATTCAAGCTCGCAAATAGGATATGGATGTAAACGGCGATTACTGCATTGCATCACGTCAAACACGAGTCTTATTTTTGCACATGCCGTTAATGACAAAAAATGTTGTTTGTTCATTTGACCCAAGGTTTATTATTATTTTTTCTTTTTAAATTGAATGTGAAATAATGATTTCTTTTGTCGAATTTGAACAAGGCGTTGTCGTTTAGAAAACAGGTTTTGTTTAAAAACAGTTAGATATTCAATGCTAGATTTATTATTATTATTCAGATGATGCCGCTAGTCTTTCAAAATCCCATGAGTTTAAAAAAACTGGGTCTTTTTTTCAAAAAATGGGTCCCTACATAAATGAATTTATATATTACAGATATAAATTAAAATTTTATCTTATTGTAGATGAAAAACAGTGTTTTAGGAATTTTTAACCAGCTCTTTTTGAATTTTCTTAAAACTAATATTATGTAGGAGGTGGTTGCAGGGATGGAACACGGGCGCAGAATTCATACCACTATCAATGTAAGAAAATGTTCTACTTCTCAAATCAACGATATTATAGGTAGAGAAATTTCTTAAACAGATTCCGGTATGAATTCTGTGCCCGTGTTCCATTCCTGTGGTTGCTGTTAAGAAACAACTGGAAACATTTAGCTCAATGTGCTCTGGAACCAGCAAAAAAAAAAAAAAAAAAAAAGGAGAGGGAGAGAGAGAGAGAGAGAGAGAGAGAGAATATAGTAAAATAGCTAATTATTATTATTATTATTTTAAACTGGAAACATTTTTTTAAATTTCCTCGAAATTATTAGCATTACGAGGACAAAATGAGAAAGAAGTTTTATTTATTTATTTATTTTTTATTTATTCAAAATAACGTACCAATAAACTGTACTGATAACTTAAATAATGTATTAGAGAAAAAATAAAAGAAGTGTATTTACTTATCTGTAAACGAACTTTCTATAATAATAACATTCTGACGTTAGCAAAAATATTTTATTTTTTGTTTAACACAGCAAACATATTACTTTTTTTTAATACTTAGGTTTTCTTAATAATAAAATTTCTTGAATCTTAATACAGACATAATGTCATGTTCCAGTACTTACGTCCGTTTTTCCGTTTCATGTGTTTTTATTTTGTTTGAACGAATTTAGAACTGAGCAGGGTGATACGATTCAATGTATCGGCACTTTTAATTGGTAACTTTTTTGTATCTAGGACTTCGATTTTGCGTTTCAGAACTTTGTTTTCGCGCCGGCCACTCGTGTGTGTTTATTTATCGTATTGGATTGGTTATCGTATTGGAATTGGATAGAAATGTTTTGTATTCTTTGAAAGAATGGTTTCGGGGCCATTTTTCCAATTTCATATTTCGGCTAAAGCTTTGACAAAGGGCACCCATGGTGGTTCATTACGCCGTGATGCGATTCGGTGTTTCGTACACTTTTTGCTAATATTTTTTTCGAATGGAAACTTCGCTTCTCGTCTCGGAGTCGAAACTTTGTTTTTTATTTCGCACCAGCCGCTTGTTTGTATTTATCGTATAGGATATGTTCTAGTTCCTTTATGGTAAAATGGAGTTTTAAAGGATTTTTTTTTTCTTCTTCAGATCAGAATGCTTTAAAAATATAAAGAAAATATTAGTTTTAAGCAAGAAATATACTTCAAAATTTGCTTTTTTTCTTTCTTCCTGTTCGATTTTTTTTTTTTTTTTTTCCCCCTTAAGAACTAAAATTACGCGTCCCCTAGGACCCGCCACAATAAATTTTTCGCGTCCTGCCTCCGATTTTTTGCGTAATTTACGAGCTATAGCGCATAAACGGCATCGCTGATTATTATTATTATTTATTCATAAAAATTGTTTAATTTGTTTAACCTTTTTTACTTTCTTCTATATGTAATATAGAGAAAGTATTGGATTCGCGAAAATTTTCGAAGTCCACTTTTTGATGGATTTACATGTTTTGGGATATGGAGAACACGAATTAATAGTTTTTAGAAAATGTCTGTCTGTCTGTCTGTCTGCCTGTCTGTATCATTTTTTTGTGGACGCTGTATCTCACGAACCAATGAATGAAATTTAACCAAACTTGGTATTTAGTTGCACCCTGACATAAACTGGTGCTGATTAGATTTTGGGATCAATCGCTCAATAGGTGGCGTTGTGATCGCATTTTATGCAAATTTTTAACATGGCAGCATAGGACAAAATTCCGTATAAATGGGCATAAAGAGAGTTATTTTACACTTGTGATTGTAAAATTAATATGAATTATTGATAATAGTAGTAGTTAGCTAGGAAAAAAATTTTGTGCATGGGGGGGCATCGGTTCCCCCCCGGGGGGGAAAATCCCCCCCCGGGGAAGTAAATTTTCAAGATGGGTATCTTTCGAAAGGTCTCGTTGATAATAGTAATAGTTAACTTGGAAAAAATTTTTGTGCATGTGGGGGCATCGGTTCCTCCCCCCCACCGGGGGGGGGGAAATTCCCACCTGGGGGGGCAAAGTTTCAAGATGGGTATCTTTCGAAAGATCTCGTCAATACCTTTAAAACGAATGGTTGAACGATAAATCTGTGATAATTTAAACCAAAGTTATCGATTTTTTTTAGTTTTAACAAAACAAAACTTAGAAAAAAAATCGCAATTTTTTTTTTTTTTTTTTTTTTTTAACGAAATTTAACTAAACTTGGTATTTAAGTTGTCCCCGACATTAACTGGTGCTGATTATGTTTGGGGATCAATAGCTCAACCGGTGGCGCTGTGATAGCATTTTATCGAAATTTTTAACATGGCAGCATAGGACAAAAATTCGTATAAATGTGCATAATAAGAGTTGTTTTAAACTTGTGATTGTAAAATTAATATGAATTATTGATAATAGTAGTATGTAACTAGGAAAAAAAATTTCTGCATGGGGGGGGGGCATCGCTTCCCCCCCCTGGGGGGGAAGTACCCCCCGGGGGGGATAAATTTTCAAGATGGGTATCTTTCGAAAGGTCTCGTCAATACCTTTAAAACGAATGGTTGAACTATAAATCTGTGATAATTTAAAACAAAGTTATCGATTTTTTTTTCTTTTAACAAAAAAAAAAAAAAAAAAAAATCGTACTTTTTTTTTTTTTTTTTTTTTAAATATTGTTACTGATTGAATATGTATAGGTAAATATAGAAGAAAGTCTTGTGGTGGCCACAACATACTAGTTAACTACGGAGAGTATATCAGTGTTTCTCAACCATTTTGGTCCTCGAACCTGTAAAATTTATCTAAAAATTTCGTAGACCGGAATTTTCTTTTCTTTTAAACAAAAAAATTACTAAGTATTAAAGAACAATTACATAAGTTATATAAAGCCTATATAAGTATTAAAAAGTAACAATAAAGTTACTCTTATATTTGCCAAAATCAATTATTCCATTCACTGTCAACTACACACTCTACATTTCAACGCCAACTAAAATTTTCAAGTTGAAACATACAAATCTAGCTTAGCATCTGGAAGCTCATAAACATGCTTTAAAACGCATGTGCACGGATCAAAGCGCGGGAAGACATTTTCGGCCAATTGGAGCGCGCCGACCGGGTCAAATTTATGGTATTTACTTAAAATATTATTATTATTATTTTTAATTAATCATTATTTAAATTTAATCAGATTAAGAAATAGATGTTAATAATAAAAAATTTCTCGAAAATTAAAAATGCTAATTTTTTATTGTTTCATATTTATACCAATTATGTGTCTAAGAGTCATTTTGAAATTAGTTTAGCAATTTTCAAAATAAAAAATGGAGTGAATGTTATGGGTTAATGACTTAAGTGCTATATATCCGAAGTATGTAATTGTTTTGACGATTATTTTGCCATAGCCAGTATCTGTAATATCAGTAAAACCACCCTTTTATAAACTTAGAATATAATCAGAAACATCTTACGTTCAACAATGGTGTCAGACATATTTTCAAATATTTTAATTATGTAAATAAAATATTTTAGAACAACTCGATGTATATAATATTATCCAGAATTTAAAAGATGAAAGCAAATAAAGTGCATTTTACTCAGTAATATTTTCTGTTTATATTTTCATTTAATCTACATTAAAGCTTAATAATTCTTATAAGATGTTCCTATTTTATATTCTCAAACTTTTATATCGGTACAAAGCAGTGTTGGGCATAATTAATTAAAAAGTAATTGAATTACAATTGAATTACAATTAAATTACAATTATAATTATTTTACTGTCAATAAATTAACAAATAATTGATTACAAATAAATTGTATTACTTATTCAATCTATTCGTAATAATTCAATTTATTTGTAATCAATTACTTGTCAATCGATTGAGGAAAAAAAAATTATAATTGTAATTTAATTGTAATTCAATTACTTTTTAATCAATTATGCCCAGCACTTGTACAAAGTACTAACTCATCAGAATTAGTTTAAAACAGATTTTTAAATCTTGTCTTTATATGGAAATATTAAGGTGAATATATACGGCCTCAAATTTAGAAGGCAGCCTTTACTTTGAAATCATCAGAAAAATTCTGAGAAGAAAATTGCTTATCACGATTATTACCTTTTAAGTTGGCATTTATTTAAAATAAAAAATACCCCCGTAATTGGATAACGTTAATATTTTATAATGCTATTTTGTTATAAAATTAATTTAATAATGCCATCATAGAAGAGACACGCTTAGTTTTGACAATTTTATATAAATGCTACTTATTAAAAACTTTAGCTAATGAAAACGGACAAAATTTATGCTGTTTTTCTGTTAGCTATTTCTTATTTATACCTTTAGCAAGTAATACTTGGTATACTATATACATGTAAATTCCTATTTTATGTACTTGTAACTTTATTTGTCTCTTAATTCTATATATAAAGGAATGAAAACGCTTCTATATTAAACCAGTACAAATCTTGCATTTTATCGATACTCATATTTGATCACTTTGATTTAATTGTAAGATTAGTCGAGAGATTTGAATAATGAAACTGAGAAAAATTGAACTCACTAAGATATATTTTTTTCTTATTATGCATTCTTATTTTATACTTATAAATTTTATTTATCTATACAAAGTGTTAAACCGTGTTATATGTGCAAAACGCACCCCAATTAGCACAAGACTAACTTTCAGATATTGTCTTTATATTGTTGTAAACCATTAAATATTTTTCCTGCATCAAGGATGTTGCTGCAATAAAAGTAAATGTGAAATTAGGGTACACTGTTAAAAATAGTTTCTTAAAAATAAGTACATATTGTCTCAAAACAGCTCCGAAACAATATATACTTAAATTTGAAAACCCATGTACTCATTTTTGAGTATATTCACATGTCAACCATGGGGATATTGGGATTCTTATTGGTCAACCCCATTTTTGAGCATGTCAATATACTAAAAAATGAGGTACATGGGTTTTCAAATTTAAGTATATATTGTTTCGGAGCTATTTTGAGACAATATATACTTATTATTAAGAAACTGTTTTTTACAGTGTAGAGTGATCATATTTTTTTCATTGAATTTGAGGACAAATATGGCGGTGTCCTCGAATTTCGAGGACAAAAAATAAATAATTAATTAAATTATCTTAAATTGTAAAATTTTAGTAATTTTTATGCATAAAGCACCCAAAAGAGCTTATTTCAGCTTATTTATTATATATATAATAAATTTTTATATTAAAACATTAATAACTTTATAACCGGCGTCCTCAAATGTGTTGTAATTTTTTGTGGACAAAGGTAGTTTTCGAGGACTGTCCTGGAGATTCGAGGACGTATGGTCAGCCTAAATTAGGGCAATTCATTTCATTCAATGAAGGTTACCCTTGGTGGTAAACTTGGAAAAAAAATTAGCGACATAGCGACAAATTCAGGGACTCGGTGACAAAATTTGATGAAAATAGTAGCTTAGAGTTACCAAAATTTAGAAGCTCTATTTTGAATAGAAGCAGAGTTCTGAAACTTTCCGAAATGATTAATTGGTTTCTGCAGCAGAACTTCTTGAAAGTTCGCCAAATCTTAACCGAGACTTCAAAATGAAAAGAAAATCTTGAAAATTTCAGTTGTTTTCAGACTGCTGTGAGAGATCGTCTTTGAGAGTCTGCACTTTAAGCAACTGAACCTTCTTCCTGAATCAGTGAAATTCCTCCTTTGTGATGTATTTAATAGTGTTTACTTAACGCTTTTTATTACACTCTTTCCAGAATAATTCATGAATTATTCGTTGACTACATAGAACCTGCCTGTTTCTTTAACCTCAGGGGTCATTTTGACCCCATTTTGAAGCTGAAATTTAGTTAAGCCCGCCTCATTCAAAAAGTGCGCTAATTCGCCAGACATAGCAAGCGTAGCCAGTGGAATGTTGCAACTTCTAAACGATACAAAAAGGCGCGGTGCTGGTGATTTTCGCCAAACGTGCCAAGCGGCACCTGAAAGCAATTTTTCTGCAGTAACGCCTTGATCTTGGGAAAGCGAGGGTTAAGAACTACTTTCTTCACACAATAAAATCGACATTTTCTTAACTATAAGGATAGAGACGTATATTTTGGATGTTATGAGTAATATCGACTTCCGGACACGATTTGGCCACTTTCAGATAATATCTGTCTGTCTATCTGTCTGTCTGTGTGTTTGTAACAAAATTTTTATGGCGATTGTGTCTCAGAAACTACTGCACAGAATTGCATAATAGATTCACATTGACGTATATTAGTACCTACCAATTTTCGGTGCCAGTCGCTCAACAGGTGGTGGTGCTATACAGCTATTTTCACGGTTTCAGGGATGGCTATATCATAGGAACTACTTCACAGAATTTTATATAAATTTACGTGTAGATCAACATTGACATAAGTTAAAGCCTGTCAACTTTTGATGCTAATCGCTCAAAAGGTGGCTCTGTTATGCAGCGATTTCTGCAATTTCAAAGAAGACTATATCTCAGGAACTACAGCACAAAATTGCATATAAATTTATAAGTAGATGTAACTAGACTTATATTAGTGCCTGTCAACTTTTGGTGCTAATCGCTCAATAGATGGTGCTACTATACAGCAATTTCCGTAATTCCAAGGAGAGCTATATCTCGGGAACTACTGCACAAAATTGCATACAAATTTATATGTAGATGCACCTTCACCTAAATTAATGTCTATAAACTTTTGGTGTCACTTGCTCAACAGGTGATGCCGCTATACAGCGATTTTCGCAATTTCAGGGAAGGCAGTTTCTATTGAGTATAATCGACCAAAACTTGATATGTAAAATGGCCACTATAAGACATTATGCTGATTCAAAATGGGTGCATATCGGCCAATATGCTTCAATTTTCCCCGAGAAAGGGAAGGATGTCATCTGCACTGCAAAAATTCACTTCAGTTGTACATGGGCGTTTAATGTAATAAAAATCCCTGAGATGAAAATCGACTACATTCATAATGGAAAAAACAAAAATGTAATAAATAACTTGTATTGCGTGAATTTGTATGGGAAAATATAGAAGAAAGTTTTGTGATGGCAACGACCCACTAACTTTAACCTTATATTCAGTTTTGTATATTTTTAGATTAGGAAATTTGATTACGAAATATTGATGGTAATCCTATTTATTCATTTAGATATCATTCCTTTGTTAAGTTTCTTGTATGCTATGTATTTGTAAATTTACATGTTTCTAATTCATGTCGTACAAAATAGAGATATTCTACAATTTAAAATCGCGTCATTATATTTTCTGTTATATATTTTTGAGTCAACTTATTTTACATATTATTCTAAAATTCTCAATAACTATAGCTGAGAAAAACTATTTATTAAATTATTAATTTTTTTTTTTTTTTTTTTTTTTTTTACTTTTCAAATATTTTTTTTTTTTTTCTGCAGAATAATATTTAGAAAATGTTCCTTTTTTTATATGCTTGTAATATCAAGAATTTTATTTTTTTATAGTCTAAGTTCTCAAATAAAAGCCTCATTGTAAATGTTTTTTATTGCATTTTCTTTCTCCTCTTTCTAAAATCAGCGTTACCGTGCATTTGCAACTACTTCGGCTATATTAAAATACACACACACACACATATATATATATATATATATATGTCTGACTGCATGCTTCTGTATCATTGAAAACGTAATTACGATTTCTTTTTTCTTTTTTATGCAATATAATACTTTTACGGGAAAAAATACACAAACTGAATTAATAATAGTTTCAAAAGTTGTTACAAAACATCTGTTTTTAAATTTTACTTTTTTTTTTTTTTTTTTGAGAATATTAAACGGTACAGAACTGAAGGTGAATGAGACATCGTCATTGCGTAAAACAGCTTCCAATTGTATGAAAGAATAAAACATCTTCAAAATGTAAAAATACACAAACTGAATTAATAATAGTTTCAAAAGATCTTACAGAACATCTGTTTTTAAATTTTGCTTTTTTTAAATGAGCATTTTTTTTTTTTTTTTTTTTTATAAGTTTATAACTACATAAAATGTAATTTCTTTAATGCCTTTTTTCTTCATTGGGTAAAACATCTTCAAAATGTATGAAAGAATAAAACATCTTCAAAATGTAAAAATACACAAACTGAATTGATAATAATTTCAAAAGATGTTACAGAGCATCTGTTTTTTAATTTTGCTTTTTTTTTTTTTTTTTTTTTTTCAGAATATTAAATGGTACAGAAGTGAAGCTGAATAAGACATCATTAGCTAAAACTTCTTCAAAATATAAAAATACACAAACTGAATTAATAATATTTTCAAAAGATATTACAGACATCTGTTTTTAAATTTTACTTTTTTTTTTTTTTCAGAATATTAAACGGTACAGAACTGAATGTGAATGAGACATCGTCATTGGGTAAAAGATCTTCAAAATGTAAAAATACACAAACTGAAATAATATTAGTTTCAAAAGATGTTATAGAATATCTGTTTTTAAATTTTGCAATTTTATATAAATTTATAATTATAAATAATATAATTTTTTTAATGCATTTTTTCTTCATTGGATAAAGCATTTTCAAAATGTAAAAATATGCAAACTGAATTAATAATAGTTTCAAAAGATGTTTTTAAATTTTGCTTTTTTTTCCCCAGAATATTAAACGATACAGAACTGAAGTTGAATGAGACATCATCATTGGGTGAAACATCTTCAAAATGTGAAAATACACAAACTGAATTAATAATAGTTTCAAAAGATGTTACAGAACATCTATTTTTAAATTTTGCTTTTTTTTTAAATAAGCAATTTTATATAAATTTATAATTATATAAAATATAATTTTTTTAATGATTTTTTTCTTCGTTGGGTAAAACATCTTCAAAATGTATGAAAGAATAAAAATCTTCGAAATGTTAAAATACACAAACTGAATTGATAATAGTTTCAAAAGACGCTATAGAACATCTATTTTTAAATTTTGCTTTTTTTTTTTTTTTTTTTTTTTTTAAGAATATTAAACGGTACAGAACTGAAGCTGAATGAGACATCTTCATTGAGTAAAACCTCTTCAAAATGTAAAAATATACAAACTGAATTAATATTAGTTTCAAAAAATTTTACAGAACATCTGTTTTTAAATTTTGCAATCTTATATAAATTTATAATTACATAAAATATAATTTTTTTTACTGCATTTTTCCTTCATTGGATAAAACATCTTCAAGATGTAAAAATATACAAACTGAATTAATAATAGTTTCAAAAGATGTTTTTAATTTTTTTTTTTTTCTTTTTTTTTTCCAGAATATCAAACGGTACAGAACTGAATATGAATGAGACATCATCATTGGGTAAAACATCTTCAAAATATATGAAAGAATAAAACATCTTCAAAATATAAAAATACACAAACTGAATTGATAATAGTTTCAAAAGACGTTACAGAACACCTGTTTTTAAATTTTGCTTTTTTTTTTTTTAAAGAATATTAAACGGTACAGAACTGAAGCTGAATGAGACATCATCATTGGGTAAAACATCTTCAAAATGTAAAAGTACACAAACTGAATTAATAATAGTTTCAAAAGATGTTTTTAAATTTTGCTTTTTTTCCTCAGAATATTAAACGGTACAGAACTGAAGGTGAATGAGACATCTTCATTGGGTAAAACATCTTCAAAATGTAAAAATACACAAACTGAATTAATATTAGTTTCAAAAGATGTTACTGAACATCTGTTTTTAAACTTTGTAAATTTATATAAATTCATAATTATATAAAATATAATTTTTTTAATGCATTTTTTCTTCATTGGATAAAATATCTCCAAAATGTAAAAATATACAACTGAATTAGTTTCAAAAGAAGTTTTTTAATTTTGCTATTTCTCTCTTTTTTTTTTCCCCCAGAATATTAAACGGTACAGAACTGAAGTTGAACGAGACATCTTCAAAATGTATGAAAGAATAAAACATCTTCAAAATATAAAAATACACAAACTGAAATAATAATAGTTTCAAAAGATGTTACAGAACATCTGTTTTTAAATTTTGCTTTTTTTTTTTTTTTTTTTTTTTTTTTTAATATTAAACGGTACAGAACTCAAAGTGAATGAGTCTCTAAAAAAAGTAGAAATATTTATATTGTATGAAATGTGGTTTTGATGATTACAGGAAGCAAGTCCTGAAGAAAGTAGAATAATTTGTATTGTGCGAAGTATTATATTGTATGGCATAGTCCTGAAAGGACCTCGTGTTCTAAAAAAAAGGAAAGTATTTATATTGTGATAAATATCTATTAATGTGAAATAATTTATTACATACAAGTTTGAGATGAGCAGAGTTCTAAATAAAAACAGAGGTAGGAATTGACAAAAACTATGCAGTATAAATTTGAAACTCAATTAAATTTGGAATGTACGAAAGAATAAAATGTCTTCAAAATCAATCTCTTAAATATGTGTAACACGTGTGCAATATGAAATAGACTAAATGTGGAATTTCGTAAACAGAATGATATTATACTGAGTTGAATAAATACAACAATAACTGGAACAATAATAATAATAATAATAGAAGAAAAAGAGGAAACGCATGAAAATTAGAAAACTGAAAAAATTAGAACTGAAAAAATGTTTGATAGAACAAATACCTCAAAAATTTTAAAATTTATTAGAATACTGATTTTCGATTTATGTGTAAAGTGCAACAATTCACAAACGCTTAACAATTCACACATTCGAGCATAATTTTAGAGTTGTATTTGTATTAAAAAGTTAAAGTAATAGTAATAATAATAATCATGCATTAATCTAGTTATTTTCAGTTCTTTCTTTTTTTTTTTTTTTTCATTTTCCAACAAGTTAGAAAAGTGTTAATGACTTCGGTTTCTGGAATTTCTTGAAATTGATGTATGTTATTGAAGTTCACTATCGGACGTTCCCTATCGAAAATGGAGTGAGGACCTGTACTGGTTTGTGTACAGGGACACCCGAAATTATGCAAAAGCATTGTGTTCTATGAGACGTATTTCTATAAATCATATTTTAATACATTTACTGTACGCAAATCTTAATGAAATTGAAATATATTATAGAAGTTCACTATCGGATGTTTCCTATATAAAATGCAGTAAATACAACCACTGGTTTGTGTACAGGGGCACTCGAAAGTATTCCAAAGCATTGCGTTCTGTAAGAAGTATTAAAATTTGAAATTGAAATATGTATTCATATGCACAAAAGAATGTTTTCTATAGAATACGATTAGCATTAGATTTACAGGGCTACACAAAAATATTCAGATACATTAAGAGCTATTAATAAAAATTTCCTGGAATTGCACTTTCGTTTACATTAAGCGTTTTTAACACTTTCCAACAATTTTTAAATGTGAATATGATTTCAGTTTGTGCATCTGTCTGTCTGTTCGTATGTCTGTTCGCGCTCTAACTCCCGTATGTATTTATGGAATTTCTTGAAACTGTTATATGTTATTCAAGTTAACTTCTGAATGTTCTCTGTTGAAAATGGAGTGAATATCTCACCTGGTTTGTGTACAGGAACACCTGAAAGTTTTCCAAAGCATTGTGTTCTATGGGAGGTATTTCTATAAACCATATTTTAATATCTTTACTGTACGCAAATCTTAATGAAATTCAAATATGTTATTCAAGTTCAGTGTCGGATGTTTCTTATGCAAAATGGAGTAAATACGAGCACTGGTTTGTGTACAGGGACACTCGAAAGTATTCCAAAGCAATGCGTTCTATGAGAGGTATTTCTATAAGCCAAATTTTAATAACTTTACTTTGCACAAAGCTTAAGGAAATTGAAATATGTTATTTATATGCACAAAAGAATACTTTTTGTAGAATATAATATGATTAGCATTAGATTTACAGGGCCACACAAAAATATTCAGTTACTTTAAGAGATATAATTAAAAATGAAAACATTTGTTAGAATTGCCCTTTTGTTTACATTAAGCGTTTTTAACTCTTTCTAACAATTTTTAAGCATGAATATGATTTCAATTTGTGTATTTGTACGTCCGATTGTCTATCTTTCTATCTGTCTGTCTCCTGCCCCCAACGTCTGTAAATATTTTCAGAATTTTTAAAAAGTGTTATATATTAATCAAGTTTACTATGGAATTTTTCCTATTTAAAATGACATTAATAGGTCCTGTACAATTAGTTTGTGTACAGGGACAACCAAAAGAGAGAAAAAAAAAAAAAGCCAATACATTGCGTTTTAAGACATACATTTTTAAAAATCACATTTAAATAACTTTCTACTGTAAAAATCATAAAGAAATTGGCATGTTCTAACATAATGTTTTCTATAGAATATATGATTAACCTTCAGATTTACAGGTTACACTAAAATATTCAGATACATTAAGGCTGTAATTATAATCTAATGGCTGCATCTTCTTTTGCGTTAAGCCTTTTTAAAACTTTCCAACGATGTCTAACAGGGGAAGTATGAATCAGTAAAATTGCTATTGAAACCAAACCAAGCTAAAATTAATGAGCATGGTCGAAAACATTGGGTACAGTACAAATTTGCTGCAACAACCCCCATGGGGGCGAGATATGACCCATTAATAGTTTTAGTTATTTCTATAAAAGCCAACAAAACAAACATCGTAGTAAGAATGGATGGTGCAGTGGTAGCGTGCTTGACTTGGGAGATGGAGGTCCTAGGATCGAGTCCCCGCAAAAGCGTTTTGTATTTTATTTTATTTTTTTTATTTCAACTGAAATATTTATAGTTAAAATTAAAAACTATTGAAAGTTTAAAATTTGTAATGACTTCACGTGTAAACATATTAAAAAAAAGTATAAAATCACTTTTAAAATACGTATATAAAATTTTTTATTAAAATCAAACACAAAGCTTTTCGCTATTATTAAAATAGCATCTTCAGGTGTTGTGCTTCTATTATTAAACAACACCTGAAGATGCTATTTTAATAATAGCGAAATGCTTTGTGTTTGATTTTAATAAAAAATTTTATATACGTGTTATAAAAGTGATTTTATACTTTTTTTTTTTTTTTTTAATATTTATTTTTCACATCTTTAATTAAATTAAATCATTATTTTACGAGAAAATATTAATTATATTAAAAAAAGGTTTTTTTTCAGCGCGGACAATTTAATGTGTTTTTTTTTTTTTTTTTTTTGTAACCAATTTATTTATTTATTTATTAAAATAAAAGAAATTAATTATTTAACGGGAAATACTTTTATATTACATTTAGATAAAATTTTGTTAATGATTATGTTTTATTTAAATTTTTAATTACTGTTTTTTATCGACGTCATTAATAGCATGAGTTAATCGTCCTTTCTTAATTGTATCATTTATTCATCCAATTTTTTACATGAAAAATCCTGAATGAAGAACAGCTGTTGCTTAACTATTCGACGTTGCATTTAACTTTTATTTCAAATATTTCATTAAACAACTGTCAAATTTGGTGGTGCCGGAAGAACTGATAATAATATTGAACACAATGACAAATTTTCTCAAAATGATTTTACTAATTTATAATTAGTTTACATTTAAAAAAATTCAAAATCTGGGTAAATATGAACTATACAAATCTAGTAATCTCGAAGAAAAGACAAATATTTAACAAAATGTTCGTGATGAACAATAATTGACGGTGAAAAAAATTGTAATTCAAATAATTGTGATCAATCTTTTTATATTTCTTGTTCTAATTGTGAAATATGGTTTCATGATTTTTCTACTTTTAATCATAATTGTTATAAATTAGAAACTATATTCGTAGCTTTAAACTTGATTTTCTTTTTTATAAAGTAAAAAAAAAAAAAAAATAAATAAATAAATAAATAAATAAAAATATATATTTCTTAAATTCATGGTCCATACTTTATTAATTGAATACTCAAAAAAAAAAAAAAAAAAAAAAGAAAAGAAAGAAAGAAAAGAAAAGAAAGAAAGAAAGAAAAAAAGCTCTTAATGTAATAAATATTTTCTCTTAAATGAATAATTTAATTTAATTAAAAACGTAAAGAAAAAATAAAGGAAAAAATAAACAAATTACAAAACGTCCTTGCGTGGACTCGACCTCAGGACCACCCTATCAGAAATTTAGCACGCTACCACTGCACCATCCTATCTTACTACGCTGCGTGTTTTGTTGGTTTTTATAGAAATAATTAAAACTCTTAGGGGGTCATATCTCGCCCCCATGGGGTTGTTGCAGCAAATTTGTACTGTACCCTATGTTTTCGACCATGCTCTTTAATTGATGCTTGGTTTGGTTTCAATAGCAATTTTACTGATGCATACTTAATTTGTAAGAGTGATTTTAAATTTTGTTGGACTATCTGTATAACTTTTTTGTCCTTCTGTCTTTCTGTTGTGTGATAACGTATAGGCAAAGAATACTGAAAGTTATACGATACAACAAGTACGCACAGTTGGAAACTGTTAATAATCAATCGTAATGCATGATTTTTCGTTCTTGTTTTTCTTTAGTTTATTACATTTTAAAAGCTTATATCATACATTTAGGAAACTGTTTGAAAATTTTGGTAATTCGGCTTTAATCAGACGAGAATTATTATTGCAATACGATCAACACATTTTTTTTTTTGTCTAAATGTGTGATTTGATTATTCGTAATTTTTTTTCTCATAGATAAATTTTGAATTGATTTTTCTGAGAAAAAGCTAATTGCTTGAAGCAATCTCTGATTTTTGAATTTTTTGACTATATTATCACACGATTTGACTACAGAAACGCCGGTAACAACATACGAAAAAACTGAACCGAAAATTACTATAATAATTAATAATGATAAAAGTTCATTTTCTAATTTAGAAATAAGTTTAAATTTGCCTTATTTTCCTAAATAAATAAGTAAATAGCATTTGTAAAATGTTACGCATAATTTTTTTTAACACGATTTAAATGTTTTCAAAGATATTTTTATAATTATTTATATATTATTAATGTTTTTTAAAGTTAAATGTCTATCTGAAGTAATGATACTTTTAACATAATTGGAATTCAAACAGAGAACTAACTATTTAATTAACAAATAAAGGAAACAAGTGAATTCTCGCTTAATTGTATTTAATCTTCTAGTCTGAAATTATTTTTTAATTGTGTAGTAATTTTGATATTTATTTAATTTTGATAATAATATTAAAGGCTGAAGAAACATCTTTAAATTATTGAAAACGAATTCTGCTTGGAATGAATTTTCCAATTTATGTAATAATTTTACAGTACATTAAACATCTAGTATTGACTCTAAAACTAATTTGGCGAAATGCAGCACCCAGCAACATTTACCTACTATTTTGGGTGCCCAAATACTATTAGACACTGTTTTACTTTTCCGCGCAGTTTTGTCAATATCAACTATTTTGTTTCCCCAGATAAGCCTTCCTGTGAGCAAGCGTATATATTGTCTGAATACGCAAGTAAAAGCGATAAGTTATTAAAAAAGAAAAAAAAAATTACTTTTGTCATTAAAAAAGAAAAAAATTACAACACAGACAGAGCACAAAATATGGCGGGGAGAAAGTGGCAGGTGCTGAATGAGAGGGAAAGGGCATGTAAAACTTTTTTAGAGAACAGCTTGCCCTTTTTATTAAGTTTCCGCCGGTGGCCCTTTTGTGCCAAAGATAGTTGTAATAAATTTAAAAATTATTCAGTACATTTAAAGAAAGGTGGCTATCATAATAGTGTAAAAGATATTATCGGAAAAATCAATGTAAAGTTCAAATGGTTAAGTTAAAATTTATTATGTAACTTGAGAAGAAAAATACAGTTCGAGGCAGAATCAAAAAATAAAAAATAAAAAAAAATAAATGTTGTAAGGGATAATGTTTGACTACCAAATATATAAAAGCCTTCTATGTATAGAAATAATTCTAATTTGATTATATATATGTGTGTGTATGTGTGTATAGATATATTAATTAATTAAATACGGAAATTTATATTCCAAAGGTATAAGAAAAATCTTCCACATTAAAAAAAAAAAAAAAAAAAAAAGAAAAGAAAGAAAAGAAAAGAAAAAGGATGATAATTTATCGTCCAAAAACCAAAATGAAATAGCGGAAAAACTATAATAGTTTCCCTAAACGATATTTAATTATCACAGAAAAAAGAGCATAAATTAAACATTCATCTTTTAAGCAACAATAACTTGAATACAAAAAAGAAAGAAAGAAAAAATAAGAATTTATCCGTGGAAAACGTGATTGAATAACAAACAAACAAAAATTAACTATTCGTATGGCAACAATTCTGAAATGAGAAAAAATTTACCCAGCATTTTTAAATTAGTTTATTCAAAAAATAACGTTACAAATATACAATAAATATATATGTTTTAAATATAATTTTTAATATATATATATATATATATCTGATTTAAAAAAGTATAGATACACAGCTATTTACTAAAATACAACCAAAGTTCCAAAGTAAAGCATTTCTTTCTACTGTAATAATTTTTCTCATGGCGGGGGAAAAAAATAAAAGAATAAATAAAAAAAAAAATAAGTAAAAGATTTCGCACGCAACTATATACTATAAATCATTATACATGTCATTTATATATATACTTTTTTTTTTTTTTTTTTTCAGTTTCATTTAAACATAAATGCACGATTTCTACAATGGTAAACTAGCTTAAACCCTTCATTTCAAAATGCACCATCATAGCATCATTTATTGAAAATTCTACTGACGACATGAAAAAAATAAAAAAGAAAAGTCATGTGGTGGTACGTATTGATTATTAACACCTTCCAAATGTGCGTCACTGTTGTATCGCAAACTTTCAATGCTCTTTGTCAACGTAATCACACAAAGGACAGACAGTTCTGAAAAGCATACAGATAGACTAATTGAATTTCTAACACAAAAGAAAACGCAGTCCTTATATTCTAATTGCAGCCTTTAATGTATCTGAATATTTTAGTGTACCCCTGTAAATCTAAAGGTTAACAAAATCATATTCTATACAAAATATCATTTTAGCACATTAACAATAAATGTCAATGTCTTTATAATTTTTATATTTTAAATGTAATTTATAAAAATGTCTGTCCTAAAACGCAATGCATTGGCTTTTTTTTTGTGTGTGTGTGTGTTCCTGTACACAAACCAGTTGCACAGGATCTATTAATTCCATTTAAAATATGGAACATTCCATAGTGAATATCAATAACGTACATAATTTTGAAAAATTCTGAAAATATTTACAGACGCTGGGGGCGGGCAGGCGGACAGATGGACAGTCGGTCAGATAGATACACAAATTAAAATCATATTCACACTTAAAAAATTTTAAAAAGTATTAAACCATTTAATGTAAACGAAAATGCAATTTCAGCAAATTTCCAATAAAAGACTTCAATGTAACTGAATATTTTTCTGTAGCCCTGTAAATCTAATGCTAATCATACTACATTCTGTAGAAAGCATTCTTTTGTGCATATGAATAGCATATTTCAGTTTTATTAAGATTTGTTCAAAGTAAAGTTAGTAAAATATGGTTTATAGAAATACCTCTCATTCTCATACAACGAATGCTTTGAAATATTTTCGGGTGCCCCTGTACACAAACCAGTGGTGGTATTTATTCCATTTTCTATAGGAAACATCTGATAGTGAACTTGAATAACATATTTCAATTTCATTGAAATTTGTGCAAAATAAAGGAATTAAAATATAGTTCATAAAAATACCTCTCATAGAACACAATGCTTTGGAATACTTTTGGATGTCCATGTACACAAGCCAGTACAAGTTCACTCCATTTTCAAGAGGGAGCAACCGATAGTGAACTTGAATATTATATATCAGTTTCAAGAAATTCCTCGAATATTTAAGGGAGTTAAGAGTGCGGATAGACAGACAGACAAACCGAAGTCATTAACACATTTGAACCCTTATTAGAAAGTGCTTAAAACATTTAGAAAGCGATAAAAACGATTAATAAAAACGAAAATGCAATTCCAGCAAATTTCCAATAATACCCATTAATGTAACTGAATATTTAGTGTGGCCCTGTAAATCTAATGCTAATCATACTGTATTATATAGAAAGCATTCTTTTGTGCATATAAATAATATATTTTAATTTTATTAAGATTACTGTAAAGTTCTTCAAATTTGGTTAATACAAATACCTCTCATAGAACGCAACGCTTAGGAATACTTTCGGGTGTCCCTGTATACAAACCAGTGATGGTATTTACTCCCTTTTCAGTGGGGAGCATCGGATAGTGGATTTGAATAACATATTTCAATTTCATTAAGATTTGTGTAAAGTAACGGTATTAAAATATGGTTTATAGAAATACCTCTGATAGGACACAATGCTTTGGAATACTTTTGGGTGTTCCTGTACACAAACCAGTAAAGGTGGTCACTATATTTTCAATAGGGAATATCCGATAGTGAATTTGAATAACATATATCAGTTTCAAGACATTCCATGAATATTTACCGGAGTTAGAGTGCGGACAGGCAAACTGAAGTCATTAACACTTTCCAACAAGGTGGAAAGTGTTAAAAAAAGGAGGGTGAGAGAGAGAGAGAGAGAGAGAGAGAGAGATGTATACAAACCAGTGATGTTATTTACTCCTTTTTCAATGTGGAGCATCCGATAGTGGATTTGAATAACATATTTCAATTTCATTAAGATTTGTGTAAAGTAACGGTATTAAAATATGGTTTATAGAAATACCTCTGATAGGACACAATGCTTTGGAATACTTTTGGGTGTTCCTGTACACAAACCAGTAAAGGTGGTCACTATATTTTCAATAGGGAATATCCGATAGTGAATTTGAATAACATATATCAGTTTCAAGACATTCCATGAATATTTACCGGAGTTAGAGTGCGGACAGGCAAACTGAAGTCATTAACACTTTCCAACAAGGTGGAAAGTGTTAAAAAAAGGAGGGTGAGAGAGAGAGAGAGAGAGAGAGAGAGAGATGTATACAAACCAGTGATGTTATTTACTCCTTTTTCAATGGGGAGCATCCGATAGTGGATTTGAATAACATATTTCAATTTCATTAAGATTTGTGTAAAGTAACGGTATTAAAATATGGTTTATAGAAATACCTCTGATAGGACACAATGCTTTGGAATACTTTTGGGTGTTCCTGTACACAAACCAGTAAAGGTGGTCACTATATTTTCAATAGGGAATATCCGATAGTGAATTTGAATAACATATATCAGTTTCAAGACATTCCATGAATATTTACCGGAGTTAGAGTGCGGACAGGCAAACTGAAGTCATTAACACTTTCCAACAAGGTGGAAAGTGTTAAAAAAAGGAGGGTGAGAGAGAGAGAGAGAGAGAGAGAGAGAGATGTATACAAACCAGTGATGTTATTTACTCCTTTTTCAATGTGGAGCATCCGATAGTGGATTTGAATAACATATTTCAATTTCATTAAGATTTGTGTAAAGTAACGGTAGGAAAACATGGTTTATAGAAATACCTTTCATAGAACACAATGCTTTGGAATACTTTTGAGTGTCCCTGTACACAAACCAGTAAAGGTGGTCACTATATTTTCAATAGGGACCATCCGATAGTGAACTTGGATAACATATATCAGTTTCAAGACATTCCATGAATATTTACCGGAGTTAGAGCGCGGACAGGCAGGCAGACGGACAGACAAACTGAAGTCATTAACACTTTCCAACAAGGTTGGAAAGTGTTAAAAAAGGAGGGGGAGAGAGAGAGAGAGAGAGAAGGAGGAGAGAAAGGAATAGAAAAAAGGGAAAAAACGTTTTAAAAAAATCACTTGTAAAAATATAAGATAAATAAATAAATTTTTCTGAGTGCATTTTTCTCTCTCTCTCTCTCTTTTTTTTTTTTCTTTTTCTTTTTTTTTTTTTTTTAGATTACATTTCTGCAAAATTTATTATCTCAGATTATTAGGAGGATGTTTAATGATATAAATTTTTTTTGTAAATAACTGTTTTAAATTATAAAAATTTCTATACACACGCATTAAAATGTAACAATATTAAGTGTATTAAAATTTCATGAAAACTAGTAAATTTAATTAAACAAAATTCATTTATTATTATTATTATTATTATTATTATTATTATTTTGTGTGTGTGTGTGGGTTTTTTTTTTTTTTAATGTTTCCTGCCAACTAATTTTATTTTATTTTTCCCTCCATTTTACATTATTATATTTTAATAATACATTCTAAACATATTTGGATATTACTTTGTAAATTCATTAATTAGTTTTCTTTTCTTTATTATTATTATTATTATTATATTTGAATGCTAAAACATTTTATTTAAAATTAATCATGCAAACAAAAATTTTTTAAATAATAATAAATCAATGAATCCAAAATGTAATTCTTAAATATATTTAAAATATATTGTTAAATTACAATAATATAAAATGGAGGGGGGAAATTAAACTCTTGTTTGACAAAAAATAATTTTACTTTTTTTAATTAAATAGTTTTCGAGAAATTTTAATATACTTAAATATCATATTTAAATGCACGTGTAAGCAAATTTTGATAATTCTGAGTCAGTAATTTACAAAAAAAGATTTATAACGCCCACCATTCCCTTAAAATACGTAACTCTAAGTTATATAGATCATCTACGTCGTTTTTAATCTATTAATATTATCAAGCAGTCGATTTTAGCCCGAACCGAACCCAACAGGTGTTAACTTTCTCCTCTCGTATAAAGTAAAAGGCTTCTAGGTCAGACCTCCTTTCCTGACCTTCGTACGCTAAACTATCAACTAAAAAGTTGTTGACTATTTACTGTTTATATATATATAAACTAATGTATTTATTCAAAATCAATTACAATAATATATATATACAAATGCCTAAGAATAGTCGAATTATTAAGATTGAACTATAATATTATATACGTTAGAACAAGTTAGTAATGACTTTACTCTGGAGTTTTAGGATGAAACATTTTTGAATAAATTAAAAATTCAATACGTAAGCGATTAGATTATAAATGAAAATGGTGTTTTTCTTTTTCTTATATTTTTGGAAAAGTGTATTCCTTTACTAAACTATTTTTTTTATAGTACTTAAATTAATGCCAATATTTGAGCTTTTATAATATTTAAATTTACATCTAATAATTCTAATTATGGTAATCAATCTTATTATGTTTTTTAAAATAATATAAAATATGAATAGAAATATTATATAATGCTTTTTAATTTTTGAAAAAAAAATGTGCACGGTTTCTAAAACCTGCATTTTGTTTTACCTGCATTTTTAATACTTTTATATACACATTTTAATTTAATATAAATTTAATAACAATAAAAGTAATATATTGCTTTATAATAACACATTTAAAATTTTAAAAGTATATAATACTTTAAAATAATAAATCGAAATTTTAAATTAATATATTACTTTATAAAATTATATTAATTTAAAATAAATATTACTTTTAACATATTTTAAAAATGCAAACGATAGAAAGATTTGAAAACCTAATTTTTTAAAGGAATTTTAAAGACGAATACATAAATCTATTAAAGAGACTTTTAAAATCTAAAGGTACGCGGTTTTATTTACCTAGCAATAAATACCGCCTACAAATTTTCTTTAATTAAAGTTCTTAACTACAATAATAATATTATTTATTATTGTTGTTGTTATAACTTGTCAGATTAAGAATATTTATTTAACACGCTGTAACAATTTCATCATAACATCTAAAAGTATGTATTTGTGTGTGATGAATGAAGGCATAGTGCTGTACAGTAAAAGTTCAGTCACAAGGCCGATTTAAAAATTATTTCTCATCTATAAATTTTTAATAGGATTTTATTTAAAATTTGAATTGCTTTTCTTTCCCCCATATATACTATATATAGATGTAAAGATATGTAATCTGAATATTTTTTAATTTGAATATGTTTTATATATACACACACACATATTGAATTGATTATGTATATTTATTATTGAAAAGCTATATAATATATATACACACTTCTTTTCCAAAATGTTATTCATTACTACATAAATATTGGAGCGTGACATTATTTATATTTCGATTACCAATGTAAAGGAGTAAAAATTAAAAAACACGTGTTTTTATAAAAATGTAAACAAGAAGTTTTCTTTTATAAATAAATGTGTAGAACCGATTTTACGGTATTTAAATAGCAATGAAAAATGAAGTGAATAATAAATTTTCAACATACCTGTTTAATGTTTCACAATGTCATTTCCATTTATTATTAATCCACAATTTAAAAATCCAGGGTATGTATCCAGTTTGCACATCGATTTTAGAAATCCGCTTGAAAATGTTTGGCACAAACACAGACCATAGATTCAAGTGCAAGCGCTCCCTCTGTGTCGAAAATGTATACGGCGTGATGCAACCTAACCGATTGCGTACTTTGACCACGATCTGGCAAATCGGAGGTCAAAAGAGGTTGGCAAGTAGCGACAGATGCGAACGTTGAGGTCTCCTTTACGCAGTTGACTTCCACTGCCTCCGCACACAGGTACACTGACAAACGTTACGTGCGTAGACAAAGGTTGCGACGGGGGGAGGAGAAAAGGGGAGTAACTAAGGTATCTGCTTCGTTCTGCAGGCTAAATGTCACCAGAGTTCACATACGTTTCAGCAGCTGATAATGCTTGTGGCGGATTCCTATTTCGAACGATAGCTTCATGAAAGGGAAACCGTTAAATAAATGCTTCTATTTAACAGAATTAAATAATATTAAATAAATAGAAATAAATGGGGAGACAATTTTTATTAATTATATCCCCTCCCCCTATATATTTCATGCTATTATCAATTTCGACTTCACTGACAGCTTATCCCAATGAAAAAGGAGTAAACGGAGAGTTGATATATTCTAAAATTAGACCGTCCCCCACAAATCTCACTTATTATTTATTTTTATTTCAAAAATATAAAAACTGCTCATTTTTTACTTAATTAGAAAGGTTTTTTTCTTTCTTTTGGGATAATAAAATGTTCAGGTGTCAGAAATTATCCTCATACAATATCAAAACAGAGTCGGTTTTCTTTCACAATACCAGAATATCCGTTTAAATGTGTAAAATTAATTCTTGTTTACAGGTGAGTTTCCTTCGATTTACATGCAGAGTGAAAATGTCCGTAGTCACAATTAACACATTCCTTTTCTACTATTTCACATGACACTGAATAAATAACGCCATTACAATTTACACGTATTTTTGCAAAAAAAGAACAAATTATACGTAAACGAGAAACGAACTTCGGAATGTGAGCCTAAACACAGGAGCACGCAAAGTCGCGCTGGTACGCTACTCTTTGTGACCTCCGCACAACGTTCTGCCAGCTTAGGCCACAATGTAGAGGTGGGTGCCACGCCAATGGCCTTGGCCTATCGCTACGTTCTAGTCCAGCGACCACACCTGCCATTAGGACCACGATTTCTTCTTCGAGAGCGCAAAGCTGTTTTTTTCCCCTTCCAGTCTTGTTTAGTTATTAACTGCAACTTTTTTATTTCATTATCATTACTCCCATAAAAAAGGTGGCGAAATAAGGATGCAGCTGACAAAGTTGAAGGCGATAGTTTCTATAATCAGGTAAAACAGGTAATTGGTGGTGAAAGGTAATGAATAAAATCCTTGTAAGCAAACGCCATAAATTGGAAAAACTCGCAACAGTTGTTTCGTGTTGAATAATAGCACGACTCTTCATCAGACAAAAATGTGAGCACGAGAGAAAAACAAAGTGGGCACGATGCACGAGTGAGGGTACTTTCCTTATAATTTGGGACAAAAGTGGATAGATACGCTTTGCTGCTCTCGTTTGGTAATCTATACATCTAGTACGCATAATACATCTCAATTTAAAAATGTATTAATTTTTTAATTTAGAAGTTATATCTCAATTCAAAGTCATTGAGTTAAAAATATCCCTTATATTATTAATCATACTATTAAAATCCGATTGTACATATGTCTGGTTGAACCACTGCACGCAAGAAGGACGCGGAAAGCACCAAAAGATGGGAAATAATACAAGGATTCCGAATTGACCATTAAAATTAAATTGATCCAATTGCATAAAAATTATATATTTTTATGCAATTGGAACACAAAGCGAGTACAAGATAAGCGGCACAAAGTATTACTAAAAGAATGTCCACTTATAGACGGCCTGAAGCGGTTGAACAGTAAAATACAGTCCGCGGCAGTGGGATGTATTAGAAAAACCTTAAAGTACAGAATTAAATGTAATCGCCCGAAACGAGGTTTTGAACGATTTCAATAGAATATATATTATATACATGTGTGTGTGTGTGTGTGTGTGTACTTATAGTTTTCTTATGATGCAGCTCAGAAAAGTGGACGTGATACTTTCTAATCATGTGAAAACAACCCTCATCTTTAAAGATGCAAATAAAATCAGTCGTGGCCGCAATGTCCTCAATGTTCCAAAATTAATGTATTACCGAAGAGAAGAAGCCATCCTCTCTGCGGAGGATCTAAATTGTGATAGCATGTCCCCGGAACACTCCTAGGGGTGAGTCCCAGATTGTCACGAATTGTCCATTGCGTAGTTCCTGTGCGACGTAAAACACACTCACTCTCCCCCCCCCCCCACACACACACTCATTCTTATCATTCCTTAACTTTGAACCCCCCCCCCCCCCAAAAAAAAAAAAAAAAAAAAAAAAAAAAAAAAAAAAAAACTTTTTGCTCCCATTTCATGATCTATCGGTCAAGTACATAAAATCCAACTATTTTTAAAAGAGAAACATAATTCCTTATATTAGAAGTTACTTATCAGTTCATAGTCATTAAATAAAGGATTAAACTTTGTTTTATCCCCTCACACCTTCCAAAGTTCATGTTCACAAGTTCCAGTCCGCGATTATTAAAAAAAAAAAAAAAAAAAAAATCCACCAAAGCAGTTTTTATTACGGAAAATAAACTGAGACGAATTTCCCAGAATTGTCGCTCATCTGAGTATAATCAAAAGAATTATTATTTGAAAATCAATCAATTGCTTCTAAAGTTAGTTTAGTTATTAATATGATAAAAATCCCATGTGTCAATAAATATCTACAATTTATAAAAGTGCCGCGAGAAAAATGCCATGGGAAATGACTCGAAACTGGTCGCATAACTAATTAAGTTTTTCAACATTGTCGTGAAATATCATAACCAATGTGCCGTTGAATGATGACAAAATATTAGTAAGGAAAATTAATACTGAGATTTACATAGTTACAGCAAGGCAAGCGCCTGAGATGTCCTTCCGCACTAAGCTTTATACCTGTGATGTGGAATATTATTTATAATATGCTTTAGTTACATTGAATAATAATAAAAAAAAATATTTTTATCAATGCTCTAAGTCAAAATCACATGAAGAGCAGATGTAAAAAATTATAAACCTCATTGTTTTATAAAATTAATATCCTTATTTCCTTGACAATAAAGATTAAACATTATCAGAACATGTATTGTTTATTAAAGGCTACATTGAGAAGACTCAGTCGATCCTATGAAAATTCCATGAGCAATATTGGCATTGTATGGTTGCCAATTACATTTAAAATTATGCACACATAATTACGATACATTAAGATACATTAAATACACATAAATATGCTTAACGACTATAAAAACAGATGTTGCTAATACTTTACAATTGGCATTAAGTGTGGTGATATGGATAATGTGACCAAAGTCATATCATCAAAAATGTTACTTACTTCTTATCTGTCGGTCTGTACCGACAGGTCTTTACAGACTCTGTAAAGACCTAATCTTTTTAGTTGCTACTCATATTGTACCTCCCACTTATTCACTCTAAACTTATATATGCACTGTTGATTTGCATTTAAGCATGGACTCTTACAACATATATATGTATATATATATGAAAGGATAAAGAGAGGTAAGTTTTTAAATTATTATTTTAAATTAATAGTGAGCAATAATGTAAAGAAAATCCCATTAGAAAGTCTTAACTTAAAATTAATTCTAAAGTTTCCCCTGTAAAGTAAGTTTTAGTACAATGCGTGAGCATAACGCAAAAGTCATAAAAGAGAACCAACTTTAAGTCAAGAAAGTGATGAATAAGTGCAATCTGCAGCTTTTTGTGGTTTGGAGCTGCATAGTAATTAATCCCAGTTATCTGGACCTCAGCTAATCTGTCAATCATTAAGTTAATATCCAATAAGCATAGGAAGGAGTGGTGTGATTTCCTGCCTAAAATGCCAGTATTTAAGTGAAAACACGGGCAGAGGAGCTCTTCTCTTCTGGTGTGCTCTTGCTTAGTAAACTTACGTCAAATAACTGCCCGAGAGGGGTCACGTGATCACATTCGGCTGCACTGCACTGCATCCATTTGCTCAACTCACAATCATGGACTGTACCTTATATGTTCCAGATGGATAAATAAAAACATGTGCTGCAAATTTGGAGTTATTACTGAGTGCCAGCCTCTTTCCTTCATAGCTATTATGTGACTCAAGTACGGGAATTCGTCACATTAAAATAAGTCGACAGGATATGGAACACCTGCTATTAAGTAAATAATGGTACTCAAGTTATGGCTGCAAGAAAATTAATTATGTTTGATTCTGACCCCTCTCGGGGAAACATTAAATTAAATCTATATCAATAAAAGCAAACCTTTTCAATAGAAAGAAAACAATAAACTAAATCCCAGAAGGAAAGAAAATAATAAATTAAAGCTATATGAATAAAGGCAGCCTTTTTTAAAAGAAAAATATCATTCCTTATCTCTAATACCTAATGGAGAAAAGAAAATAAAGGATAATATATTCATTCAATCAGGCAAAAGTATCTTTCATTCAACAAAGACTAAATTGCATCTCAAATAAAGTGGGTCAAATGTGGAATCAAGGTCAAGTGCTTTGTCTACTAACTTCCTTATCATTTGTGTTATTTCATCAAGGTCATTGGCCTCATTCAATAGATGGAGAATGATTAAAACCAGATGTGTAAATCAGAAGTGTTAAAGTCATTTCATTTTGTTTTGCTGACAGAAAAGTAAAAAATTTTTTATTTTTATTCTTATTATGACATTCAGAGAAGAAAAGTGAGTAAATTATTTATTTATTTTAAAATAAAGAGGAACTTTAATCAAAAAAAAAAAAAAGTAATAATACAATAAGTATTTTTTAATGTGTGTTAATTACTATATTAAAAATGAGTATTTTTGCAGTCCTCCCATGTTTAATAATGAATCTTTATTATATTTAAAGAGCATATAAATTATTTTTGATTGTTCATTTTCTGCATAAGTATTAAAAAAAAAAAAAAAAAAAAAAAAAATTGATATTTTCAAAGTTAAAGTGTATTATTTTCTGAATTTTTATTTTTATTTGAAATTTAAATACTATAATATTTGAGGGTTTTGGTTTTTAATGTTCTGCCTAATTATTTAAAAAAAAAAAAAAAAAAAAAAAAAAAAAAATGATTTTTTTCATAAAGTTGGTATTTTTTTAATTTTTATTTGAAATTTGCATATTATTATGTTTAAGAGTTATCTAAATTAGTGGTGTTTTTTAATGTCTGCATAATTATTTTTAAAAATTTATATTTTCTCAAAGTTGTTATTTTTTGAATTTTTATTTGAAATTTGAATATTATTATATTTAAGGGTTATCTAAATTAGTTTTTGTTCTTAATGTTCTGCATAATTAATTTAAAAATTGATATTTTCACAAAGTTGTATTATTTTCTAAATTTTTATTTTTATTTGAAACTTGAATATATTTCATAAAGGGTGAATTTCTTTGAAAAAAGAGAAAAAAAAAAAAAAAAAAAATATATTTAATTTTCTAAATTTGAAGTTAAAAAATAGAAGTTAAAATGGCCAAGGACCCACCCGAAGATCCAGTGGTCCCTGAGAATACAGGTGGAGATAATTTAGGTGCCGTTTCAGAGACAGAGCAGGGTAATTTAAATGAATTAAATAACTCTTCCTCTTCTACAAACACACCGGTAAAAGAGGAAAATGTGCTTATTGAATTTTGCCCTGAAAATGGAATGTTATGGACAGCGTGGTTGCCGTATTTTGACGCGTGGTGTGAGGACAATAAAAAAGACGCAATTTGGAAGGTTAGAAACATACAAAGGTAGGGAGAGCCCTAACAGTTTATGTTAATAATAGCTTAAATATGATGCACTGGGAAGAAGTAGTAGAAATTTTTAATGAGCAATTTACTACACCTGGAGAGACCTCTTTAAATGATTTTTCAAGTATTGTATTGAAACAGGGTGACAATGTTATAGACTACTACCATAAAAAACTTCAAGTGGGACGAGCTTTAGGTTTAGAACCTAAATTCCTGTTGGACGGGTTAACAGACGGATTGCCTTTAACGTTAAAACAACTTGTGGTAGTTAATTCCCCGAAAAGCCTAAATGAATGGAGGGATTTGGTTCATCGCTTAGATAAATTGCAACTATCAGGAAAATTAGCTGACCCCCTCCCACCTAAGTTGCCTGATCAGTATCCAAAATATAACTACTCTCAAGTCTTCAATAGGGCCCCTGTGCAATACAACCCCCGTCCACAACCTTGGAGTTATCGATTTCCTAATGTAAATAGACCCCATATGGGATACTCTAATCAAAATCAACCCACTAGGACTCAAGATAACCGACCCAATTTACGAGGGCCTAGACCCCAGCAGTCAAACACAAATGCACGACTACATTTTCAAGGACCTTTACCTCCTTTTCCATGTAAATATTGTACTAAAATTAATATCCCTAATGCGTTTCATTGGCATAGAGAATGCCCTTTCAAGCAGGAACAACCGACTCATACCACAGAAGAGTCCACAGTAGGAAACAGTACGACAGAAGGTGTTAATAACACATATTGACAGTTTGCCGCGACCGGTCGCATAATTCAAAATAAGGGTACCCAAAGAAAGAATCAGCAAACAAGTCAAAGTGTTAAAAAACCAAGCTCGTACTCTAATCCTATTCCCTTAATTTTCGATACAGGCAGCAGTTTAAGTATTCTTCCTGAGCATTTTGTTCAGAAATATCGACTTCCCACAAAAAATATCTCTCCAATTAATGTTGTACAAACACAAGGAATGTTGAAGATTACCAAAAAATGTTCCCTGTTATTACAAATAGGTAATATTACAAAAAATATTGATATGTTTATTTTGAATAATAACTTACCGTATGCTCTCCTTAGCTTAGATCATTGTGGACTATTTGAATTAACTTTTGATTGTGCTAAAAAATGTGTAACACAAAATAACAATATTTTACCATTGTTAAAAAATATACCAAGTTGCTCTCAAACCTTACATTTACTTCCTGAAAATGAAAATACAATTAGAAGTGAAAATGTTAATGTTCAATCAAATAATAGGGTAGAGAAGATAAAGTACACTCCTGCCACTGAAGAAAATCACGTAACTCCTCAGTCTGCTAGAGAAGGAAAACTTCCTACTTTATTATCAAAATATGTCAAAATTTTTGCTAAATCAAAATATGACGTTGGAAGAATTCGTATGGAACCCCAGAGAATTTATTTAACTTCTGATTTACCTATTTCACTCAGAGCATATAGAACTTCCCCTAAGGAAGAAGAAGAAATTAAAACCCAAATTCAAAATTTATTACAGGCAGGTATAATAAAAGAAAGTTGTTCCCCTTATTCGGCACCTGTAACCCTGGTGTATAAGAAGGAAGAAGGAAAAAAGAGTCGATTATGTGTTGACTTCCGTAAACTTAATTCGATAACAAAAACCGATGCTGAACCACTTCCCCGAATAGATACTTTGTTAGATAAATTAGCTAAAGCAAAATTCTTTTCCACCCTCGACTTGGCAAGTGGATATTGGCACATTCCTATCCACCCAAGAGATACTGAAAAATTGGCCTTTGCTACAACTTTTGGATTATATGAATGGAAATACCTGCCCTTTGGCCTCAAGAATGCCCCCGCTATCTTCAATCGAACAATTAGAAGAATCTTAAATAAATACAAAATAGATTTTGCATGCAATTATTTTGATGATATTATTGTATTTTCACAGTCAGAAGAAGAACATTTCAAGCACTTAGAGCAACTTTTTGAAATCTGTATTAAAGAAAACTTAAAATTAAAATTATCAAAATGTAATTTTGTCAAAACAAAAATTAATTTTCTAGGATATGAAATTACTAATGGACTTATTACGCCTGATAATCCCAATATTGAGGTCATAAAAAATTTGAAACCACCAAAAAATGTCAAGGAATTACAGAGAGTTTTGGGATCCGTAAATGTTTATGCTAGATTTATTCCACAATATGCAAAAACTAGAGCTCCATTAAATAATTTGCTAAAGAAAAATGTCCCCTATGTTTGGGACCAAAAATGCGAAAATTCCTTCCAAAAATTAAAAAATGCTCTAATAAGTAAACCCATTTTAAGACTCTATGATCCCAAAAGTCCCTGTCATTTATTTGTTGATGCCTCGAGTCATGGTGTGGGATGTGTTGTTAAGCAGGCAGATGAGAATGGCAATTTACATCCAGTAGCATATCATTCTAGAAACTTACGTAATTATGAAAAAAATTATGCCATTACTGAATTAGAATGTTTAGCAATCATTGATGCTTTAGATAAATTTTATCATTATTTGCACGGTCAAAAATTTGTCATACATACAGATCATGCGGCTCTCACTTGGCTAAAAAATGTTAAAAATTTAAGAGGAAGATTATTCCGCTGGTCCCTTAAACTTAGTATGTTTGACTATCAAATTCAATATCAAAAAGGTTCAACTAATATTGAAGCTGATATGTTATCCCGATTGCCTGTTGTAGAAAATGTGTCACACCATGTACACCTCCTTGACTTAAATGAAATTAAAGACAATCAGAAAAAAGAAAATATAATTATTAATGGTAAGAAAATTATTGAAATTGATGATGTAAATGTAATTAAAAAGAAAGGTTTGTATAAGATAATAGTCCCTATGTCATTAAGATTATCCCTACTAGAGAAAACCCACACTCAATTTGGACATCCTGGAATTTATAAAATGGTAAATTTAATTACACCCCAGTATTATTGGCCTAATATTAATAAAGACATTGAAAGTTTTGTGAAACATTGTCATATTTGTCAATTAAACAAAAAATGTAAACAAAAAAGATTTGGCTCGTTACAAGAAGTACCACCAACAGATAAACCTTTTGAATGTTTGTCTTTGGACACTGTTGGTGGACTTAATTATTATAATTCTACAAAAAAGTATTTGCATTTGGTCGTGGACCATGCAACCCGTTATGTGTGGGGATTTCCATCAAAAAGCGTTACCACTGAAACTTATACAAACTTTTTAAAACAATTATTTCAAATTCAAGTGCCTAAAAAATTGTTAACTGACAGAAATGCAGCATTCACTTCATCCCGTTTAAAAAAATTTCTTCGAAATTATTATGTTAAACACCTATTAACAAGTAGCCATCATCCCGAGTGCAACGGGAAAGTCGAGCGGCTCAATCAGACTATTGTTACGCGTTTAAAGTGTAAAGTTAATTCTTCTTCAAACAAAATTCCCTGGACTAAATTACTTGAAGAAGTTTTAAATCAATATAACTCAACACCTCATTCAGTAACTCAGTTTCCACCTAAATATTTATTATTAGGAGAATTACCATATGACCCCTTATTGGCAAATAATAATTACTACCCTTCAGTTGATGAAGCTAGAAAAATAGCAAAAGAAAAAACAATACAATATCATAATAAAAACAAAGTCAGATACGATGCTCGATTTCTCCCTGTGGAATTTAAAGTTGGAGATGAAGTGATTTATGAGGAATTTCAATATCCAAACACGCGTAAATTGAGTTCACCTTATTCAGGCCCATATAAAATCTTAAGACAATTATCTAACGTTAATTTTGAGATAGACAAACCCAGCCTTCATTTTAAGAGAAATTCAGAAATTGTCCATTCATCTAAGTTAAGATACTATAATAATCCTAAAAATTTCAAATTAAGTCATGAATAAATTAGTTAGGTATCAGCTTCCAGTCCCAAGTTTTTTTTATTTTTGCTTTCCTATTTCCCCATACACGTTGGATGAGGATCCTGGCTGAGTTAAAGAAATCGGAGGGATGTCGGGAGACATATCTTCCTTTCTTTGACTCAGTGGCACTAGCGTGCCCTTAACTTTTCTTTTTACAAATATACCTTTTCGGTTTATTTAATATTTTTTTCTTAAATATCATGTAGATGGTTTCGTGAAATGAGGATCCTCCGCTCCTAAGCCCCTTTTCTATAAGCAGTCTGTTTTCTCATGGTCTCCTGATCTTCACCATTGTGATGTGTTCGGAGAACACGGGAAAACTGATTTGTTTTCCCTCTCTGTAGAAGCTAGCCAGTTTCCACCTTTATCCCAAATTACTTTTGGAAAGGCTTGACATTCTCAGAGTTTCAAGGGTTAATGTACCCACCATATAATTTTTTTGGATTGCCAAACTCTAAGTTTATAGCAGTCTGTAATACTTTGAAAACAAATAGTTACTCAGACAAAGTAATTAACTTGGTTTTAGGTGTAAATAATTTGTAAAAATTTTTTGCTATTATTAATATTATTATTGTTTGTATCTTTAGTAAGTATTTTTATATAATTGTTTGAAAATGTATTTATGGTACCATTTTTTTCAAATATATGGACAGTAGAGAAAACTGCAAGTTCCGTATATTTCTTTTAAAAAATAGATTCCTTGCAGATGTGTAATATCTTGTTCAACGTCATTATATTTTTATGTAATGTTAAAGACTCTGTGCAAAACCAAAAAGACTTTTGTGCCAAAGAAATGAACTATTTTTCTTACTGAGCAATTAAAAAACATATTTACAGGACCTTGTTATCATAGTTCATTACAAATGAACAAAAAACAATAAGACTATAAGCTTTACCAACTAGTTGGGAACAAGAAATTTCGGCTTTAAGATAATATTGTATAAGAGTGCTACATTATGTTTTATTTTATATTTTTATATTACTCCTATGAAAATATTGTATGTATAGGGTTGAGCACTTGGAACGTGCAGTTCTACAGAAAGAGAAAAAAAAAAAAATTCAATAAACGGGACTAAATTATTAATTAAAGGGAAAATATACACACTTCTCCTTCTACACAATAAGACAGACCATCTTTTCCTGGACTATCTGCCACCTCGGAATGAGTTCCCATGGACTTGCAGGCAAGCCCAGAGGAACGTTGTCTTGGAGGGGGGGGATATGAAAGGATAAAGAGAGGTAAGTTTTTAAATTATTATTTTAAATTAATAGTGAGCAATAATGTAAAGAAAATCCCATTAGAAAGTCTTAACTTAAAATTAATTCTAAAGTTTCCCCTGTAAAGTAAGTTTTAGTACAATGCGTGAGCATAACGCAAAAGTCATAAAAGAGAACCAACTTTAAGTCAAGAAAGTGATGAATAAGTGCAATCTGCAGCTTTTTGTGGTTTGGAGCTGCATAGTAATTAATCCCAGTTATCTGGACCTCAGCTAATCTGTCAATCATTAAGTTAATATCCAATAAGCATAGGAAGGAGTGGTGTGATTTCCCGCCTAAAATGCCAGTATTTAAGTGAAAACACGGGCAGAGGAGCTCTTCTCTTCTGGTGTGCTCTTGCTTAGTAAACTTACGTCAAATAACTGCCCGAGAGGGGTCACGTGATCACATTCGGCTGCACTGCACTGCATCCATTTGCTCAACTCACAATCATGGACTGTACCTTATATGTTCCAGATGGATAAATAAAAACATGTGCTGCAAATTTGGAGTTATTACTGAGTGCCAGCCTCTTTCCTTCATAGCTATTATGTGACTCAAGTACGGGAATTCGTCACATATATATATATATATATATATATACACACATATATATATATACAGTCGAACCTCGTTAACGTGAATCTCAAGGAGGATAAAAAAAATTTTCATGTTATCAGTAGTTCATGCTATCAGTAACTAACCTTCATACAACTAAAGTAATCTTCATTTTGACGGTGATCGTGGATACAGTTCATGTTAAAAGTAATTCACATTAACAGTGTTCACGTTTATACATATACAGTGGCGGTTTGTAATTGAGGACCAGCGGGGTCCCCACCTAATTTTTTTCTCGATTAAAATAATAATAATTCTTTTTTTTTTTTTTTTATATATATATATATATAACTGTTCAAATATATATATACAAAATAACAAGTCTATCTAACATTTTTCTTAATCTTTTTTCATTATAATTTATTTGTCAATATATTTTTTTCAGCTGTCACAAATCACTAATGACTGACCGACTGCTACTTTCCTTCCTTATCTTAGAGAATAGGGACGTTTACAATCGGCCCGAAATTGGCGTGTTTATTTGTACAGTTTATTCTACTAAAACAGCGGGTTAACGCATTTGGCGACGAGCTGCTTTATCAGTGTAAGCACGCTGTAATTTTCTCGTTGATGGGCCAGCAGAGAGTGGCCCTTTGGAACAAAACTATAGGGGAAAAACTGTCTCCATTAAAATTTGTTAACCATGCAATTCACGGATAAAATTCGGCGACTTCTGCATTACGTTTTTTTTTTTCCTCGTTGATTTTTTGGTGAATTTTTTAGAGTTATATATGACGTTTTAAAATGTTAGTGTTTGAAGAAAGAAATCTGGTAATAGTCAAAAATATTTTCTAGACTAGCCTTTGAGATAAAAGCCTGTATAAGAATTTACCCAACAAACACAGAATTGTCGGTAGCTGTACGGTCCAGCATCGGCAGTATCGGCAATTACGGCATGCCGATCTATTAATTAAAATGAAATCGGTCCGGAATCGTAACAGTGTCGGCAAACCGATGACTGTTTTGTGATCGGAAATACGCTTGTAGGCCAAAAACCTTACTAAATGTTTTAATCACATAGACTATCGTTACGCCGATAACATATATTTCGCCGATACTGATCCAAATATGGGCCGATGCCATTTGGCGACGTTGCGGCGGAGAGGACAAAAACTTTATGGAACCCATACTGAAGGTGGTATGTGGGCCATAATCACTGTTCGGCATGCCGTACGCCTTCCGTAATAGGCCCGACTCTCGTGTGTTTGTTGGGAAGACCTCTTCAACTAAAGTATTTTGAATTTAAATGAGGGGGAAAAAAATAAAAATAAAAAAAATATGCGATTTTTTCCCCCCTTCAGAATAGTGTATTAAAACTTTTATGTAAATAAATTGTAAAATTTTTAGATAAATAATTAATGGATTAAATATCTGTATAAAATTGTGATTTATTATTATTATTAAATGATTTTTCTTTTAAATGAGATTTAATAGAATCATCCGCAATGTTTCTTTTTTCTTTCTTTTCTTTTCTTTCTTTTATCTTTTTTTTTTATTTATTTATTTATTTTTTTTTTTTTTTAAGATAATAACCCGTCTTTTTTCTTTATTTATTGAAAGTTAATTTAAATTATCTAAAACTAAGCTTTTAAAGTGAAAAACATGTTTTTTTTTTTTTCTTAATATGTATCCACGTTACATTAATGATGACTGTCTAAATTTCAATATAACTTCTTACAGATTGGTTAAGGTTTGTTTTATTTATTTTTTAAGATAAGAAACCTGAATATAACACTTGAAATTCTATAATTAAAAGATTTAGGGATATAATTAGCATAAGCTAAATAATATTACACTCTGAGACATTTGAATTTAAATTTTAATGGTGTGTAGTGATAGGGTCAAAGCTAGTTGACTAAAAGAGGGTCCTAGACCTGAGTGGTGTACTATCTGTAGAAAGTCTTTCTAAGTGCTACATAGCCCTTTTTATTTGAGTTTTGGAGAAAACCATAGTACACTCCAAATGTATATGTCGACAAAAGCGATCTCGTATCGAACTTGGCAATTTCCGTCTACTAGCTTCCAGATATTTAAATTTTGATATTCCATTGATCAGAACATTGCATAATTTTCCAACTGTATTCATAAAACTTTAGTTTTTGAGATAATTTTATGCAATGTTTTCCATAGTGTTGAATTTAAGATTCGCCATCATAAAAAAAAAAAAATCCGAAATTTCGTTTTACACCCCATTTTATTAATATTTGTTTGCATGTTTGAATAATGAATAGTATTAAAGTTAAATTACGCATCATACGATGGATCGGGCCGCACCTGTGAAAATTTGCACGAGCCACCACTGTATATATATATTATATGTTTTTACTAATATAAAATAAAAATAAGTTAAACACAATACTAAATTAAAGAACTAATGTACAATCAATATTAAAATTTAAAAACTTCTTATACACACCATAAAATTAATGAAAGCACTACCAGTTTCGAAAGGACTTGGCCTTTCTTCTTTATTGGCAAAACACGTGCTTGGAGGCAAAAGCAAGAAGAAAAGGAGACGACTTGGAGGCAAAAGCAGTCTTGCTTTTGCCTCCGAGGTCGTAGCAAGTGTTTTTCACCTGAAGAAGAAAGGCCCCGTCCTTTCGAAACCGGTAGTGTGTTCATTAATTTTATGGTGTGTGAAGAAATTTTTAAGTTTAAATAAAAATAAGTTAGTTTATATTTTTAAGTGCCTGATATTTACTGTAATCACTCAGTGTGATATACAGTCGGTAACAAAAGTCTCCGAACACTAGCAAAAATTCCTATGTAAAAAAAGTACACTTAATACAGTTTTGTTAAATAAATCCTTGCCGAATCCTGTTTTTAGACTGACTAAGAATAGGATTCGACAAGGATTTATTTAACAAAACTGTATAAAGTGTACTTTTTTTACATAGGAATTTTTGCTAGTGTTCGGAGACTTTTGTTACCGACTGTAGATTATCACATATTATAAAATTTATATTCTTCTCTTTAAAGGTTAGTTAAATTCTCTAAATAAATAAAATTATAAATTAAATTCTTTAATCTTAAGTCAACTATTTAAAATATAATGGATAATAATGAATAATTTTTAACCTATAAATAATAAATTTTACAATATACGTTTTCTAATTTTTATGTCATCCCTTTCACATCTTTGTCAATGTAACTGAAACATTTTTTTGATCAATTCCCAGTATTCTATTAGCAAGCTTAACGTACTGGAAATTCTTTTCGCTCTGTAAATGATAATGTTTTGACTTATTTCTATTTTTTTGTTTTGTGAAACCAGAAAATAATTAATTCGGTCTCTTTTAATTGTACCTCGAAATGTAAATCATGCATCCTCTGGTCGCCTAATTTACATCAACGGTTAAATAGAATATTTGCTTAGCTAGTTATTTTCCCAGGGTCTAAATCTTGGCGAAATCATGCTAACATTCACTAGCAACGGTCAATAAATTACTCGTCACTTTTTAAAAATGTACATATGAATATTCCTAACGTAATGCAACCATTCTCTATCTTAAACTTTGAACTTGGCGTGTATAAGTCAGCGCCAAATGCATTGTCATTTGTTTTGTATCACTTTAGGAGCTCACACTTTGCACTTCATCACAAAAATGTAAGCTATCAAGACGTCGTTGTTGGGGCTCCTGGCTCCCCCTCCACTCCGTACTTTGTAATATCTTCGAAAATTTATTAATTTTTATATTTACGTATATGGTCACCACAGATGTTTATTATTTTTAAAAATTTTAAATAAAATAAGTCTACAGATTGAATAATGTCTATTTCTGAAGATTTCCTGAGTTGTTGCATTACTTCGCATGTACTCTTTCAAGTTATGTTTTTAAATTGTTTTCAGTTAATACGTCAATATATCCGGCCATCATAAAAATCTATTTCACAATCAGGGAAATAAAACTGGTTCCGCGGACTACTGGATTTTAGCAGTTCTGGTCCGAACAATTTTTTCGGTAGCTTCAGATCAGGGAATTATCAAGAAATTCAAATCAAGTTGTCATAAATTACCCCAACTCAAATTCTACTAAAAAAATATTTTATAAATTCAAGCTCACATTATTTTTTCAAATGAAGCTTATTAAGCCTTTAATATATATATATATATATATATATATATATATATTTTTTATTTTATTTTTTTTTTTTTTTTTTTTTTTTGACATACTAACTATTAGAAAAATTTAAATCTGTATAACCTACTGAGTTTAGTTTCATACAGTTTTTGTTGGCTATGTATATAATGCATGCAAAAAAGCACTAAAAAATATAATTAATATAACGTGTAACAATTTCAAAGATGAATTATTCAATGCATTATATATGTTTAAAATCTCTGAAATTATTTTGTTTCTGAAATCAAGAAGTACAAAGGGCCAAAATCAGGATAAATTTTTATGGAGAAGTTTGAGGTTGAGTGGGTTTAAGTTTCACTAGAGCTACAGAATGAACGATTGACAGCTGTGTGGGATTCATCCCTGGGGGGCCCTGGAGACATGTCATTATAGTTTTTATCCTCCGCGGACGGCATGGCACCCAGAAATGAATCCCAAAGCTAAAGGAATAATTTTTACAGAACACGGACGACATTGTAGCCACGACCGATTTTACGCGCACTAACTACCATTAATGCACGTCTGATTCTGGCCGTCTCGAGTATTCAACCTGCAATCCTCTGATTAGGAACTCAATGCTCTACTTACAGGGCTAAAACGGCCTTTTATATGCAGAAGTTTGAATTTGTTGCTTATAGTATTTCTGAAATAGCACCGAGAATCGTTGCATCATCATCCGATAAATTTGTTATATAGTCTCTGACTTTCATTTCTAGAGCGTTTTTTTTTTTTTGTAAAATATTTTGCAAAAATTAATCTTTTACGGATTTTAAAGAACGTTTTCACATTTTCTTCAAAAATTTTATGTTTCCCAAACTATTTCCCGCTAAACTGTTGTCCCCAAATACTTCCCTTGAAGGTTCAAAAATCTCCATATCTAGCAGCACTGGTTAGAAAGCACTTTTTACTTTGAAAAAAAAAAAAAAAAAAAAAAATCTGCAGAAACATATTGGATTTTAATTTATGCTATAACATATTTTCGACGGAGAAAGAAATCTATCAAAAAAACAATAAACAAAATATCTCTTAGAATAACTTCTGCTGATGCGACAAAAAGACAAAATAATCATGTGTTCTCGTCAAACGGTTATTATGAAAAAAGACTTCAGACTGGCAACTCAGGGGTAAAGATCAAACCGTGAAAGAGAAAATACATGCTGATAAAATTGAAAGTAATTTACAACTCAAACAGTCCTTGGAAAATAAGCACTCATATATAATTTCGCTTATAATGTTCCGAATAATTATTTAGAAACAAGAAAGTGTATTA
The DNA here is from genome assembly GCA_963930645.1 of Salticus scenicus. Taxonomy (NCBI): domain Eukaryota; kingdom Metazoa; phylum Arthropoda; class Arachnida; order Araneae; family Salticidae; genus Salticus; species Salticus scenicus. Next base: position 275,431,618 of record OZ005657.1, read on the forward strand.
ATTGTTATAAGTGAGAGTTTGCTATGCAAAATACAATTAATTCTTAATAATTAAATAAGAAAAACATATGGAATAGTATAAATAAACATGAAAAAAAAAAAATCAATAAAATATAAATCGGTTTTATGCGCATTAAAGGTAACTAGTTCTCCTAAAAGGAAATTTAAAGACAGATATAGCGAAATTTAAGAAGAAAAAAAAATCATAATCTTTTTCTGCAGGTATTAGCAATGAATGTTACTTATTATGAATTACTTTTCGAATAAATAATAATAATAATAATTATATATATATATATATATATATATATATATATATTTTTTTTTTTTTGGGGGGGGGGGGGAGTAAAATTGCTTACTTGTAAAAAATTTAGAGGGAATAATTTAGCCGAATTTTCCACCAGGCTTTGGAAAAACAATAGATGCTGGAAATATATGAAAAATGAAAAATAGTATTTGCGTTTTACCATCACAATCTCATAGAAATTATTTTATGGAAATAAAATCTATATAACAAAGATTAATGCTAGTGAGCTTCTAATTAATTGTATATTTATTAAAACTGATGATGAAAATCTCTTATTTTCAACATCAGTTGTCTATTACTATTATTATTATTATTATCATTAATCATAAGATGTATAGAAATATTGTCTATAAAATTAAAAGTACATTTAAATTACATGAAAATATTAATTCGAAATTTTTGGTATAAAAACTGTTAAATATTAAACAATATAATAACACTGAAAACATTTCTGTTCTTTTTAGGGAGATAGACATATTTCTTTCGGACCAAATAGAACCAAAGAAAACGATTTTTCTTTCTTTTTTTTTTTCCTTTGGTATCAAGTTAAATTAAATAATTCATAAATGATTACAAAATGAAATAATCTGGTGTGTCACTCACACGCCTTTCTCTTACCCTGCATTTCAATAATATAGAGATAGATTGCAGATTAAATCGTAAGATCAATAAGGTAAGATAATAAAGTTCAATCTACTTTAAAAAAAAAAAAAAAAAAAAAAAAACTAAATTAGATTTAGGAACAGTTTTACTTGACATATAATGCTTTGTGAGCTCAAGCCCCCGTTCAATTACAGTGGTTACATTTATTATTTATTTATTTATTTGTAAAAAGTTGTTATTAATCTGCCTCCAAACTTGCAATTATTGATCAAATTTTTCAAGTAGTAACCTAAAACGAGCTTCAAAATACTAAATTTGTATTTTCTACAGGTATTTGTTTTTAAATTATGCTGATACAGATATATAAGCAGGTCAACTGCTAAACACTGGATTTTTGTATTCAGAGGAACCTCAAAACGTGACATTATACAAAAAAAAAAAGTTGTTGACTCATTCGCATTGTGGATGTTAGCGCCAGCTGAGGGAAGACAGACAGACAGTCATGTGATCAGAAGGAAGAACTTCATTCTTTTTATTATTATTATTATTATTGTTGTTGTTGTTGTTGTGTGAGGACATATCTTCCATTCAAATATAAAAAAATAGATGTATTCGTAATTCATAGTCGATTCGAAATGATATTTGATCATGAACACTATTCTGTGTTAAACCCTGTACCAGTCTAATTCGAAAATGTCTTTAAGAAACCTTAGTCGATCTTATATTCTGTGACATGATGATAATATGTCTGCTTCGTCGGTATTCTGAACAGCAAGTCAATAATTAAAGTCAAGTGCATAAATAATTCGAAGTCCTCCTTTTTTATTGATATGTGCTTTTTCGTTTAAACATCCAAGGAAAGGCGGGAGAAAAGGTGAGTCAGATTTAATTTAATCTTATGCATGCAAAAATAAAGTTCAGTTTTCGCTAGATTTATTATTTATTTGGATTACTGTTCTTATTATGTAATTCAAATTCTAATTAAACAAACATAGAATGGTCCGTCTTCGCAATCAGAGCTTCGCAATCAATGTTGAAAAATAATATATTTAAAATTATGGAAATATATTTAATATGTATTTAATATTTTCATTCTTATTCTTATTTGTAATCATTTATTTTTGAAATGGTTCTTAAATGTTTATTCTGTAATTCGAATGCCTATATTCATGTATATTTAAACTTATATATTCTAAAATGTCTCCGAAATTATCTAAGCAAGTTTTATTATTTGAAAATTTATGTAAATAGTTCGATAGTTTTAGAGATAGGGTAAAAGAGTGTAGTAAAAATGAACAATTGAAAGTTAAATTATTAAAAACCAAAGTTCAATCATATGGTTCTGAAATCGCAGAAACTTTTAAAAATTTATCCATTAAAGAGAATGAGGATTACATGGATAAGTATTCGAGATATAAGGGAGTTGTTTTCGATTTACTAGTGGATGTTAGAAGAGAAAACAGAATTAAATGCGTATGATTCAGATACTCACTCGGAAAATAAAGAAGACAAAAATGTTAAATCCTCCCTTATTAAGTTACCGAAATTTGAATTACCAAATATTTCGGTGAAACCGAAAATTGGATTTATTTCAAAGAAATTTTTAATTTAACAATTATAAATAATAATCAATTACCAAATTTGAAAAGCTGCAATATTTATATTCGTCAGTTCGCGGAAATGCAGCTAAATTAAATCGAGGATTCGCTCTAAAAGAGGAAAATTTAGATCAATGTTGGGAAATACTAAATGAAAGATACGAAAATAAAAGACAATTAGCACTAAGTCAAATTAACAAAATATTTTCTATGAAAATTGTGAAAGCAAATAATGCTAAAACTTTACTTGAGTTATTAGATACTTGTAATGAAACAATGAAGAATTTAAAAACTTTGGGTTTAGATTCTAATGTTTAGATTCTAAGTGACTTAATTATAATAAAATTCATGACGGGGAAATTAGACGAATCGTTAAAACAGAGATGGGAACTAATGTTTGATAATGATAAATTACCTGATCTTGGTCTTTTTATGAAATTTGTTGAGAGCGAAGCTCGCGGTGTTGAAGAAATAAAATGTAAACCGGAAGTAAAACTCGCTAATTCGAAGAAAACAAATAATGTACTTAGTACAATTGTGAGAAAAGAAAATATGTGCATTCTTTGTAATGAGCGTTATGCGCTATTTAAATGTCCAACATTTAACTCGAAACCGGTTAAAGAAAGATGGAAATTCGTTGAATTAAATAAATCATGCCAAAATAATAGGCTGGAGAATTGTAGGATAACATCAATTGTAAGAACTGTGTCGAGAAGTACCATACATTATTGCATGTTTATGTTAGAAATCAATATTTTGAAAGGGCGAATTATGTATCGCCAGAAGTTTCGGTTTCAAATAGTGCTCAATTTTATTTTTTTAATGTTTTACTGTCTACAGCATTAATGAAAGTTAAATCAAGTAAGGGTAAAATTATGCATTGTAAAGTATTGATAGATAAGGCTAGTCAAAATTCATTAATTACTAAAGAGTGTGCTAAGCGACTAAATTTGCCCTTACTGAGCACGTCGCATAGTATAGTAGGGATTAATTGCGTCTTAACAGAAACTGCCTTAAACTAAAGTGAATTTCAATTTACGCCCCATATTTCGTCAGAGCTATTTTCAGTTAGCATCACTTTTGTCGTCGATCGAACTACCTCACCTCGCCCTAAATTTCAATTGGTGCAACACGATTGGCTACATATTCAAGGGCTGCAGCTCGCTGATCCACAATTTTATGTATGTGGTCCTGTAGACATTTTGCTTGGAGCCAAAATCATCTCATTAATATGCAATGGCAGTCCTATTCAAGGGCCATTGAGAACGCCCACAGCATTTTCTACTAAATTGGGATTCATCCTTACAGGAAGAGTTCATAGTTTTCAGTTTACAAACCTAACTTTAGTATGTCACACTAGTGTTGACGACGACTTAAACAGTACTTTAAAAAAATTCTTCGAAACTGAATCTATTCCTAATTTGGAACGTACATCTACAGAAAATGATCCCGTAGAAAACCGCTGTAAAACAACCATTAGAAGAAATCATCAGGGGAGATACATAACTCATCTACAGTTTAAACCAGATAAGTCACTAGGTGACAGTCAATCAGGTGCTATTTCAAGATTTTTTTCGATGTTAAATAAACTTCAAAAAGACAATCAATTAAAAATAGCCTATTCTAACTTCATCATTGGGTCATATGACAAAATTGAATCATAATCAAATTGATAAAACCCCACATAATTATTTACCGCATCATGCGATCGTAAATGAAAATAGTGAAACTACAAAATTACGTGTAGTCTTTGATGTCTTGTTTAAAACCACAAATAATAAATCATAAATTGCTAAATGACATTCTTCATATCAGCCCTAAATTACAGACAAATATATTTGACAATTTATTGAAATTTCGTTCCTACCCTGTAACCTTCAGTACCGATATTCTAAAATGCATCGACAAATATTAATAGCAAATGAAGATAGTAAATATCAAAGAATCGTTTGGAGAGAGTCTCCCCATGACCCATTATCAGTCTGTGTGGACGTTTGCAATGTCCTTTTATAACTTTAAATTCAAACGACAGAAAAGAAGCGAGAATCAATTTTCTTTTAGAACATCTTTATTTTGGTTGCGTACAGTTTCACTTTTCAGAATGGAACTTATTTTGAATTTGTTTACAAGCTACGGCTAGAAGTGAAAGTAGAAGTAATTATTTTAATCGGAGTGTGCTATGTAGCCTACATCACTCCCCTACCAGTAACGAAGTTACATTACTCTGCAAACATGGTGGGAGAAAATATACAAATACCTATAGAAATAAACATTGAAAAAAATATATACAAATTCAAATTATGCACAAAAACAAAACATAGTTAAATTTTAAATGAACATGGAAGAGTTATATTACTTACAAACTTTGAATAAACACCATAAAATGCAATAAACTCGCAACAAATTTAATAAAAAAGCACCACAAAACTGGCGTTGTAAAAAATATTACTTACAAACTTTGAATAAACACCATAAAATGCAATAAACTACTTACAAACTTATTCAAAGTTTGTAAGCAATATTTTTTACAACGCCAGTTTTGTGGTGCTTTTTTATTAAATGGAAGAGTTATAATTTCAAGAAAAGTCAATAACGTCATTGAAACGAACAGGAAGTTTTACTTGTCTTCCACAACGTGTTGTTTTTTTAGTTTGTTCTAGCTGCTGACTTGGTACAAATGTTGGCTGACTTGGCCCAGATGTATGATCAGTTTCTGAGGTTGGAGAAAAAAGTTCATTAGGTTGCAACACATACGCCGGTTTCAATCTATCCACGGAGATATTAACTTGCTTATTTTTAATTGATAGAAGAAAATATTTTGGGGTTCTTTCCAGTACCAAAAAGAGTCCTTCATATGAGGGCCCAAAGATTTTTTTACTCTGTCAATCCGCAGCATGTGTACAAATCTTTTGAGATGAAAATCTTTTGTTTGCATTTGGATTTGGATTGGTAGGGTTTTAAGAGGGCCATCTGATTTCGATGATCGCTTACAAAATTATCATCAGATTTTGGCATGTTTGATTTTTCAAAAAATTCGCCAGGTAAAGTAATAGTTTTACCATAAACCATTTCAGCTATTCTATATTTACAGTCCGCATGTAAAGCGGCTCGCAAACCCATAAGAACTGTAGGTAATGTTTCTGACCAACTAAGAGAGTTATGACACCTAATAGCTGTTTTTAAAGTACAGTTGAGACGTTTAATTTTCTCGTTACTCTGAGGATGGTAAGAAGTCGTATGGTTTACTTTTATGGCCATATCACAAGAGATTTTCGTTCAGCATTTTACTAAACACAGCATTATACCAACATACTCAGCCTGATTTTGTTCAAGGACAGCAAGTTTTCGGATGATAAACTTTCACGAAACCGTTTAGAAAAAGCTGAGTGTGTTGAGCGTGCTGATCAAAATTGACCAATAGGAGGAACAAACAGGATTGTTTCCTGGAATACCTTTAGAGAAGGGAATACATCCCGCTATCAATTCGGGGGAACCCTACGAAGAGCTGACCGGTTTCTCGTTCGTTCAGCATAATCAACATGTTGCGTATAACGTTGTGTTGAGTATATATGCTCCCGTGTATATGGCCATTACACCACATAGCGAGGCCAAGTTTCGAAATAGTTCTGAAATAGACTGAGTACCTTTATCAATAATAACACGAAAAGGTACACCAAATCGGGTAATCCAATTTTCATAAAAAGCTCTTGCTACACTTTCTGCAGTGATGGTTGATAATGGTACTACTTCCATCCAAGAGATAAACTGATCAATACACGTCTAACAATACGTGTACCTATTAGATGGTGAATAAGGCCCTATTAAATCTATGTGCACGACACTAAATCTCTCGTCTTGGTGCTTGAAATTGTGAATTTTCTGATTTTGTATGTTTAGTTATTTTATTTTTTTCTGACAGTTGATACAAGTTTGGGCCCACTGTTTAACATCTTTTTTCGTATCTGGCCAAATGAATCTTTTAGTAACTTCTTTTACAGTACTGTGGATTCCAGGGTGAGCTAAACCATGAATTGTATCAAATATTGTCCTCCGAAAGTTTTTAGGTATAAATGGTCTTATATTGGAAGTAGAGGTATCACAATACAAGAGTTTTCCTGTAATTGATACTGTTTAAAATGCAATGATTTGGAGTGTAATTTCAACTGTTGCAGTTCATCATCAGTAATTTGGACATTTGCTATCAGGTGAAAATCAACAACAGGTGAATCGATGTCCTCAGTTCTAGATAGCCTGTCTGCAACCACATTGTCTTGGCCACTTATGGGGTATGTGTTGGTAGAGAATCAATTTTAAGTTTTTTTATTCTTTTACGGTATACTATACGTAAAAGAATCAAAAAACTTAATATTATAGAAAACTTTCAAAATCCAAAACAAAAATTCACTCCAGCCATTATGAACGACCGCGGAATTTCCCAAAAAATCAAAAATGCAGCCAACAAAATTAATATAAAAATCCCAATTAAACCAAATAAAAATATTTACCAAACAATTAGAAATGAAAAAGACAAAATTGATCCCCTAGAAACCTCCGGAATTTATCGTATTCCTTTTTCCAAAACAAACAATGATACTGGTTAATACATAGGCATGACTAAACGCAAAATAAAAAACCGTATTAAAGAACATTCTGCTGATATCAAATTTGGAAAAATAACCACCGCACTTACCAAAGTAAACGCTACCGAACCCATCAATATAAATTTTAACGAAACTCGCAAACTAGCCGATTACAACAACGCAATATACGCCGCAAATCGCGAAACGATTGAAATTCTATTTAATCCACTTACCTGTAATGGCAACGACCCAGCGCAGGAAATCAACCGTAACTGGTATAGAACAATCAAGACTGCAAAAGATCAAGTCAACAGTATCAACGCAACTAAGCAAGCCGCCACCGTGCTGCCTCTGACGATGGGAGGGGCCCCTTCCCGCAAGTACTAAGGCTTTTCTCAAGAAGTATGTAAGGTTTCTTTACTTAATTGAGTTAAATATTTATTGCTTGTTTTTTGTATATTTACACGTTTTAATGTTCCCTGAATACTGAAGTCATGTTTTTAAAGTTTAATCTTTGCTTATGTCTTTTATCAGAATGTCTTAAAAACAAATGATTTCAAGAAATTCAAATGTTGTATTTTGAAATTAATATAAGGGTGTTACTTGAAAAATTTTATCAAAACAGATGTTTCAAGGAATGGTGCGGATGAAAGTTCTCCCAATAATTTGAAATTAACTTTTAAATTTCACAACAGCTTTTGAATTCTCCTTAAATGTAAGTACAATATTGAAACGGGGAGTTGAAGGGGGCGTTTGCCCCCCCCCCAATGCAAAATTATATGGCAAATGAAGCCTTTCCGAAGCCTATTTTAAATTGTTTTTTACGAAGGTTTATATTACAGTATTCGTTACCTTATCCCTTAATGTCCAATCTACCTTCTATGCTATTGAATTTCAGGGTAAGAGAAAGTCGTATGAGTGCCACACCAGATTATTTTGAATGTAAAATCACTGGAAAAATTAATATTGTGACGTACTTACGTGACAGGATAAACGACGTCATAGTCTCCACAAGAGAAAATAAGTTATTACTCCATGCTAAAATAAAGAAAAAGAAGAAATGAAAGATAAAGATAAAGTAAGTAGAAGATATTCTTTGCATGAAATATATTTAAATCATCTGAGAATAAGAATTTATTACCTAGGAATAAAAATAATTAAAGTTGTAGAAGGCAGGCTAATGACAGGTAAAAAAAAAAAAAAAAGGCTTATCGTCCGAAATTAAATTCTGTTTAGAGCATGATTTTACTTTATGAACAGCGCGAGAGAAGTAAATTTAAAATCGTTTGGTCTTTAAATAGCATTATTATTAATACTGTTAATTTAAATTGCCTACTTGATAAAATGATTTTATAATTTAAGATAAAAAGAACCTTCCTTTTTCCCAATGAAGGTTTTGTAACGATAATTATTAAGAGACCAAAGTGAAAAGACAAAAATAAATAAATAAAATAAAAGTATTGTATTAACGATCACCAAATATCATTAAAAGCGTACAGTGATCTGTAATTAAAGCAAATGCTATTATAGACCCTGTACAATTTTCTGATGCATTTCTGTAAGAAAACGTTTTAAATTAAAAAAGTTGTCAGCATTATTTTTAACTTTAAAAAAATGTACATGTTTTTTATTTACAATATGTAGAATTTTCAATGAAATTTAATGCTACATTTAGATTAATTAATAAAGCCCTGTAAAACTACAATTCGAATGCAAATATATTAAATATCTCATGAAATATAACCATTTCTATGAAAAGTGTTTTAACTGCGCATGTGTGAAAGATTTAAAAAAAAAAAAAAAAAAAAAAAAAAAAAAAAAAACTCCCCCTTCCTCTTAATTTATAAGTAATATATGTAGACTCACTCATATCAAAAGCTTTGACAAGCATAATGAAACTTCAGAAAGATATATGCCAAAGAATAAGTTGTTTAATAGTTATTAACTAAAATTGATTTTTTAATAAAGCGATATTCAAAACTGATGCTTTCATTAAGGGGTTACATCCAGTTGTATGCACGAAAAAACGTGTTTTTTTGTGAATTTTTTGTGAAGAGGCCTTTTATTAAAGAAATATATACAATACATATACATATAGCAAATTTAATGTATGTTAAGAATCCGTGATGAGTTTACAAAAATATTGGGTTCCGCTGTTCCTGTAGTAGATCTCCTAGAGGACTTCCACATAAAGGTGTCTGGCGGTGAGCAAGATATCTCTGATCCAAATTATCTGAAATGAAAAAAACCAAAAGATTTATTTTTAGGATAGATGAATACAGGTAATGATCGTAGGAATAGTCAAAAGTTTGATTTTTGACAAAATGGCGGCTTCCCCAAAAAAAATATCGCTTTTTTCATGAAAATTTACACTTGAAAGTGGCTGAAAAAATCGAAATTATTATCAGAAACCTTATTCCTACGATCATTACCTGACAAAAATATCTAAGAAAATCGTGTCAAAATTTCAAGTCAATCGGTCCAGCCGTTTCGGAGAAATTTTGCTCACCGACTTTGAAAACACCGTTTCGAGATAAACGCGTTTAAAGTTTTGGGAACCATTTAAAGTAAGTTAAAATTTTTTTTTCCTACTTACATCGAGTCATCTATTCCAGGACCATAAGAGGAACCCTCTGCTTCATCATTTTCTTCTAGTACAGCCAACTGTTGTTGTCTACGTGACATTCTCCCCTCGCGCGTGCTCCCTTGCGCTCGTGCGTCAGAGATCAAGATGCGCTCTGCGTCCTCTTTTTCTACATAGGCATGGGCATTAGGCCCAAGCGATAGTCCCATTGCGTTCATGAAGTATAGAAGAGATGTTTTTCCTTCATTGAAGATGCCGGCAGCAAGATAAGCAGTAATTTCAACCATCTTAGAGCCACATGGGATTATTTTTGGAGTTATTTTCCATATCAGCTGATTATTACTTACTGTATACCTAAAATTTCTAAATATAGCTCTCAGATATAAGATAAACCTTTTATATTCTTATTCTAAGAAGCAAAACATTATGAAAAGCATGGACAAGGGCATAGGGATAATGAAAAACAGCTGCTACTCTGGTTTACGCTCCGCCTACTTTAAAACGCTCGGAGATGTCTTTACAAATATGCAAATTTCTCCGAAACTAATTGCCGGATCGAAATGAAATTTTCAGACAATATTATCAAATATATGTACATTCAAAATATGTAAAAAAAAAAAAATCGATTTTTTGAAAATTACAACTGGATGTAACCCCTTAAAGTATCTATGGATAAATATAGTGAATAATGTAACAAATGATTATTTATTTAATAATTATTAATTTAAGAAAACAAAAAGAATGATAATACAAAATGAAAGATGATTAAATTGCCATCACTCACAACCCACAAAAGCCTAATAGATTACTGATTAAATATATATAATGTGTAAAATAAAATTTATCACCATATACACGATGTACTTCTTTTCATTCTCTTCATCACCATGTATATTCAAAGTATTAATAAGTTTTTATGGAATTAAGTTTAGTTATCTATTCACTTGTAATGAAAACAGCAAATTTTTGTACATACCCTTATTGAAAAAAAATGCATTTTAATGTACACTCATTGCCATAAAAATTTGCGCACTAAAAAGTAATTGTGGGATCAGAACGAAACTTGCCATGAATGTACGTATCAGGCAGATATTCAAATGATTAGAAATTCAGCGTGATTGCGTATTGCGTAATGCCACCAGAGGGCGTTGAACTTCATTCTCCTTTGCTTATGGTATAAAACAGGTAAGCAGAATTTGTTGGCGAGTTTGCGTGTACTTAATATGTAACTGAGGTAGGCTTTTTTAATAGAGATGCTGTTACGCCGCCATCGAAGGCAATATGAGTATTTAAAGTCTGTCAGGAAAAATCGTCGGTATGATGGAATCCGGGTGATCAGCTCGGCGAATAGTCAGCCACCTAAGCCATTCTGATTTTATCATAGACCTTATATAGATAGACCACGCATTCCCCCTCATTATCTGACTGCGATATGAAGTAGCTTTCCCAGCGAAATTATCACGTGATGCAGACCAGGAGAGAGAGACGAGAATGAATATTATGTGATTTTTCCGTAGGAAAGAAAGTAGTTTTGAGTTTTTTAATTTCTGTATTGTACACACATTTTTTTATTTAAGCCTTTAGATTTACACATCGTTGAAAAGCTAAAATGTCATAGATTAATTATAAAAAAATTTCTTTTGTGAGAAACCATTCTGCAGGGGAGAATTTTTTGTTTGAATTCTTACAAAAACAAGTGCTTTCTTATGGGAGAATCTCCCTCAACTCTCTGTCACGTGACATACGGCGCTGACCACAAAGGATGAATGTTTCAGATTACACCCTCATGTTAAAGACATTTAGTATAATGGGAAGTCCTATTGGTGGCGTAGTCTATATATATAAGGTCTATGGATTTTATTGTTAAAGGGTGTTGGGGCCTGTGGACAAGTGTGACGTCGGTTACATGGAGACCAGACTCAGGACACCCTCGACATATCAATATTCGAGAAGATCATCGCATTATACGATATGCATACATAACGCCAGCTGTCTGATTGTCCGCCATTCGGACACAGGCAGTACCTTCATTACGGATCCTTGTGTCTGTCCGTACCATAACAAGGCGCCTGACAGAAGGAAATTTGCTATCGCGGCGCCGACTATGTGTGCTACCAATGACCCCCCACCCCCCCTTCATCTCCTCCATTTGGAATGGTGTTGCGCGCGATTGGATTGAACTACAACCGAATTGAACCAGGTCGTCTTCAGCGACGAATTCAGATTCAATTTGGGCAGTGGTGAACGTCTCAAGCTTGTCTTTGCTTTACAGTTGTACACCGCACCCGTAGCTGTGGGTCTATTCTGTCCTGTTTGCTTCGTTATATTCCTTCGGAATTCAACGATCTTCGAAATAAACGATAATTTGGTATTCTGGGCTGCTGCGATCGAAATTTTAGCGATATTTATCTTCCTTATTTTTCGAGAGCTATAAGGCTGTCGTTGAGTAGCTCTTGTACTCGTTACAATATGGCGCGCCTATATGGTATGATAAAGGTGTTTAAACATTCTTTTTTTTTTTAAGACATAGTTATGATTTTTGAAATAAGAAAATTTAGTTAAAGAAATATAAACAAACTCAAATTAAGAGTTAAATTAAAAACACGTGTCATTATTGTAATAAATTAAAACACTTTAAAATCACGTTAAAAACATTTATTAAAAATATAAAAACCTCCAAAGCTTTTCGCCCACATAGAAGAAGGCATCATCAGGGAATTTAGTTTTACACATACTTCAGAGCAGTTATATGTACTTTTGTATCACATGGTCAACAGTTAAGTCCTTACATAAAATATATTAAACTGGAAGTCATAGATAGAGGCTGGAACTATTACATAGTAATGAGGTGTTACACTTGGACGCTGGAGCTATTGCAGGATGAGGGGTGCTACACAGGTTGGAACAATTTCAGGATGAGGAGGTGCTACACTTGTAGGTTGAAACTACTGCAAGAAGAGTAGGTGCTACACTTGGAGGTTGGAACTATTGCAGGAAGAGTAGGTGCTACACTTGGAGGTTGGAACTATTGCAGGAAGAGTAGGTGCTACACTTGGAGGTTGGAACTATTGCAGGATGCGGAAGTGTTACATTTGGAGGCTGGAGCTATTGCAGGATGAGGCGGTGTTACACTTGGAGGCTGGAACTATTTCAGGATGAGGAGGTGCGACACTTGGAGGTTGGAACTATTGCAGGGTGACGAAGTGCTACACTTGGAGGTTGGAACAGTTATGAAATTGAAGAACTGCTAGTCAAGAGATTGTAGAAACATCAGAGTGCGAATGCAGGAAATTAAAATTTATTACATGTGTTTTAAAAAGTCGCCATGAGGCTATTGAAGAGTAAAACTATCCGGAACTAGAAAAAACAAGATATTAGTTATTTTATAATATGGTGCCAAATTATTGGCAAACTTGCAGCATCTTTTGAAATTATTGAACTTTTATGTTTAATTTTATTTATAGCTTCACAAAGATACAGTTCTTGGATCGTAGAAGGGGCTGAAATAAATTTGACGTTATCCCACATAGGAATAGCGTTAGGGTTATCATATATAAAATCAACTAAAGTAGAACTTCTTCCTTCCTTTATATTACGCTTATGTTCTTGAATTCGTTTTGTTAAAGTTCGCTTAGTTTGTCCAATGTAACAGAAAAGTTCTTTGTTATTTTCTATGGTTATTTTATATACACCTCCAGTAGGTCCAGTTTGGTCACGATCACAAAGAGTTAGTTGTTTAATAGTTAGTGGGAACTGAAAGGAATTAATATATTAAATTTAGGTTGAATATAATTTTGAAAACTATAGAACTCTTTACAGTAGGGAAGACTATTGGTATAATGCAATTTACAAGTTGAATTCAAAGTATGATTAACAGGATTAATTGACATGCTGTTTTTTATTTTATTAACAATTTTTATAATATAAGATTTACTATATCTTGCAGCATTACCGATTTTAATAATTTTGTTAATTTGTTGTTTTTCATTAAATTCAAAAGCTGTATAATTTATGGCACGGGTAATATAGGAATTGAAAAAAGCATTTTTATATTTAGTAGGGTGAGCTGAATCAGCCGGGATAGGTAAGGGAATAAATGAATTTTTGAAAAAAACGTCAAACCATATAGTTGAATTATCAGTATTACGATGGTTCTTAAGGTCGAGAAACGGAAGAGTACGATTAGTTTCAGTTTCGTAAGTAAAATTTATAGATGAAAATTGGTTATTAAAACTATCAATTAAATTAAGAAGCGAATTTTTTGAATAAGGCCAGGAGATAAAAATGTCGTCCACATAACGCAGATATATAGTAGGTTTGAGTATGGAAGATTCAAATACACGTTTTTCTAATTCAATAAGTAGCAAATCTGCTAAAATAGGACTAAGAGGGGAACCCATCGGGGCACCAAAGGTCTGTTTATACATAACTTTATTAAACAAAAATACATTATTATCATTAATGAGGTCAAATTTGAGTCCTTTGAACTCATTAATGATAATAATGTATTTTTGTTTAATAAAGTTATATATAAACAGACCTTTGGTGCCCCGATGGGTTCCACTCTTAGTCCTATTTTCGCAGATTTGCTACTTATTGAATTAGAAAAACGTGTATTTGAATCTTCCATACTCAAACCTACTATATATCTGCGTTATGTGGACGACATTTTTATCTCCTGCCCTTATTCAAAAAATTCGCTTCTTAGTTTAATTAATAGTTTTAATAACCAATTTCCATCTATAAATGTTACTTACGAAACTGAAACTAATCGTACTCTTCCGTTTCTCGACCTTAAGATCCATCGTAATACTGATAATTCAACTATATGCTTTGACGTTTTTTTCAAAAATTCATTTATTCCCTTACCTATCCCGGCTGATTCAGCTCACCCTACTAAATATAAAAATGCTTTTTTCAATTCCTATATTACCCGTGCCATAAATTATACAACTTTTGAATTTAATGAAAAACAACAATTAACAAAATTATTAAAATCGGTAACGCTGCAGGGTATAGTAAATCTTATATTATACAAAGTATTAATAAAATAAAAAACAGCATGTCAATTAATCCTATTAATCATACTTTGAATTCAACTTGTACAGTCGGCTGCAAAATTATTCGAGCACTAGCAATAATCCCTGTCTAAAAAAAGTACACTTAATACTGCTTTGTTAAATAAATCCTTATCGAGTCATGTTCTTAGTCAGTCTAAGAACATGATTCGACAAGGATTTATTTAACAAAACAGTTTTAAGTGTACTTTTTTAATATAGGAATTATTGGCTAGTGCTCGAAAAATTATGCTGCCGACTGTAAATTGCATTATACCAATAGTCTTCCCTACTGTAAAGAGTTCTGTAGTTTTCAAAATTATATTCAACGTAAATTTAATACATTAATTCCTTTCAGTTCCCCCCTAACTATTAAACAATTAACTCTTTGTGATCGTGACCAAACTGGACCTACTGGAGGTGTATATAAAATAACCATAGAAAATAACAAAGAAATTTTCTGTTACATTGGACAAACTAAGCGAACTTTAACAAAACGAATTCAAGAACATAAGCGTAATACAAAGGAAGGAAGAAGTTCTACTTTATTTGATTTTATATATGATAACCCTAACGCTACTCCTATGTGGGATAACGTCAAAATTATTTCAGCATCTCCTACGATCCAAGAACTGTATCTTTGTGAAGCTATAAATATAATTAAACATAAAAATTCAATAAATTCAAAAGATGCTGCAATTTTGCCAATAATTTGGCACCATATTATAAAATAACTAATAGCTTGTTTTTTCTAGTTCCGGATAGTTTTACTCTTCAATAGCCTCATGGCGACTCTTCAAAACACATGTAATAAATTTTCATTTCCTTCATTTGCACTCTGATGTTTCTACAGTCTCTTGACTAGCAGTTCTTCAATTCTATAACTGTTCCAACCTCCAAGTGTAGCACTTCGTCACCCTGCAATAGTTCCAACCTCCAAGTGTCGCACCTCCTCATCCTGAAATAGTTCCAGCCTCCAAGTGTAACACCGCCTCATCCTGCAATAACTCCAGCCTCCAAATTAAGACTTCCGCATCCTGCAATAGTTCCAACCTCCAAGTGTAGCACCTACTCTTCCTGCAATAGTACCAACCTCCAAGTGTAGCACCTACTCTTCCTGCAATAGTTCCAACCTTCAAGTGTAGCACCTACTCTTCCTGCAATAGTTAAAACCTACAAGTGTAGCACCTCCTCATCCTGAAATTGTTCCAACCTGTGTAGCACCCCCTCATCCTGCAATAGCTCCAGCGTCCAAGTGTAACACCTCATTACCACGTAATAGTTCCAGCCTCTATCTATGACTTCCAGTTGAATATATTTTATGTAAAGACTTAACTGTTGACCATGTGATACAAAAGTACATATAACTCCTCTGAAGTATGTGTAAAACTAAATTCCCTGATGATTCCTTCTTGTATGTAGGGGAAAAGCTTTGGAGGTTTTTATATTTTTAATAAATGTTTTTAACGTGTTTTAAAAGTGATTTTAATTTATTAGTTAAAGAAATGTTACCATAGCTTAAAATACATAGAATGTAAATAAAAATTAATCATTTTTTCCCACACATATCCAAATTTAAATAAAGTGAAAAGGGAATAAAATAAAAAGTTTATTCTTTTAAAATTATGAAAATTTCAACTGTAGTTGAGAACCTAGTTATTTATTTATTTATTTATTTTTAAGTAAATATTTTGAATGACTCTAAACGGTTGCATACATAATTTAATTTTTTGATTTACTATTTACTATTTATTATTTAAATTTATGATTTAATTTAATATTTTTGCTATAGTAAATCTTCTAAACAATTTTAAAGCTTAATATTTTTTTTAAAAAGTAATACATTCATCTTATACATTTATGTAAAAAATTGAGTAGCGTACTTTTTATATAAATTTACAAATAATTTTCTAGAAATTAGTATAAATGTAATTTTCTAGTATAAAAGTAATTTTCTAGAAATTAGATTAAATCAAACTTCTATATACTTTTTCATTTGGTTAAAAAGTTAAAAAGATATAACATTATTAAAAAACAATTCACATTTAATTTAATAAAATCAAACAAATTTTATGATATTAATATAAACCAATCATTAAATATTTTTTATCATCTCAATAGACAATGACTTTATAAATTTTAACTTTAAATATTTAATTAAAAATATGTTTATAAATAGAGAAAAATATTTTTATGTTTTACTTACTAAATTAGAAAAAAAGAATAATATAAAAACTTCTTTTAAAATTATGAAAATTTCAGCTGCAGTTGTGAATCTAGTTATTATTATTATTATTATTTTAATAATTATTTTAAATAATTCTAAAAATTTGCATACTTCCATTTAATATTTTGGGCTTAGTAAATCTTCTAAACAACTTTAAAGCTCAATATATTTTAGAAAGCAATATATTATTAATATATTTATGTAAAAAATTAAGTAACGTAGGGTAAGGTGGGGTAAGTGGGCCATCCCACCAGGCATTTCCCCAGTTATTGACTCAAAAAAAAATCTTTTAAAATATTTTTATGTACCTACCCCAATAGGTGTAGAAAACATTATGGCATCTTTTTCATTTATGTGTGTGATAAGTTACAAGCCTTTTTGTGACAATTTTTAAATTTGCAGTCCTATCGTAATTCGCGCCATCGTACTAATTATTTTTTTTCTTCCAAACCGTTCATGATACAAACCAACACTTTATATATTTTGAAAATGTATAAAACACAGAATCTTTTTGTAGTATCCTGTACTCATGATGTTAATAAGGTTGAAAAAAAAATTGGGGGCCCACTTGCCCCGTGTTTGGGGTAAGTGGGCCACCACAATGGCGGGGTAAGTAGATCACCCACTCCGACTCTTTAATATAGTTAAAAAATAGTCATATGCACTGATTTATAGGGTTTACCTCTGGATGACTCCACCAGTAGTAATTCAAGTTCCGAAGATGAACTATCAGTTTTCACCCACTACCACAGAACTTAAAAATGGGGATAATGCCTTTGTCCAGTTTGAAGGCTAAAAAAAAAAAAAAAAAAATCGTATGTTGGCTTGGTATTAAATGACAGTCCAAACGATGAAGATACAGTTGTCATGTAATACATGCATAAAGGCACAACTATGCATAATAACTTTTTTCTTCCTGAAGCTAATGATATTCATGATGTATTCCTACAAGATGTTGTGCTGAAACTAAATAAACCAACACTTTCCAAGAGACTTTCAAAATACATGTTTACCAACGATTTATCAAGATATAATGTTTACTAGCATATAATACTGCCATAGGCTAGTTTAAACTTTGTAGGACTAACTTTTAGGCTACACTACATGCAAAAGTAAAAAGTTGAAAATTTGCCATTTTTTTTCTTTTAGCAGGCTTGTGTGCCAGAAAAAGTTGCTATGGGTGAACTAATGGAGATACTTCAATGATTTTTTTTTTCAAAGATTGAGAAAACTATGTAGATTGTCCCACTTGCCCAACCAAATCTCTACCAGGTATGTATAAAAATATATTCAGGGGGGGGGGGGGGTCCCACTTACCCCACCTTGCGGGGCAAGTGGGCCACCCTGATGACTACCCAAAATAATTTTCTTTTTTTTTTTATTCATCATTTGCCAATTTGGTTAGAGGTTGCCATGGGTACAGTAACAACGTATGAGAGAATGAACCACAAAATAAATTAAGTTGTTAGGCCTATTACATCCGGTGCTATGTTGAGCTAAAGTCGAATTATGCCGAAAAGGGGTCCCACTTACCCCACCTTACCCTACTTGTCATATAAATATACAAATAACTTTCTAGAAATTAGTATATACAGTGTAAATCAAACTTTGATATACTTTTTTTTTTTTTTTTTTTTGGTTAGAAAGATCTAACATTATTAAAATAAATTCCCGTTTAATTTAATAAAATCAAACAAATTTTATCATATTAGTTCAAATCAATATTTAAATATTTTTATCATTTCAATAAGCAATGACTATATAAATTTTAACTTCAATTATTCAAGTAAAAGTAAGTTTATAAATAGAGAAAAATACTTTTATGTTTTACTTACTAAATTAGCATTACAGTTTAATAAATTTTACGTAAATATATCTAAATACGAAATATTTCAATTGCACTTAAAAGAAAATATAGTTGAAACAAGAAAGGAATTAAAAACGCAAAAATTGAAACTTAAAAACATATTCGCTCATTATTAAAAAAGTTCTCTAATTCGGGTGTGTTAACAGAAATTTGCATGTGATTAAAACAGTTTACCTTGAATAAATAGCATAATAAAGATGTATTGTACTATATTTCAAAATTAATTTTTGGAAAAAATAATTAAAGCATGAGTACATAGTATGTAAATAAAAATAAACCTATTATTTTGAATCTTTAGAAAGAGATAAGAAAATACTTCCCCGTTATTTTTCCGAGTAAATATTTTATATCGAGTGGCTGATTTCATTTTAACAGCCAGTCTAACGTAAAACTTTACTTGGCTATTTTAAATTTCCTTTTCATCTAGACGACACAATTAAATTGAACTGTAAAACTGCACTGCTACAACACGTAAAAGAATCCACACTGTGCCTTTGCTTTTTATTATTTTTTTTTCTTTCTCACCACAAACAAACAACCTTTATTTAACATGTCGATCGTCGTCTGCTGTTACTCGCTTGTAATCATAATAAAACAAACCACGTGCATCAGTATACTTCGTCCTGATTGGATGAAAGAGTTAACCTCGAACGCAGTTTCCTCCATTCTCGTTTCATTATAACGTTGCCAGCGCAGAATCGCTCTACCGCTAAATATCGTTATGAAAAATATTTCGATCGAAAAAATAACGATCGGTTTGTTTTTTTAATGAACAGGCCAGAATAGATCCACTGGTGTGACGATATGACGTGCCATTGCATACGACATATGGTCACCCCTAATACTGATCCACGGCACCATGACATTCTAGCGGTACGTTCGTGACATTCTTCAGTCACATGTGTTGCAACTTATGGCAGGGCTCCCAGGCAGGGCCGAAACTAAGGGGGGGGGGAGGGGCCGAGTTGGGCATGTGCCCCGGAGAAGTGCGCACCAAAAAGGTTGATTTGTCGACTTATTTACACGTTAAAAAAAAGTAAGAAAAAAAAGGAAGTTTTTTAGTCAAAATTATTTGAACAAAGGAAGAAAAAAAGGTAGAAAGAAGATTAATAGGTAAAAGAATTCATTTAAATGAAAAGCATGGAAGATGGAGTGTTCTTCAAAACTTACAGTATTCTGCTGGGGTAAAACATTGTCATAACCGAAAAAGAGTAATTTACAAGTGATTCCTGACTTTCAGCCAAGGTTTCTAAAAAGTAAATGGTTGAAAAATACACAGTATATTTGATTAAACTTCAGAAAGCTAAAGTTCTTTCGAAATTATGATTCATTTGGAGGAAGAAAGAATTTCGCTCGGGGCGCCGTCGTGACTATTAAAGCCGCGAATGTTAAAATAAGTATGCCAAAATAAGGCCATAAAGTTATGAAACAGTCCAGTGTACTAAAAATAAAGGGACAAAAAGAATGCAAAATAACTATAGTTAACAATTCATTTAGAAGCTATCATTCACAGGGCTCAACAAAAGTCTTTATCAAAGCACTATGACAACTAAAGACACCATTATCCCCTAACATGTATATTTATAAATATTACAAAGAAATAAAATGTCTGTACTTTTACAATGCTTTTTATTTCTTATTCAAAGTATAGGGAAGTACGCTGAAAGTAATTTGCGAAATGGATTCTATATATTGCATAGCTCATAAACGAACGGTTATAAGAGTTTCAAATTTGTATTGGAATTGTTATTACCAATTATAGTCTTGACATGAGCTCCCACTTTTGTGATATCTATGAATTTACACGATTTTTTGTTACATCAGTATGTACGTATGTGTGTGTATATATATCTCGCATAATTCAAAAACGATTAGACGAAGAACGTTACAATTTCATATCTAAGTTTGCAATAACTGTTGTTGGGCATCTTATTTTGGTCCTTCTGTGCCCCGTTCTGTTTTGGAATATCCTCGAATATTGTATCCATAATGACTAAAAATACAAAATTTTTGGCCATTATGTATAACTTTGTCATACAGATTTTAACAGAAGTTAATGATAGCATTAATATTGGTAACTACAAAAGTTGTTGACATTCTTGCATGTAGAAAGTAATTCGTCAAGACTTGCAGGTTCTAGTCGATGAATACATTTTATTTAATGAATATTCTGGAAACAGTCGAATAAAAGCCAATAATCAATGAGTATTCTAGAAACAATCGAATAAGCCAATCATTCGTACTCATAAGCAGTCTACACTACAGAACAGGAATTTTACTATTTCTGAACAATGATCAAATGCTTAAAATTCTTAGAAATGTGCGCTCAGGTCTCAGTCCGAACAGAAACTAAACTCATACAGTCTTGCTAGTGATTTGGTTGGTTGGTTATGGGGATTAAGGCGTACTGATTGCTCAAGTGTCCTAAGCCTGAGAGGGAGTGCCTTCCGTGGCGGTCTTTCTAAGGGGTCCTAGCCAGTATTTACGCAAGTTTCGGAAAAAATCACAAAAAACTCCGAACGGCAAGGCCGACGAGCGTGATCTGGGAGCGAACTCAGCACCTCACGTCTACCATCTTTGAGCGCAGAACCGCTCGGCCGCTGGTGGGGAGGTAATTTTCGAGGTAGTTTTGCTCTAGAAACCAATGGATTAAACCAGAAAATTCTACAACTCGGTTTCTATTGAAGTTAGATCTTCTAAACTTTGGCAACCCTAAAGTACAATTTTTCACAAAATTTAGGTGCCAAATCGCAAAATTTGCCGCTAATGCCCACTTTCGTGGAGGTGGAGAAATCTGCCATCTATTTCCATTTTAACTGAAGTACTGCGTACAAAGTAATACGTAAATAAATAGGTTCTAGCCAACAATAATTAGTAATAGCCCTTTACTTGTTATATTGTCGTTAGTGATTTATAGAACTTTTGATGAAGTTATTTCTGCGCAAGAAAACAGTAGGTCATTCCAGAAAATTCCAGGACCTAGTTCCTATTAAAGTTAGAACTAGCGAACTTTGGCAAAATCAAATCACCATTTTTTACCAAATTTAACGCGAGGTTGCTAACTTTGTCACCAAAGCATTCACTTTGCGACAAGATGTCATCTGTTTTGATGACGAATTTAGTGACTTCGCGAGTTTAGTGACCAAATTTGGCAAAAAATTGTTCAGGATTGCCAAAATCAGTAAACCCTTTATCAGTTTTATCGGAGGTAATATTTTCTATATATATTGTGTCGTTTCTGCCGCTAATTTTTGTCAACGAATACGAAAGTAGGTTATCTACACACGAGTGAAATCTCTTGAACTCTAAGCTGTGCATTTGCCAATGAGAGATTCTATAAATAGCTGTAGAATATTATTTATGAATTAACGATGTTTTTCTTTTGTGTGTGTATAATTCTATTATCATAAGTTTTGTGGTTCTAAGTTCTAATAAAAGTCTTCTTGGATTATTTACGAAAATATTCATTCATAGGCTGGAACCTGTCTATTTATTTACAAAACACTTATAACACATGAAATGTTTTCATAATACTAATATGTATGTTTCAGTGAGTGTATAAGGAAGTCATGTGGTGTCCATATCAGATTGTCTTTAATGTAGAGATTTAGTCTCATTTTCTGAAAATGGTTTTAAGAAAGATTATTTACTGATGGTTAGCCAACTAATGTTTAGTTGATACTTGATGGATATAAATAGTTCTTAGATACTTGCTTATATCTTTTAATTTATACGTCTTAATTATATTAAAAACTTAAGTATTTGTCTGTTTACTCCTCTGCAGTATAGCTGATGTAACGACTATAATATTCAAAAAATCATGTCAAATTCATTCAAAATGATGATAATTGTAGTTTTTAAAAAAACTGAATATGAAATTTAGATTCACTTGTTTTCGAATTGTCATTTATAAATATCATTCATTTAAGAGATAGGGAAAAAGAAACTCCCATTAAGTCATTAAAAATAAATAAATAAATAAAAATAGTAAGTGCAGTTTAGTTTAAATCTTTCTCTAAAATATGATTTTCATATATATATATATATTTCTTCTTTTCTAAAATATTTTGATCCCCAATTTCAATCATTTAATCTAATGAAACTTTCAGAATAAATTTATTTCTATGTCAGATAATATTATCATCAACTAAAACAAATTATTTGTTCTATGTAATTTTTATCTAAAAAAGTTTCTTCGTAAATCGTAAGAGATGACTTAAAAGCAGGACATTCATGAATAATTAGAAATGTATACCTAATAAAAAAAACTTTGGCTATCCTGAATATTAAATTTAACAGTCATGGTTTAGCTTTGTCAATTCAAACCTAAAATTTCTTAAATAAAACTTATCATTTTTTTTCAAGAAACATAACACAGATATAAAACAGATCCGTTAATACTGTAATGAAAACTGGCTGGTTGCAGCTCTACTCGTACTTGTGCATTTTTACGCCTGGAAAAGGGTCATGTTAAGTTTTTCGACACTAAGCACACATTATGATACTCTTTTGTTTTGTTTTGTAAACTCTGTTTTTCATAACGAGCATATAATGTATAAAGTTGGTTGAATTCCATCTTGGAGATGCCGAGATATAGCTATCAAGGAAAATGTGGCATAAAAGTGCCACAAATCGAGCAATACACATAAAAAACTAATCAGTATCAGTTTATGTCAGAATTCAACTGCACATTAGGTTTCATGGAATTCCATACATGCAGTTCATAAGTTAGCTACAGAATTTGTGTCCCATACAGACTCACGAACATCCATTAAGTATAGTTATAACACATTTTCAAAATCTGTAAATATTATCGAAAATTTGAATCAAATTCCTTATGCACTTCTTACGAATATAGTTGAAAATAAAATGGGCAATATAACCTTCGAAAATTTCTTTTGAAATTATATTTTCGGGTTTGGAAGGGAGGCGCCAAAATTTCTCTTTGCCCGGGTGGAAAATATCCTAGTTTCGACCCTGCTCCCAGGAGCCATTTTTCTTCAATACAATGCTCAGCCACACACAGCAAGAGTGTCACATGACTGCCTCCACCACATTAACACCCATCCATGGCCTGCTCGATTTCCAGATTTGTCACCGATCCAGCATATCTGGGATCACTTGAGACGACAAGTTGGACAGCCTACGAGTTTGGACGAATTAGAGACGAGTTTACAGCAATTGTAGAACGAGATGCCACAGAATTACATACGAGACTTGTATGCCTCAGTGTCCTCCCGTATCGCATCATGCATTAACGCTAGAGGTGTCCCAGCAGAGTACTAAAATATCCATTCATTTGTAATTTTTCCTGCAGTAAATGTTCATTTTGCTTTGATTTTGTAATCACTTACGTATATCAACGTAGTACTTACGTATGTAAAATTTCACTTCATTCTGACAACTCTTTCTTGGTGCGCAATTTTTTTTTTTTGGCAATGAGTGTTAACTAAAAAATAGCTCATTCTTTTCCTTATATCTTTCTGAATTTTTACGATAATGAAGAAGTCTTTTGGTATGAACTGTCATATATATTTGGCTATATATTATGCGGTAAAACCTCCAATTGTTAAAGAAAAAAGATAAGAGTTTCCTACTGATGGAATGATACACATAATTGATGTTACTAAGTGTCAAGAATTAATTGGTGAACTGTTATATTTATCTAAAGGAACATAACCATAGATAATCATTTATAACTATTTATTGATCGCATTGCAATAAGAAATCAGAAAAAAAAAAAGGCATACATTTTGGCTGAAAGAATTAAGTTATTTAACAGTAGAAAAGTGTTGTAGTTTTTTTAATGGGGAATGTAAGTAAAATAGATTTTTTTTTTTCTTTTTAATAGTATATTTTTAACTAAATCGGCTAGTGTGTGAAGAAAAGTTAGTACATAGGAAAAAATTATTTATTTCTGCAATTTGTGCATCTATTTTTATATTTTGTTTTGTATTTGAGTTACTTCACAATCATTAGAAAATATTTTTTCTCGCAGGAGAGGTGTGTTAAATATTAGCGAACAAAATCATTTTTATTTCTTCTTTATAACATGTTACACCTGCACGTCATGAACTCCCATGCACATTCGAATAGAGTTCTGCAGACAGAGAGAGTGGTGTAATTAGTATTTCATTGTCACAGTGCGCTACGTGTCTTGGTCTTCACCTTAATATAAGTCATTTATCCACGGATGACATACTGTGAAAATACTTCTATCACAGCAGATTCTACAAAACATATTAAAAATTCAGTCTCCGAATTTTTGAGCGTTTTGTTTTCTTTGCGTGGGTGGGGAGTGAAAATTTTATTTAATTATGATTTAGGAAAATCTGAATTTCACAATTTAAACTATTGTTTTTACACAGAGAAAATTGTGAATCCGTTATACAAGAGATTTTCATGAGCCTGAAGCATGCACTGATTCCGACTCCAAAATAAGAAAAATTTTCAAGTGGGGAGGCAGTAACAGGCCAAGCCTCTTTATTTTATTATATTTATTTTACTTCATTTTATTTTTCTAGAAGTAAAAATAAACGTAAGCATATACTTCAAATTTTCGTCACATTAAGCAAAATATTATTAACTTTTTATTACGTTTTCTGTTCGTGACTTTTTTATTTTATTATATTTATATTTTATTTTTATTTTTCAAATATTAGTTGCTTGTGCCTTGCCAATAAGTAATTTAAAAAAACAACTCTTTAAAAATGTGATTTCTAACAGATATACGATGCCGTTCATAATTAACATCTTACACGTGGTGTGTGGGCGGTATTCGAAATAATAATAATAATAACAACAATAACAATAATAATAAATGAATAAATCCAGTCGGGCCTGAGCTTATATTTTAGTTTTTACTTTGCGTGCTTTTTTTTTTTTTTTTTTTTTTTTTTTGAAAACGACACTGATAATTGCATAATGACACTCGTAAAATGACCTCATAATATTTCTAAAGTCTGTTTTTTTTTTTTTTTTTTCAATTTATGATACAAGTTTCTATATTTTGTTCGTTCTTTTAACGTATTAATGAAACAGAAAATATCTTTGTTAATTAAATATACAGTCACCGACATAAGTAAAATTCAATCTAAAAGTTTTAGTCGAATATCTGAAGAAATATATCATAAAATCTTCTGAAACTTTAGGGGTAAAAAGAACATGTTATACCACACATATTCCAGCGAAAGTTTTGCCCCGAAGTCTGAAATCGGATTAGTTTCAAACTAACCAAGAAATATAATAATGCTAGAAATGAATTCTAGCTGTAGTATATGATTACCCTGCTCTGCATGAAAATCGGACCCAACACCATTTTTGCAAATTCTTATGCAAAATGACCTCCTGAATCCGAATATGACGCCCATTTTGCCCTATCACCCACCGTTGTTTATATACGTCCCTCTATTTTTATCGCTTTTTGGTAATTTTATAGCTTTAAATTTGATTTGTAGCTATAAAGATTTGTAGCTATTAAGATTGTTTTAACTGTTAATATTTGCTGAGAGGCTACAGAGTTGGAAAATTCTAAAACATGAACATTTGCAGCAAGAGGAATATTTAAGGGGGGATTTACCACTGAAATTATATATTACATTTATTATATTTTATTAATCAATTATTTTTATTATTTATTTTACATTATATATATATATATATATATATATATATATATATATATATATTTGTTTTGTTTTTAAGTGCTAAAGTAATTCTTTTCCATTCTCCAAATAAAATCCATGGCCATAAAATTACCGAACAGTGATAAAAAATGGTGGGAGGAATGGCGCCCCGAGAAAACAATGGGTGATTGGGAAAAATAGGGGTCATATTCGGATTCAGGAGGTCATTTTACATAAGAATCAGCAAAAATGGTATCAGGGCTCGAAAGATTTTTTTTTTCCCTTTTTCCTTTTGCAGCGCAGTATTATCAGCCTTTATTTATTTATTTATATATATAAATTTATACGAGAATTGCACTTATATTATCGGAGATATTAAAGTTTCTTTAATAACGTCGAGAATTTTTTGTACGTTTTTTGTTTATAACGATCAGGATTTTAAAACGAAAGCATTGTCCCTTTTACAAAACTTGACATACTAAGGTAATTCCGGGAGAGATGCCCCACTTAAGGAAAGGAAGCTATAAAATAAATTAGGTAGTAAGAATGACAACGAAAATTTGTGGTAAATACATAATAGATATTGTTTATTAGTACTAAGTTGTTTTTTTGTACCATATTGTGAATTTTCTTTAAAAAAAAATAAAATTGCGGCAGCACTACATTTTGCTATCTCTCCCGAAGTTGCGGGTGAGATGCCCCACTCACATGGGAGAGATGCCCTACCTGTAAAAAACATAATAAAAGGTTTTAACATTGGTCAATAGTGATCAATGGTGGTCAATAGTGGTCAATGGTCCCCAAAGAGCTTGTTTTGGTATTATTATATGTTTTTCTTCGACGACGAACTGTCCGAGAAGAAATTCCATAGTACCTAGCAGCTTCAATGACACCAATTTCCCCTGCTTCTAGTCTCAAGAGCCTCTTTTAAATGGTCTTCTGTCCTGATCCCACCAGCTGTTCCAGTATTTTTTCTTTTGTACATACTGTAGTCATCTTTCTTTTTTATATACTGTTTTCTTTTTATATACTGTAGTCATCTTTTCTGAAACAAACAAGTAGCATTGAACAACTGCATTAACAAATACAATAACATTCACTTACCGGCACAATTAACCGCCCACCTACAGTTTCGTTAGCGCCCAAGATTGTTTACGTTATAGTTTAAATGTCAAAGGTCAGTCTGACATACCTGAGCGTTTTTTGCTTTCATATCTGGATTCAATTTGCTTTTTTGTGATTTCGTTTTGAGTTGCCACTTCTAGAGATCACGCGAATATGAATGTTATTTGATGAATTTTAATCTAAATTTATAATTTCAAAAAATATTTTTAAGTTAAAAATTTTAACGATTTACAAATATTACGCATTTTATAAAAACAATATTAGTTTAAAATTTAAACAATTAAATGACTTTTCTCCCTGTAAATGTATGTGGGGCATCTCACCCGAATATAATCTGGGGCATCTATCCTTTTGGTATGGGAGAGATGCCCCGGCAACTATCCAAAGTAAAAGACAGCAAAAATGGCGGCACAATGACCGAAGTCGACTGATCAACTTCTTACTACAGATTTTTAAACTTATATTTAAAAAAATCTATTTTTATTAACTAGTGCCAGCCTTACAATGCAACTTCACTCTTATAACAGAGTAGAAAAAACATGGTACTTACTTGAAATATTGTTGTGACAGCAGAACACAAAGAAATAAGTTCACGTAACTTCCACAGCACACCATTCAACATCTATCTGAAATAATAATCGGACTTGCTGAGCCATCTATCATTGCGTTTCGAAATTATATTAAGTGGGGCATCTCTACCGGTGGGGCAACTCACCCGAAATTACCTTATATTAGAGATAACATACTGCAATCAGAATGTAAAATTATCAAATATCTGATAAAATACGAGCGTTTTTACTAAATAATTTTTAACTTGGCCAGTGCAAGCGTTAGGGAAATTTCTTTCGCATAATTTATTAGTCAAATGTATAGACTAACTCTTAAAAAAGTCCCCACGCACACATCGTTAAAACAAAACTCAGAAAGATATTTATAGAAAAGTTAATTTTCAAGTACAGATTGTGTTCAAATTATTAGAATTTTTTTTCTTTATCTTTTTTTTTTTTTTTTTTTTTTTTTTGACATTTTTTCGATTATCTAAAACCGTACTACACGAAATGGGCTGAAACGTCATACATGTAAAGAACATTTAATAATTAATATTTTCCACTATCGATTTAGTCCAGAGTGCAATTAGGGGACCGACCACAAATTGAAGAAGAACAAAAATACTTTAGATCCTCCAGTATCACAAAGAGCTACTATAAATGCCTTGAAACTTTAATATATTGTTGCACATAGTATGTGCAATATTTGCATGTTTGGGTGCACGAATTGCACAATTATTTAGGCAGATATAATTTTTTTTTTTTCAAAAATTACTAATTCTTTTTACAAGTTTTTTGCTTGTAACTAGAAGGGATTTCCATAAAATTTTACGAAACTTGCTGAAAAATTGACAAAACATTAGAGAAGCATTATTCTGAAACATAAAATTCACACGTGTAATATTCATTGAGGTATGAGCATTTTTAGTAAATGTTATTTCACTGCGCATGCGTGAGTGATAAAAAAAATATTGCATAGATTGAAAGCTAAATATATTGAGCAACTCTTGTCAAAAGTTTGTTTAAATAGAGTAAAACATAAGCAGATTGTCGAAAAGAACGAACTAAATTTCAGCTATTTTCCAGAATTGAAATTTCATAAGGGGTTTTACACATGCCGCGTATTTAATTTGAAGATCCAATTATTTCAATCACGTTGCAAAATTTCTTTTGTGAAAAACCCCTTATAGGCTTGTAACTTTAACATATTTTTAGTTATTTACTTTTTGTGAGTTTACAAGAGGTTTTTCCCGAAAATGAACTTTTGCAACGTAATTGAAATAATTGGATCTTCAAATTAAATACGGGCCATGTGTAAAATCCCTCATGAAATTTCAACTCTGGAAAATATCTAAAATCCAGGTCGTTCTTTTGCAGACAATTTGCAATTTTTGCCCTATTCAAAAGAACTTTTTATAAAAGTTGCTCGATATATTTAGCTTTCAACCTATGCAATAAAATTTTTTCTATCACTCGCGCATGCGCAGTAAAATAACATTTGCTGAAAATGCTCCTATCTCAATGAATATTACACGTGCAAATTTTATGTTTCAGAATAATGTTTCTCTAATATTTTGTCAATTTTTTAGCGAGTTTTGTAAAATTTTATGGAAATCCGTTCTAGTTATAAGCAAAACACTTGTCAAAAAACTTAGTAATTTTTGGAAAAAAAAAAATATATATATATATATGTGTGTGTGTGTGTGTGTGTGTGTGTGTGTGTGTGTATCTGCCTAAATAATTGCGCAATTCTCGTACCAAAACATAGAAATATTGTACATAATATGTGCAATAATGTTTTAAAGTTACAAGTCATTTTTAGCTTTTGTGATACTGGGTGATCTAGTATTTTCGCTCTTCTTCAATTTGCGGTTGGTTCCTTAATTGCACTCTGGACTAAATCGATAGCGGAAAATATGAGTTTTTAAATGTTCTTTGCATGTATGAAGTTTCCGGCCACCTTGTATAGTATTTTTGTAGATAATCGAAAAAAATGTGGAAAAAAAAATCTAAAAATCTGAACATCCACTGTTCTTTCAAAAATATGCAAAATACTAAGGGACTTTACTCATATTTTCATTTTGAATTTACGAACAGTCATGGACATATGCGAAGGCACACTTTGCCTTTTCTCAAAAACTTGAGAAAGTATTTGAAAATCGTTATTTTTCGAAAACATATTGTTTATATAATCTTTAATACCTGATGGATAGTCAATAATATTGGCCATGCATCTATGACTATACAGTGAATAATATTGTCCATGCATCTATGACTATACAGTGAATAATATTGTCCATGCATCTATGACTATACAGTCAATAATATTGACTATACATAAAGCAAAATAAAAGATATAGTCAATAGTACTGACTATACCTTTTATTCTGCTTATATTAGAATAACTGTGCTTTCATTTTTGTGTTTCAATTTCAGGTTGAAAAATTTTGTTTATTTTTGTAAGTTTTATTAATTTTAATATTAATTTAATATTTTGTAGTTGTCATTTCATTATTCTAAGGATTATATAAACAATATTATTTAGTACGAATAATGGTTTTCAAATCCCCCCCCCCCCTTTTTTTTTTTTTTTTTTTTTTTAAGAAAAATGCAAAATGTGGTTTTACTTACATTCATGACTGTTCGTCGATTCAAAATGAAAATAGGGGTAACCCCTTTGTGTTTTGCATCGCTTTGAAAGTACGTGAAAATAAATTTTTCTACCGACAACATCTTTCTAAGTTTTAATGATATTTGCATGGAGTTTTTTTTTTTTTTTTTAGAGTTATACATTTTGCTAAAGAAATTTCGTTAATGCTTGTGCATGCGCCGTTAAAAATTAATTAGTAAAAATGCTCATATTTCATAAGATATTTCATATTTTTACATTCGAATTGCAGTATGTTAAGTCCAGTGTAGCATGTCAAGTTTTCTAAAAGTGATATTGCTTTGGTTTTAAAATCCTGGACGTTATAAACAAAAAACGTACAAAAAATTGTCAAAGTTATTAAAGAGACATTTATATCTCCTATAACGTAAATGCAATTCTCTTATAAATTTATATCTATAATTAAATAAAGGCTCATAATCATATACTATAGCTACAGTTTATTTCAAGCATTATTCTTTACAGAGTGATTCAAAAGATTATACACATATGCACTCATTGCCATAAAAACTTTAGCACCAAGAAAGAGTTGTCAGAAAGAAACAAAATTTTACATACGTAAGTGTAACGTTGATATAAGTAAATTATTACAAAATCAAACCGAAATTATCATTTATTACAGAAAAAATTACGAAAGAATGGAGGTTTTAGTACCCTGTTGTTGGGCCACCTCTAGCGTTAATGCACGATTCGATACGGGCGGGCATTGAGGCATACAAGTCCCATATGATGTCCTGCGACATCTCATTCCACATTTGATATAAACGCGATTCTAATTTATCCAAACTCCTAGGCTGCCCAACTTGTCGTGCCAAGTGATCCCAGATATGCTCGATTGGTGACAAATTTGGGGATTAAGCAGGCCAGGGTAGGGTAGTATTGTGACGGAGGCAGTCCTCTGACACCCTTGCTGTGTGTGGCTGAGCACTGTCTTGTTGAAAAACTGCTCTTGGAAGCCCTGCCATGAGTGGCAACACCTACGGCTGAAGGATGTTATGAACGTACAGCTGGGCTGTCTTGGTGCTGGTGCCATGGATCAATATTAGGGCTCACCATGTGTCGTATGCAATGTCATCCAATACCATCACACCAGCTGTGGGTGTGTTGTGCAGCTGTAAAGCAAAGGCAGGATTGAGGCGTTTAGTACAGTGCCACTACACACGTACATGATTGTTATCACTGCCGAAATTTAATCTGGATTCGTCGCTGAAGACGACCTGTTTCCATTTGGTTGCAATCCAACCCCGTTGAGCACGACACTACTCCAAATGGAGGAGAGGGTGTGGGTATTATTGGCATCACACGTAACGTGCGCCGCGATAGCAAATGTCCTTCCGCTAGGCGCCTTGCGATGGTACGTACCTTAGAGGAGAAATACTAATATAGTACGCATGCAGGAAAAAGTGAGATCGAAAAGTGTGGGTAAACAGTGAATGATTTTCACCTTAGTCACGTGACGGAAAAGTTACCACATATGGCTAAAATTCGCCGCTAAGAATCGGTATTTTCGTCGAAAATACAGTACATTTTCTCCATTATTTTCTCTTCTATAAATATTATTGGGTTGTTCGATAAATAACGTCGTTTTTTAAAACCTTCGCTTCTCAAATCCAAGGCGTCTTCGAACGTGGGATTTTTCAACTTACCGAAAGATGGCAAAAGGTCATCCAACAAAATGGTCAATATATCACTAATTTATGTTTGTTGTTAATATAAATAAATTCCCTTTGAAAAACATGAAATAAAAGCGACATTATTTATCGAACAACCCAATATTTTGCTAAGTTCACTTGAATAATTCCAAATATTAGTTATAAATAATTTTTAAATGTTAATTAGAGCCGTCATTAAACATGAAAATGACTATCTGATTTTTATAACAAATGTAAATGCGAACAATTCTTTGGAAATTTAAATACAGTTAGTACTGCATCCTTTTTTAACCAAGTGCTTCCAAATCTATTTTTATGAAAATTATCTGGCAAGAAATGTTTTGAACATAAACGGGAATGATCAATGGCTTTAAAATCTTTTCTCTTAAAATCTTACCTTCCTGTAATTTCTATCTGTTTTTATCTTTAGGAAAGCTAAATGAAAATAACATAGATTTGAGTACGTTTATGAAGGTTTAAAAATATATATATATTAAAAAATAATAATAATGTAGTTTAAGGGCCAGTAATTTTTGAATTATTTAAAATATTCTTTGTTACGCTTAAATCCTAAGAAATGTATTGTTGTGTTTTGAATAATATGCTCTTTTTTGAATGAAATTTTTTTTACTTTATTATTATTAGGACAAAAGGTAGAGGATAATTTGTTTCAGACATCAACAATGCCTTGTAATCGCTTTGCTGTAGACAACCACACACACACACACAAAAAAAAAAAATAAACAGTAAATAAATAAATGTATATCAGAGAGAAAAAAATTAAAAAGGCCGAATTTAAATACACCATGAGAAATAATTATAATGAAATAAATAAACGCATGAACAAGATATTACACATGTTTCCAATGCATTTATCATAAATAAGCATTTTTCTTATAAAAGCTGAGATATAGCTTTTCTGCACAAGGGAAAAAAGCTGCATCATATCAGCGCCACCTGTCGATCAATATGTATTCAAACTGAATCGACATAATTTCTGTAATGATCCTCTCGCATATCAAGTTTCGTGTAATTTAACGGAACAGAAGCTGAGACACAGCATTCCCGTAAATTAGAGAAATCACTGTACAGCAGTGCCAGTTATCGGGCGATTTTCACAAGAAGTTGATAGGTGCTAAATTCAAGATAAGTAAATTAGTGCATTAGTTCTTGATATAGAGAAGCCACAAATTTTTGGTCTCTCTCTCCCCCACACACAGAAAAGACAGGAAACAGGTGGATATTTTCTAAAAATGCTCCAAACGTGTATAGATCACCTCAAAACTGTAAATTCATCGAAAACCGGAAGACAGATTTTTTTATAAATCTTATCATTTCAAATCCTTTGAATAAAGAAGAAGAAAAAATTAATCATAAATAAATAAATACACCATATTCTACAGTGCATAGAAAAAGCAAAGTAAAGAAATTATAAATTATAATATTTATAAATTATAATAATGAAATATTTTTAAAATAAAAATTCTCATATGAAACAATTTGTTAATTTTATATGGGATTAAATTTTGCCTTGTAAGAAATAAAGAGACACATTTTATTTTCTCAATCTAACATTATAAATGCAAAACAGATCTTCAATACGCATAAATCTCTAAATTCATTATTAAGTACATATGGGGGGGGGGGGAAGTAATTCTAACTTGTAAATAAAAAATAAAATATATTTCGTTGTGCTTTTTGCAAACAATACAATCATTTATTTTTCGAACACCGCAAAATGATATAAAAAACAAAAATACCATCATGCATCAAAGCTATTAGACATTTCAATATTTCGCCAAATCGCGCCAAATCCGGATTGAAAGATGTAAGTGAAATTTCTTTCATTATTTCTCAATTTTTAAGAAAATAATAAGTAAAAAACATGAAAAACGAAAAAACCATATAACTACTCAAAAACATTAATATAATAAATTATTTTTTCATAAATTTTCAAAAAACTGTATATAAAACACATGATTATGTGAATAATTTGGATTTCCTTCATTAAAAAATCTATTTGTTTTAATATTATGATTTTATATGAATACAATTTAGAAGTATATATATGACTGTGAAAGGTTATAGGTTCTCCATTGAGAAATTTTTCTCTAGATCCAAATGCAACGAAGAATTTCACCATTTCTTCAGTAGCATAGCAGAGATCGCCATTCAAATACATGTAAAAAACTCCCCTGTCCGAATACGGTGCCCCCAGTCACGTGGTTTGGATGTTGGCAGAAGATTTCGTTCAGGGATTCTCTCTAGGGTTATCTCTCCTCTAAGGTACGTACAGAAATAAGGACAGGTCGTGTAGGTGCCGCATCTGCCCGAATGGCGGACAACGGGATAGTTGGTGCTATGCGTATGTTTCGTATGATGTGACGGTTTTTTCGATTATTAGTCTGTCGAGCGCTTCCTGATCCTGGTCGCCGTGTAAGCAACCCCACTCTAGTCCACTGGTTCCAACACCTCCTCCCAGTAAAATCAGAGCAGCCTAGGTGGCTGGCTACTAGTCGAGATGGTTACGCGGATTCCATCATACCGATTATTCTTCCCCTCTCGGACTCTGACAGCTGCTCGAATTGTCTTCGATGGCGGAGTAACGGCATCGCTACTTAAAAAGCGTCCCTCTACAACAGATTACATATGCACACCAAACAAGCTCTTCTTATCTGTTTTATACTCTAAGAAGAACTAAGTTCAACGTCCTCTGGTGACGTTACGCAATGTGCAAACACGCTGCATTTCTAATCATTTGCATATATACCTGGCACATACTTTCACGCCAAGTTTCGTTACGGCGTCTAATAATTACTTCTTGGTGCACAAATCTTTATGGCAATGAGTGTATATATATATATATACATATATATATACACGAGGTGTGGCTATTAAATAATGAGACTATTGCTGTAAAACATTTTATTTTAAATGTATACATATTTAGTTATTATCACATTCAATATACACCCCTCCTCTATCCCTACAACGCTCCATGCGAATTTTCCATTGTTCGAAACAATGCTGGAAGTCTTGTCCTGTGAGCTCCTGCATGAGGCGTGCCACTTTTCCTTTCGCAGCTTTGACTGACTCAAATCTTGTTCCTTTTAATGCAGATTTAACTTTGGGGAACGGATAAAAGTCACATGGGGCCAGGCCAGGAGAATAAGGTGGATGGTCTAAAACTGGGATGTTGTATTTGGCTAGAAACGTCTTGACAGACAATGACGTGTGAGCCGGTGCGTTGTCTTGATGGAGAACCCATGACTTGTTCTTCCACAATTCGGGTCGTTTTTTCATTACTCCTTCACGGAGTTGAGCAAGCACCTCACGATAGTAATGTTGATTAATAGTTTGACATTCAGGAACCCAGTGAAGGTACACAATATCACGAATGTCGAAAAAGAAAGGATCACCCTCGCTTTGAATTTCGGTCATCGTCTCAAAAGTCTTCTCAGCCATCTTAGAAACGGTTGAACCACTCATAAACTCGCACACGTCATAAACATTCATCACCATAAACTTGTTTTAATAAAAGATAAGTTTCACAAGCGGTTTTACCAAGTTTCACGTGAAACTTCACGTCACATTCGTTGCTCTACTTTTTACACTTATCACGTTTTCGGCAAAACGAAACAAACACCTCTTACACAAACGAAGGTTACGGCCAGACTGATTTCTCTACAAACACGGGAGGTGCTGCAATCGAAAGAGAAGGCTTTACGCTGCACAGCTGTCGGTCGTTCGGATTTGGGACATATGTAGTTCATCTGTAGCAGCAATAGTCTCTTTATTTAATAGCCACACTTCGTATATTGTAAATTTGTGATTTATCCGTTTTTAGCCTTTAGGACAAAACTTTAGCAGGAATATATGTGGTATAATATGTTCTTTTTACCCTAAAGTTTCAAAAGGATTCATGAAATATTTCTTTAGATATTCGACAAAAACGTCTAGATTCGAAAGAGTGCCTTCACTTATGTCGGTGACTGTATATCTTCAATCAGCTTATAGTTTGTTTCGCCTTTTCTGAAAAATTCAAAGGCGTCTTATCACTGGAATAGAAAATGTTACTACTGGTACATTTAAAGCTCTACAGAAAAATAATTTTTGGGTATATAAAGGCTTCAATTAGTATTTTTTACAGTACTGTCAGGAATATACAGAGTTTCTTAAAGTATCGGACACTGGTTATAGTTAAAGTTTTTGAAATTAAGAATAGTGGACAAAAATAGCCAGAAAATGTCCTTAAAATGTCCAGTAATGGTTCTGTTAACCTAGTCATAATATATCGGCCAAAATTAATTTTTACGTCTGTAAAAATATAATGAATATTTCATTAATTGGCGATTTATTTCTTTACTGATTCTACGATGAAACTGAAAATTATACTTTATGATCCAAAGAAATATCACACAACTTTACTTGGAGAAGCGAGCACACTTAAAATAGTTTGAAAACAAAATACAGATGCACCTCGGCAAAAATAAAAGTGACGCAATTCAAAAGTGCAGTATTTCAGAAAAATCAAATTAAAGATAACGTTAAAGCTTTGATTAGCCTATAACAAAACAGGCACAAATGCATAAATGCCAACCTTGTTAAGAAGGTTAAAAAAAAGAGAGAGAGAGAGATTTTGCATAATTTTAAAGGAGAAAAGGAGACATTTATGATTTCGGAGGAGGAAAAAAAAATATTGAATGTATGTTACTTTTCAAATAAATAAAGGGTTTTCCAAAAGGGTGATACAATTTTAAAGGGTTAGAATGGCAACACTGTGTATTACTCTTTGACATTTCTTGTGTCATTTGTGTTTAGTATGCTATGCCATTTAATCATGAAAAGATACACGCTTGAACAACGTTTCGAAATTGTTAAATTGTTTTATCAAAATCAGTGTTCATATGTCAATACTGAGAGAAATTTGAGAAGAATTCATGGAAGACATTATTCAGTTAATCGACTGAATCGATTGTGATTTTTTTCTTTGGGGATATGTTAAGTCACAAGTTTATGCTGATAATCTAATAACAATTGAGCAATTAAAAACCAACATTGAACGTGTTATTCGTGAAATAACACCAAATTTATGTGAAAGAGTGATGGAAAATTGGGTTGACAGAATGTACAGAGAAGTCATGGTGCTCACATGAAAGATACTACTTTCATACTTAACGGCATAATGTAAGCTTTCATAAAAAAAAAAAAAAAAAAAAAAAAAAAAAATATGCCTCACTGACTAATTTATGTTTTTTTTTTTTTTTTTTTTTTTTTTTTGTATTACTCTTAATGGAAAACCCTTCAGACAATATTTTAAGATGAAATTATTAAAATGAGAGACAAAGAAAAAAAAAGCTGTGCAATTTTATGTCTGTTACAAAACGATTTATTTATTTAATAATTACAAAACTTCGAATAAGCACCATAAAATGCAACAAACTCGCAACAATTGTTTCGGATCGAAAGAAGACATGATCCTTCGTCCGGTGAACAAGGTAGGCACGAGTGCTACAGTCAAAGTGGCAACACACAAAACCGTTTTAAGTGAAGAGCCAAAGTATATAAAGACGAATGTAAATATAAATACTGGTGTCAGCAGAATTATGAAATGAAAGAAGAAAATAAATAAATAAATAAATAAGACTAAAACATGTAACAAAATCTATAAAATATCAAAATTAGACGAAAATCGAACTTATGTGAGTAATTTCTAAGCATCAGACAAGAACGGAGTGGAAGAAATATCATTAACAAAATTTGTCGAATTTTTAAATGTCTAAAAATCTTCATGATGGATATCCAAATGAGAAGAGAAAACAGGAGATGAAATTATGTTAGTTTTAGAAAAATCAAAACGATGACCATGAACCCAGCAGTGGGAAGCAGTAGAAGATTTGAATACTTTGGATACTTTATATACTTTGGTTCTTCATTTAAAACGGTTTTGTGCGTTGCCGTTTTAACTGCAGCAGTCGTGCCTACTTTGTTCGCCTGACGAGGGGTCGTATGTTCTTTCGACCACTTTATTGCATTTTATGGCGTTTATTCAAAGTTTACTTTATAACGCCCGTTTTGTGGTGCTTTCTTATTAATTGAATAACTAATTTTTTATGACGAGAGTAAATCTCGTCATAAAATTCAAATTTTCAATCATTTTGTTTTTATCACTCATTCATTCTAACTGGACTTCGTAAACATGAATTTCATTCATAGAAAGTGAGAAAAATGCATATTTGAGCAATCGGACATTGAGAAAAAAAAAATGTTTATTTTATAGTGAAATAATTACCTAATCTCAAGAATAAAGCATGAAGAACATACCAAAATTAATTAATTAGTACTGCGATATTCATGAATACCAGGAAAAGATTGCAAAAAATATGAGTTCTTTTGGAAAACAGCAGTGATTTTATATATATATATATATATATATATATATTTTTTTTTTCCCCTCCAGTAAAAACATTATGTATTTCAGAATTAGCCCTGATTACATACAACTTCTTTTCAAACATCGGTGAAATGATATTGTAATTCAATAATTTACCGAAAAAAAAAAGTCATATTATAATATTTTGGTAATCAGTTACCAAAAGAATAACAATTTCGTTGATTTTCAGTGAATCGCATGAGAATATTCCTGTCCCCTAGTGCAGTCCTGTCGCTGCAGGCTAACACTTCGGCCTGCAGCGAGGCAAGAAGACCGTTAGCTATGTGAAACGCTGTCTGCTGCTGCTGTCCCATCTAGAATATGAAAATATATACTGTGAAGACAAATAAAATATGCTTAACATTTTTGTAAAATTGGAAAATGCAATGCATCTTACTGCATGCTAATTTCGTCTTCCAACTTCTGCCCAGATATTTGCGTAAAGCTTCAATACATCTACCCTTTCAGAAGACATGTACACACACGGCCCCTGCTTATTCGAGTAATATAACATTGCATTTATTTTGAAAGAGTAATCCCGTAGATCCCGAGTTTAATTCACTAGGGGGACGAAGGAAGTACAGACTTGACGAAAATATTTCGGCGCCCTACTGCAGCACCAAACTATGCACCATTAAAAAGATAAGAAAACTGTTAGTACATGAACAGTTGTCCACGGTGCTAGCCAGGACATGGCAATATATAGTGAAAACAACTATAACATGTTTAAAATATTTAAAAAGAATTTTTTTTTAATTTGCAAGGGAAAGAATCTTAATGGTAGATCAGCCTGTATCACCTACCATTCAAGGCAGCATCATTCCAAAAAACATGTACATAGACGGTCTATTTAGGTTGGAGCTACCATACAACTCATCATGCAAGGAAAGACCCATAGAGTGTCACAGTCCAATACACCAGGGATACGATGGTTGCACCTAGCGGGATGGAAATATCCCAGTGCCCCACTCCGGCGCGGACCATTCCGCCCCCATGGAGAGTTTTAGCTTCTTATGAACCACTGTCCGCAGTTTGCTGGGCTAAACAGAATACAGAAATAATATATTATGGAAAGAGCCACAATATGCTTGTAAATTTGATAAAGGTATTGCACCTTCGTAATAGCTAAGCTTATCACATATCATCCACCGATCCGAGACAAAACTATAAAGCTTCAATACATCCACCATTTCGAAAGACATGTACACACACAGCCTGTTCAGTCGGTTTATAGACAACCAAAGATTTATTGTGCAGCGAAAGTCCCATATAGTGTGACAGTCCAATACATCAAGGGAACTACGAATGTACCGAGTAGGGCGGGAATATCCCGGTATCTCACAATAGTGCCATCCAATGTGTTCCCCCAAAGGCAAGAAGGCTGTTAATTGTGTGACCCACTGTCAGAAGTACTAACCAGAATACAGAAATCTATAATGCAAAAGAACTACAATATGCTTTCTAATTTATAAAATTAAAAAGATATTAAATTTTAGCGGTAACTAAGCTTTTCATTTGTCATCCAGGGTTGCAAGACTTTCAGTCTCAAAATAAAAGACTCTCACCAGCACTCGTTATAAATAATTTCTGTTATGATCAATCGCAATAAATTCAGGCACATATATATGATACAAATTATTGATAAAAATACGCCGGTGTAAGTTTTCCGTCTTGAGACGGAAACTGTTACACCCCTATTGTCATCTGCCAAGACGACCCCATAAAAATTCAATACTTTCATCGGTTATAGCCAACCCAGGGTTTATTGTGCAAGGGGAATCCTATATAACATGATAGTCCAATACACCAGGAGACAATGGAAGTATCCACGGTAATTAGAGCATTCTAGTTACAGTGGAAGTATCGAACTGGACGGAAATATCATAGTGTCTCTCTACAGTACCAATCACTTTGTTTCCATAGAAGCAAGGAGTTTGTTAGTTGTGTGAACCAATTTTCGCAGTACTAGCCGGAATATAGGAATATAAATTCTGAAAACAACTACCCTCTAAAATTTCTGGTGTGAGAATTCCACTCCTTAAAGAAGTAACCACTATTTTGACACCAATTAAGGTGAGAAAGCATTATCTCTCTTGAAAAGGTGACATTTCTCACTTTTCGTGAAAGAGGGGACTGTAGTCAGTCACTCTATCACAAAGAGTGAAGTCATCATCTATTGCAAGATAAGCCTTTTGTAGAGTGAAAAATTGCTGGCGCCATCTATTAACCATCTTTCGAATGAAATATGAAGAACAATTTCTGTCCGATCTTATGCATGTATTTATTTAACAGAATTTATTAAAGGTTTTTAATGAATAAAAAAGGAAAATATTTTCATAAATATTAAAAATTTTTTATACGATTGGCAAAAATAAGTACTATTATTAGTAAAGAATCGAAAATCATAAGAAAAATAACGAAATTCGTAATGAAAGTAAATAGTTTTGTTCAAAAATTATAAAGTATAAAAGAAAATATCAATACAATATTTAATGCATAACACCTTATATCTATAGGAATTTATTTTTTTATTATATCCATCAGCATCTAACTTACTTGAAAATTTTAAAAAATTGGCTATAATATTTTACTAATAAATAAAGTCGAAAGCAAGATTTATATCCTAAGCAGCTGAGCAACATATTACATTTTGAGCTAACATTTTATTTCAAGAAATTTTTCAGCTTTGTATGCAAATATTTATGTTGTGTCTAATGTATTACGTCAAATTCCCATAAAGTGACATTGTATTCGGTTTAATACCCTGTATGTTATAATTAAAAAGGGCTAATTTATTTTGCAGTTTTTTTAAAGAAAACTTTACATTTCTATGAACATATGCGCCAGTCTCATATAAATGAATACAGAAAAATAGAAAGAGCCTCTTAATCATATGCTACATTCAGAACGCATCTCTAGTATTAGTTTTTATAGGTGATCCGAAACATTTTATTTATTTTTTTATTTATTACTGGTCCCCTTTTTGTCTTCGAGAGTAAACTTTTACTGAAATATACAGAGTGTTCCAAAAGTCTCACACACCCCTCCTAACTCGAAAACGAGTCGGAATTATGAAAAATGGCGAAACATATGTTCAATGAATTCCAGGGGGACCTCTTTTGGTGTAAAAAGTTTGGGCTTGGGGGGACTAGGGAGGCCGCTAGGGAGGGCAACTTTAAAATTTCAAATGGGAAGGTATGTCTTGTGATACATCCCTGGAAACGTCTCTTCAAAACAATGAATTTGATGTAAATAGTTTTGCCCTGCGATGATTATTAAAGGAGATACTTGAGTTTTTAGACTTTTGGAATGTGGATTTTCTACTTATGTATCCCCTTTAATAATCATTGCAGTACAAAACTATTTATATCAAATTCATTGTCTTGAAGAGACGTTTCCAGGGATGCATCACAAGGCATACATTCCTGTTTGAAATTTTAAAGTTGCCCTCCCTAGCGGCACTACTACTACCCCCTAGCTCGGGCCCAAACATTTTTGGGCAAAGCATGTCTTGTGATATATCCCTGGAAACGTCTCTTCAAGACGATGAATTTGATATAAACGTTTTGTCCTGCAATGATTATTAAAGGAGATAACATAAGTGTAAAATTCACATTTCAAAGGTCTAAAAACTCATGCATCTCACTTAATAATCATCGTAGGGCAAAACTATTTACATCAAATTCATTATTTTGAAGAGACGTTTCTAGGGATGTATCACAAGACATACCTTCCTGTTTGAAAGTTTAAAGTTGCCCTCCCTAGCCTCCCGGACCCAAACTTTTTTCACCAAAAGAAGTCCCTCTTGAATTCATTTAACATGTGTTTCGCCATTTTTCACAATCCCGACTCATTTTCGAGTCAGGAGGGGTGTGTGGGACTTTTGGTATACCCTGTATACGAGGTATAGCATGTTTTTTAAACACTCAAAGATTCACGATAATTCATCAACAATTATTCTAAATATTTGACAAAATGTGTGAAATAGAAAACGTCTGATCATTTATGAAACGATAGAGTATTTAAAGCAATATGATGCAATTTTACAGAGTTTAAACTGTATGGTATATTTAACAGAGAATAATATAACTGATCCCAGGGTTCAGATGGGAGAGTTTCTTTTAAATTGCCCCTTATTTATGTAATTAAATATTATGATATTGCAGAAGCAATAATTTGTGACGAAATCCAGTTTATTTCACGATGAAAATATTTTAACTTTTAAAGTTAATATATATATAATTATGGGTTATAACTGTTACACTACAAATTAAATTTGTTAAAACGACTGTTTTTAAGAATTTGATAAGAGAAAGAAGTAATTATCCATTTTTTCTTTTGCTAAAAAACTTCTTTTTTTATATTCCAGTAAAAGAAGTTGTAATATATTTCTCTGCTTCAATAATTGTAAGAGAAATTATTAATATCATTACATTTATTTTATTTTATTATTTATTTATTTATTATTATTATTATTATTATTATTATTTTGAAAGAGTTAATTTAGAAACGTATTCAGACGTCTTTAGGATTAAGTAAGTTTGCTTCCCGTGTTTCACTTGTTTCTTTGGTATCATATTATTATTATTATTTTCTTTTTTCATAAATAAAATTTTTAACTTGCTACGAAATTTAAATACATTGTTAAAGAAGACACCACCATTTTCTAGTTAAAATATAATAATCGTTTTATGCATCGTCTATTAAAAGTAAGGGATATGGCAAATTTAATTTCACTGTTCTCTAAAATAAAATTGCTCAAGTAGCGACATATTTGTATATGTTGTATGCGTTGAAAAGAGGTTTTCTCTTATGAAAATATGTTTTTATATTTTATATTTTGGACTGATACATCAAATTAGAATAAACATTTATAAATTTTACGAATATACTATTCCAGTGACGAATATACTATTTCGATAAACTTTGAAATATTTGATAATTTGCCGCACGGAGGTCGTACGCCCAAGCCTATATCCTCAGTGCAGATAATTGGCCGTAATCACTACACTAAAACACAAAGGCGGAAATAATAAAAAAGACAGTAAGAGAGAGAAAGAGAGTGAAAAAGGAAAAGAGAGAACTTCTAAATTATAAAATTTATTCTTTATAATTCAGAAGTTGTCTCAGATAGACGAAAGAAGAAAATCAACTAGAGATTGTATTCTTTTAATTTATATTGAAAAGAATTTGAGAGTCTTCTCTATAATAAAAACGAAAGAAATGTGAAATTACCAAACGAAACATTTAAAATTTATAGCAGTATATATTCTACTCTCATTTCTGCCTAAATGTAGATATTCATGCTGGATGATTCCAGAGCAATTCAGTATCTAAACTATAAGTTGCTTGAAATGCAAAAACTGTACTTTAAGATTGGATTCAATATAAGATTATTAATACTTTAAAATAGAAAAATATAATTAGTATTAAAATAATTCCCAGAGAAACAAACTAAATGCCCTTTCAAATAACTCAGATCGCTATTTTAAAATTAATCAATTTTTCAATAACTATATTCATATTGTCCCACAAGTCGTGAGATACCTCTCACACCCGTGGGACAAAATATACATGAACGAATCAAAAGATATATGAACGAAAGAGCTGAAATTTTGAATACATGCATGAGAA
Organism: Salticus scenicus; assembly: GCA_963930645.1. Taxonomy (NCBI): domain Eukaryota; kingdom Metazoa; phylum Arthropoda; class Arachnida; order Araneae; family Salticidae; genus Salticus; species Salticus scenicus. The sequence continues at coordinate 275,476,125 of OZ005657.1, forward strand.
GTCTCGAGAAATGTACAGGTGGTTATAATTAAACTTCCCCTATAAACAGCATCCTACAGCGCAAACGGGTGAACGGAATGCAACGAAATTCGGTATATAGACTATACACGAGATGCGTTCACAGAATTTCGAAAAAAAAAAAAAAAAAAAAAAAAAAAAAAAAAAAAAACAATTTTAGTTCGAAAATATCCACCAGAGGCGCCTTTTTCGTAAAAACATTAAATTTAACACAATAAGTTACCAAAACGGAATACAGAAACAATATTAACAATCCAGAACAAGAATTATGAGTAATAAAATGTAAAACCGGGAAAAGCTGTCAGTTCTAGGAAAAAAATGTCCAGATTTGCATGCTTGCGAATAAGAGGAAGCTTTATGCAAAACAGGTATTACTTAATGTGGTTCGATGACAAGGTGATCAGAAACTAGTCAATAAAAGTTAATATTATTTCTGTATTCTGTTTTGGTCGTTTATTGTGCTAAATTTAATATTTTACCGGAAAAGGCGCCTTCTGGTGGACATTTTGGAACTAAAAAGTTTTTTTTTTTTTTTTTTTTTTTTCGAAATTCCGTGAGCGTATCTCGTGTATAGTCTATATACCAAATTTCGTTGCATTCCGTTCACACGTTTGTGTTGTTGTATGCTGTTTATAGGGGAAGTTTAGTTATAACTACCCTGTACTTTGCTAAAATTCTGTAGGTTAAAATTTATGATTTTATCGCTTATTTAATTCTATGTTTCCCCTTCCACACACACAAACAAAGTACATCAATTTACGAAAACATCATTAAATTCAGGATAGTTAATAATGATCATCGATAAAAATTTCATCTGAATAAAATAATCGGAAAAAAAAATAGTTACAGGAAATGAAATGGAATTATCAAAAAGTAATTTTATATCAGGAAAGAAAAATATTAATTTTATGTAACTCCCAAGTTTCTTCACCTGATCGACTTCAAATATTCGGTGTCTAGAAATCGATAAGTATGAACTTTGAATATTGTAATTGAAAAGTTTTGAAGTTGAATTCTATCTCAGTATGGAAACATCATTGCTTCCTAAACACATTTATTCCTAAATAATTATAGAACGCATAATTTTGAAAAAAAAAAAGGGGGTTTCATCTCTCACTATGTGTGAAGTTGTCGGATAAAATGCATGTTCATTCTCCTTTTTTTCGATTTTCGACTGAGGTTATATAGCATATATATATATTTCGTCTTCAACGTATAGTTTAAGTAAATCTTCTACAGACTTATGGCCTTATATCTTAAAAGCTACATTTGAAAAACTAAACTTCTTTGGTAATCGATATATCTTTCGCCAGGTGTTTTTTCAAGATAAGGTTACATTAAATAACAATAATAAAAAAAGAAATCCTTTTTATACGGTTTAACAGAGTTCGTAAGGGCCTTATTTTTTCCCTGAGTCATATAATAGTAATTTTGTAGAACGATTTTCGTTATAAAATAAGTCTACATGATTAAGATGAATTTTATTGTTTCAGAATACTGGTGTGAGATTTAGGGGAAAAATAAGGCTCGTCCGAACCCTGTTTAATAAACTTTATCTCGACACTTTTGCGATATACTGCATTGATTTCAGTGCCTAATATTCAGTTGGATTGTAAAATTGTCCACACATAGGAGCCCTCTATCATTATTAATAGACTTCACTGAATTATAACGTATCAATTTTCGTGAAAGATAGGACAATTAATTTGAATTCTAACCGGCGACAAAAGTGTTTCTTTGTGAATGTGTTCTGTTAAAGTTATATACGAGATTATTTATTTATTTATCTATTTTGCTACCACTATATTTAGGTAGTCCAAAAATATTAAAATATTCGGACCTTAAATAATCCCATATGTCACATAGTCAACATTCACTCTCTGCTATTTTAAAAGAATGATGAATAATTTTCGAACCATATAGGGCAGAGTGGAGATGAATGGGACATTTTTCATGTTTTTATTGATAACGTTGGCCATATGTACTTCAGAATTTTGTAACATGGGTCATAAGTACACTTCAGTGATCAGTTACATATAAATATACTAACTTCAATAAAAAGCTATCATTTTTAATTAATAATAATTTTTTTTTTTTACATGCATGTGCATTGTCCCATTCATCCCCGCCTATGGGGATGGATGGGACAGGACTAGAATTAACAAAGAAAAGAAAACAAAATGGAAAGTAAATAGATTTTTATAGTTAAATTGGTTTATGTGATTTTATTACACACTATGAATTAACATAAACTGATATATTGACTCAAATTAACATCAAAAGGCAAAAGTCCTTTGGTTCGCACAGTTCCTAGTGCTTTAGGCTTTGGTAATTTAATCTAATAAGACCTTATCTTAAAATAAATAAATAAGACACTAGAAAGAGATAAATCATTATAATAGAGTACAAATTATCCAGATAAATTTTTGTTTCCGACTAATCAGGAAAATCAGCCTTCTATTCTGTATTACATTAATAATCACGAGGATTTATTTAATTATCTTGATTGAAATTGTGATTTTAAAATTATTATTAGTTTATTTATTTATTTATTTATTATTATTGATTTAAGTTGCATTGAATATTCAAACTTATAATTTTTTAAATCATAATTATTATAAACAAAAATCAGAACAATTAATTTCATTTTTTTTTTCTAAGTCCACAAAATTAAATATCCTGATAATTAATATGGCTAATTTACGTTTTAATATAATTTTTGTGTAAAATTTTAAATTAGTACATAGTGGGGAATGTCCCATTCATCCCAACTATCACATGATCATATAAAACAGGAAATAGTCTTAATGAACAATTGTCAATAGTCTTCTTGAATATCATAAACACAATAAAAGATTATGCCTTTTAACCGTATAAGAGATACATTAACTTTAAGCAAATAATTAATGTCTTAACTACTACCTAATTGAATCAACAAAAACGTACTTTGCCAACTGTAAAAGACACTTTCATTTTTTTCTGCCCTTCTATGGATAGCACAATTCTGAAACTTAGAATGTCTTGCCATCATAGATTCTTTAGATAAATTTTATCATTATTTACATGGTCAAAAACTTGTCATTCATACTGATCATGCGGCATTAACCTGGCTTAAAAATGTTAAAAATCTTAGGGGATGTCTTTTCCGCTGGTCATTTAAACTTAGTATGTTTGACTATGAAATAAAATATCAGAAAGGAACCACTAATCTAGAAGCAAATATGCTGTCTAGATTACCTGTAGTATAACATATTTCTCACCATGTACATCTCCTGGATTTGAATGGTCTGAAACGTTTACAAAAAGAAGAGAACACAATAGTCAATAGTAAAAAATATGTTGAAGTAAATGATCTCATAGTAACAAAAAAGAAAAGTTTGTATAAGATTATCGTTCCTATGTCACTAAGGTTAACATTGCTAAATAAAGCCCACACACAATTCGGCCACCCAGGAATTCAAAAAATGATCAATTTAATCACTCCACAATATTAATGACCTTTCATTAATAAAGATATAGAAAATTTTGTTAAACATTGCCATACCTGCCAAGTAAATATAATATGTGAACAAAAAAAAATTTGGCTTATTGCAGCAGGTACCTCCAACAGATAAACCATTTGAATGTTTGTCGTTAGACACTGTTGGTGAATTTAATTATTACTACTCAACTAAAAAATACTTGCATTTGGTCGTCGACCATGCAACACGTTATGTATAGGGTTTTCCATCCAAAATTGTGACAACTGAAGCTTATACTAACTTTTTAAAACAGATTTTCCAAATTCAAGTCCCTGAAAAACTACTAACTGATAGAAACGCTGCCTTTACTTCATCACGTTTTAAAAAATTCTTACGTAATTACAATGTTAAACACCTTTTAACTAGCAGTTATCACCCGGAGACAAACGGAAAATTTGAACGTCTGAATCAAACTATCGTAACTAAATTAAAGTGTAAAGTAAATTCTGCTTCATCTAAAGTACCGTGGACAAAATTACTAGAGCAGGTCTTAAGCCAATATAATGCTACCCCTCATTCTGTTACAAAATTTTCCCCTAGTTATCTATTGTTTGGAAATTTACCCTATGACCCTTTAATTCCTAATAACAATTATTATCCTAAGGTTGATGAAGCGAGAAAATTGGCAAAAGAACATACAATTGAATACCATAATAAAAATAAAGTGCGATACGACGCTCGATTTCTTCCTGCTAAATTTAAAGTTGGTGATGAAGTATTATATGAAGAATTTCAATATCCTAATACACGTAAATTAACTGATCCATACTCAGGACCCTATACCATTTTAAAACAGTTATCTGACGTAAATTTTGAAATTGATAGACCAAACCCTCATTTTAAAAAACAGTCTGAAATTGTGCATTCATCTAAACTAAGATATTATAATAATCCTCAAAATTTTAAACTATGTCATGAATAAACCCCTTTATCAGTCAGGAGTCGCCATGATTTTTTTATTTTTATTTTTATTTTTATTTTTATTTTTTTATTTTTTGTGCTTTCTTATCGTCCTATGAGGATCCTAATATCGTCCTATGAGGTTGGATGAGGATCCTAACTGAGTCGGAGAATTCGGAAGGATGCCGGTAGATATAACTTTCATTCTTTCGCTCAGTGGCACTGGCGTGCCCTCTAACTCTTTTTATTTTTTATTTTTACAAATATTAATTTATTTACAAATATTACTAGACGTATTTATGAAATGAGGATCTTCCGCTCCTTACCCCCTTTTCTTTTAAGTTCTGGACTTCATCTGATTGGATACCCCCGAAGAGCATGACGCAACAAGTGTGCTCCCTCCTCTGATGAGACTTGTCAAAGAACCACTTTTTACCTTTTACTGATATTACTTTTTTAGTTGTCAAGCTCTCACAGAGTTTCACGGGTCTCTGCACCCATAAATATAATTTTTTGAGCAAACATTTTTAGTGTTTTGTATCATTACAGTAGCTTGAAGAAGTACGTATCACAAGCAATTTAGAAGAGTTCTTGTGTAGAATTTTTTTTTTTTCTTTTTAAGTATTGTTATTTTCAAGTACTAGTATATAATTTTAAGTGTCAGTCTTATTTCTAATATCCATATTATTATTTTTTCAGAATTGAGTATAGTGTATTAAAACATTGTTTATGTGTTAAATACGTATTATTTGCATAAATTATCATATCTTTGTGTTCTATATTTTTAATTGTTGCATTAAATAAGTTTAAAAAAAAATGTGTGTATAGTGAAAACTTTGTTTAAAGACTATGGTGATTATAAAAGTATATACTTCATTAAAGACTGAACATTTAGTTTAAAGACTCTGCATAAATCAGAGACCTCCCATATGCATGAGGTCCTCAAAGGACTATGTTGTATAAGAAGAACAGTTGTGGACATTGATAAAGCAAAGAAAAACAAACTGTTGTTGTTGTTGTTCTTTAGACGACATCTAAATGAAAACGTTTTCATGTATTTCAAAGACATTTGGCCAAGGACTTTTTTAAATATCTACTTTATTTTATAGGTTACTTTATTGAATATGTTTTTTTTTTTATATAGTGTCATACATTTGTTCTATTTTACTAGTAATTTTTAATAGGAAGTATCAATGTTTGTTTGCCAAATATAATGAATAGCATAATGTTTAATCAACAATCAATCTAGAAAGTTAAAATGTGTATAATATGTTTATTCATCAGCAAGCTTATTGCTAATCTTGTAACCCCTCTGTATATTCCCAAGACAATGAAGTCATGGTAGGATTAAAATAAGTGAAAAATAATTAAACTAAGATAAATGAATCCTAAGTAAATAAATCAAGAAATAGAATAAATAAATAAAATAAAATAGAGTAAACCAAAATTATTAGGTCCGTATCACCTGGAACATCATCTACCTCCAGGTGAGCTCCCACGGCTTTGAGGGGGGGATATGAAAGGGATAAAAATAAATAGTTTTAAATTATTAAAAAACCCAAGTTAAAAGGGTAAAAATCGCTAATTGAAATTATAATCGCGAATAAATCGTAATTGCCCCCCTCCGCGGGAGTCTTTCTAAAGGGTCATAGTCCGTATTTAAGCGAGTTTCTGAGAAAACCACGGAAAACTCCAAACGGCTAGATCGACAAGCGTGACCTGGGACTTGATCTCATTGAGGTCCTACTCTAAAAAGTTTGTGTTAATAGTTTTATTACAAATATATATATATATATGTGAGGAGCAAACATCCGTGTTTTTTTTCCTTCAGATACAATTTTTCAACCAACATGAAAACTAATAAATTAAAAAATAACTAAACTTAAAACCTAATTATTGTTTATTTAGATGTATTACTAAATACTAAGAAAATACGTAGACATAATTAGGAAGATATGTAGACATACTATTTTTATGTTGAGTTTAAAGAAATATCACTAACTCAATATTTTTATTTTTGGAGAAAACACGGTTTGAATGTTTGCTCCTCATATATATGTATATATTACTTAAGTAAAATTTATGTAAATGTCATTTTGTATCATAGTATCCAACTAAGTAAGAATTTAAGCAAAGACATACTGCGATGCAAAGAAAACGTTTGTACAAATTTTACTTGCAGTTTTGGATAGCGCGACGCAAAAGACAAATCAATTTATTGAAATAAATAATTTTAATTTATAAGGCAAACTCAGTGAAAGTGTGATTACGTGACAGTATATTTGAAAATTAAAAGCACTGTTTCAATGTGTAAATATACTTTATTAGACCATCAAAAGTAATTTTAAAGGAATCTAAAACCAAATCTTTTAAAGTAACATCGAAGCGTCACTGGAATTTTGATATCATTCCTTTTAAAACATTTTATTTTGAATTTGAAATGCGAATGAAAAAGCATCAGTGAGTATATTTTATATATCTGTCTATGTTGAAGTTAAAAATATTACATTTGCATTGTAAATATAAATAGAAGAAAAAAAAAGCAAATGAGAAAATCTATGTATATTTTAACTACTAGTAAAGCGTCACTTAAAATTTGATATAATTATTTTTAAGACCCTTATTTCAAATTCTTATAGCCATAAAGTAGCTGCGTCACAAACTTTTAACCCGTGAAGGGTTTTTGTATTGATATCTATTACGTCTAAGCTCTATATTGAGATACTTACTTGTCTTAAATTATTAAATGCCTTTTCGGTTGTTTCCATGTCTTATTTAAGACGCCTCTATTTACAGTGTGGCCTTTCCAAAAAAAACTATTGAGGAAAAAGTCTTCATCTGCGCAAGAGTATTTAAATAATAAGAAGTCCGGGTCTGTCCCGGACAAAAAACGATAAAATCAGGTCTGACCCGGCCCGGCCTGATTCAAAAATATGGAAAGTAACAAAAAAAAAAAAATGTGCATGTTTTTCTATGGAAAAGATTTTTGGTATGTGTTTTATAGAGGTTTTTTTTGTCAAACAATAGAATGTTCTTTAACAAAACAGCTGAACTTTTACAAGATAATTATATATAAACAGAAATTCATTATTACAGACGTACAGAAGGCACAAAGACACACAAAAAGTCAAATCGAAAATATTAGCAGTATTCAAACAATATAGAAAGGTATTTAAAATGGTTAATACTACTAAAAATGGAATTTCAACCATTCCTTCTTATATACCGTAATGTATCTGAATCTTTCATGTGATCCTGTAAACAAAACTTGAATGCTAATCCAACCATATTCAATAGAAAAGATGCCTTTGCACATGCTAAAAATGATGCTACTTTCATCCAGTGCACTGGAGAAAAGAAAAAGGAGCCTCAGAGAAAAAGTTACAGCGGAAGCATTTTTATAGCCTTTTTTCCACCTAAACTCTACAAATCATACGACACAAAGCCTTATACACTGTAACGTATCTAATTTCTTTTGTTTGTACATGTGCGCAAACTAGTAGTGACATGCGTACTATTTTGAATAGGAAACCATCTAATATTACTTTAAATAAAATATATTAATTACGAGACATTCTAAACATAATTGCGGAAAATCAGATTGCGAACAGAAAGACTGATAGACAATTAAATTGAAGTTACAGACATTTTTGTAACAAAATAACATTTTATGTGACATGCCAGCCTGTAAAATTATTAAAAAATAAATGATTGATTTTCCTTTTTCGTTAATTAATGAGGAAACTAAAACTTCGGGCCGGCCTGGCCCGAGTGCACACAAAAAAATTTAGCCCGAACCCAGGCCCAACCATATAGTGGTCAGAGACACTAACTACTATACCGTCTGGGCAGCAATTATGATCAAAGTATTGTAAACATCTCTCCTAAGTCCTCTGAGATTGTTCAATAGTCTCTTCAAGCCGCTGCACATTAATATTTTGCTAAATAAGAGTTTTGATCTATTTACCGCCACAAAATCTTAGCTGGAATTCCCATCATGACAGTTGAGCAAGCGAACGCACATATTTAAAGAAAATTAATTAATGCGTAAATTACTAACAAAATTCATTTTATATCTCTCACCTTCAACATAATATTGAATATATATATATATATATATATATATTGAAGAAAACATTTCATCAGAGTTTAATACTCTATGATTTCGCATGCTCGTTCATTTAAAATGTAAACAATAAAATAAGTTGTATAATATGTTGTAATATAAGTATCACCTTTTTGCCGTAAGGTTACTTATCAGCTCAGACGTTATCCTGATATGATGAAGGAAAAAAAAAGTTTTATCTTCTTTTTCAGCTATTTGTAAGCTGTGCCACGCGTAACTTAATACTTAGTTCGTGTTAAAAATACTAGCTAGCTAGCTGAAGATTCCTGGTGATTGCTGTTGAGGCCAAGATCGAGGCCAAAATTTATTATGATAAAAGCGCAACAAAGATATTTTGCTCCTTTTTTTTTTCATTTGTTATTCTAAAAGCTCAATTTATAGCATTTGCTGCTTAATATAAGAACTCAGGAGTCGCATTCTTCGGCCTTTTTTTAGGGCACTTTCCCGGATGAAAAATTTCCAAATTTTTTGCTACCAATATTTTCATAAAGAAATTTTTATGATATTTTCACAGTAATGTGTCGTGATTAAACAGGATAGAGGTTTTCCTATAAAAATAGTGGTAGTAAATACTGCGGAAATTTCTCATCCCCGAAAGAGTCCAAAAAAGAAAGGCTGAGAATGCGACCCCTGAGAACTACTCCTCTCTCTCTCCTTTTCTGTCTTTTCTTTTTTTCTCTTTTTTTAAAGTAAAGCGATAGAAATATTGAAGAAAAAACCAATTTAAAGCATCTTATTTATAATTCAATTACCCTGATTATTCGAAAATTACTGAATGAGATAACATTTACTCCATGGGCTATCTTAAAATGCTTTCGGACTTTACATATAAGTTCATTTTACATTATTATTGCATATAAATTCTTAATTCTTTAATTCTGCGAGCACAATGATTTTCTGTTTAATTCGAGATTTTAATTTGAAATATAATAAATTAAGTCTTTAATATATTTTATAACAAGTTTTAAAATTTTTTTTATAAAACTATTATAATTTTTCTTTAACATTTTAACAGTATATTTTTGCAGGCATAAAATGACGAAAAATTTATGCAGATGAATTTTAACACGATAGCTGCTATTGATTTTGCTTGTATTGCAAAAACATAGGTGTATCATTATTAATCTGTTGAGTCAGTTACTTATTCACTGCTTTCAGTGGAAGACAGTATAGTTTAATAATCTAGAAGCAGAAATTTCGCTCTATTAGATACGATAATGTAAAAGTACCTTAAAATTTTTGTACTCATTCATTGTAAACACTCTAATCAAAGAATAACTTTTTAGAAGTTATGGTGGACGTTAAAAACCTTTTTGTAAATAACTGTTTTTGATTTGTTGAAACTGTACGCATATGAAACTGTACGCATTGAAATTTTGTAAATATTAAGTATATTAAAGTTCCTCGAGACTATTTATATTAAAAACATAATTCGAATTTTAAATGTTTTGAAAATATTCGGAAATGTTCCATACTAACTACTTTTTAATCCGCCCCTCTCACATTTAAGGCGCCTGCCTAACTTTAAAATGCAATTTTCGGCCAAAACTCCAATTTTCTGTTTTTGGTTTAGTATTAAAACCTGACATTTTAGCTTTCTAAATCAGTTTGGATTTTGTTTCTATCTTGCTTAGAACTTGAGTTACAGGCATTTTAATATTAGTCACTCACAAGTTTTTGAAACCGGAAGTGACAGTAAATGTTTGTTTACATAAATGTTTTACTCAATATAAGCATCAAAATTTGTTACTGCATATAAAATGAATTAATAATAATAATAATAATAAACTTTGAAATAAATCAGGAAACTTATTAAAATTATTTTTTATTTAATAGGTAAAGTCTGGTTTTTAATTACGTTTTCTGCTTTTTCTCAGAATGAGATTTTTAACATTTTGCTTTATCGCAAAACATCATAACTCCAAAAGTTATCATTGAAACCTTATGAAGCTTTGACAAAATACTCTAGAGGAGTTGTTTTAGAGATTGAACTACTACAGTGAATCTAGCTAAATTATTATTATTATTATTATTATTATTATTATTATTATTATTATTTTTTGTCGATAGAAGTTATGAATTGTCATGATTTTTTCAGCATGTAAAATGTTATCTTCTATAAAATATTAAATAACATGGTTATAGTTTTGAGAATAGTTCACCCCTTAAGGAGCTTTCAATAATCAAAATAAAAATGCCTTATTTAAGTTTGACTTATGATGTTTTGAAAAAGTGCTTATTGTTTTGCAAATTTTGAGCCTAAATATCAAAATATTTTTGAATTTGCATATTTTTTCACGTTATTCACTGTTTTTAACTATATTCTATGATATAATGCATAAAATAGACAATTTTTCAATTATTAAAAAAAAATCACCTCCGACAGTAGGCAGGCACATTAAATCATAATATTAGGTCGTTGAAAAAGTTCGTGCGGTTCATTTTATTGCCTCCAAACACGAGAGCTTCTATCGCCGTGGTATACATTTGTTACCCGAAAAATAGGCAAAGCTTGTAGAAAGTAATGGAGAGTATTTTGATTAAAAATTGTCATTTGATTTGATGTATTTTTATGAAATGAAGCAATAAAAAACCGCACGAACTTTTGCAACGACCTAATAGTTATAAAAAATATTTCCATTTTCTGAACTGATTTATAAAATTAAATTTCGTTACATTTCAATGTTTGATTGTTGTAAATTTGCATAATTTTTTAGCATACAAACACTTTTTTTTTTTTATGAAAAAATTAAAAATTAGTTAGCAGAGAACATTTAAATATTTAAAAATAAATTGAAAGTTTTTAATTTTATCATTATATTTTGAATTCTAATTGTTTTCGAGAAATTTTAACATACTTAATACTGTTATATTTCAATAATAGATATTAAATTTTCTCGAGAAATTTTTAATTTTTTAAATATACAATTTTTTTGAAAATTTTTAAAATGCTTTTTTTTTTCCCATCGATTTTACATTATTATAATTTAAATATATATTCTAAGCATGGTTTAATAATATATTTCTAAACATATATATTATAAACATAAACATGATCACTTTGTAGCTTTCTTCATAAGAAAATTTTTTCAAAACGTTTCCATGTTAAAAGCTGGAAGCCAATGCAAAGTTTTAGCATTCAAACATACAGGCAGGAATTCAAGTCTCCGCCTTTTTTTCAGGACACTTTAAGGAATGATAAATTTCATCCTGTTTAGCCACCACTTTTTTCTTAAACAAATTTTTACTGTGTTTTAAAAGTAACATGTCATGATTAAAGAGAATTAAATTATTGCATAAAAATAGTGGTAGCAAAAAAGGCATAATTTTTTTATTTCTGAAAATATCCTGAAAAAAAAAAAAAAAACTTATGAATAAATCCATTAAGTAATACCATACCTGCCAACATTCTAATTACTATTCCGTAGTACTCATAGTAACCGCAGTTGTTTCTTTCTTTTTAGAGCACTTTTCTTCCTACTTAATCGTAAGTAGTGTAAAAAAGGGAGTTCTGCGCCACGGCGGCGGTGGTGTAAGATGAGTAGACCTGCTTTGCAGCTCCACCACCACAAACACCGCCGCCGCCGTGTCGCAGAACGCCTTCTTTTTACTCTACTTAGTCATCACATTTCACGGAGAGTTCTAGCGGTAAGTCTTGCTCTTACACGAGGGAGGTGTTGCCACCGGAAAAATAGAAACTTTTCGTTGCCATCGGAAGATTAGGTTTGTAATAAGTCGGTCAGGGGGATGACGTCACGTTTCATGAGGAGTCATCTTCTTGAACGAGGGGGTGTTGCCACCGGAAGAATAGAAACTGTTGGAGCGTTACCATCAGAAGTTTGTAAAGAATTTCTGTTCGCTGGCATTTGGAGTGAGATAATGTCACGTTTAACAAGGGTTTTTTGCGATGAGTCAGGATAAAAATAGGTAATGTATTTCAGGGACTTAGGTTTATTTTCACAATTTTTTTGGAGTTGGTATTATTTCGCGTTTGGAAATGAGTTTTAACTAAATGAAACAAAGGGCTGACGATTATTATATAAGTAAATACTTAATAATGAATGGTATAGACTTTGATCTTAAAATTTTAGGCGTTCCCATAGGGAGAGTATAAACTTTTGGAGGTCTGACATCGAAGATAATAAATAGTTTCCGCTGGGACTTAGTATTTTTGACTGAATGAAACAATGGATGACTAAAATTAATTAACATAAAAGTAACAATTAATGAATAGTTTAGACTTTGATCTTAAAGTTTTAGTGTTGCCATTCAGAGATTCTAAATTGATTACAGAATTAAATTGAAATTTTCGTATGTATTTCGAATGAATTTAAAAAAGGGTTCGAACTTTCTGTGATGCCATTGGAAGATTGTAAATTTATATTAGGAAATTTTTACAGAATTTATTGAAACAAGATGATTCTAATGCTGCATTCTGATTTGTTCATTCGTGATAATACTGCATTCAAGTAACTTTTTAGAATTATGCTGAACCTTTAATAATAATTTATAAATATTTTTGAGACAGCATTTTTGTAAATTAAAAATATATTTCAGGGCTTAGCTGTTTTGATAGAATTAAAAATCGGAAGATTCAGTGGTTATTTCTATTCCATAGGATTTAAAACAATAACATACCTTTAATTAAGGCTTGATTAATATTTAAATTAAGGTTGATCACTATTTCAAACTTAGCAATTTTGACATAATTAAAAATCGAGTGATTCGTTTGTTATTACATACGATTTAAAACAACAGCATATATTTAATTAACAGTTAAATAATGAACAATTAATTTTTAACATATATTAAGGTTAGTGGATGACTATCATACAATCAGATAATTCATTTAAAACAAAAATATACAGGTTGTGCTGTGAACACTTCAACAAAGGGTTAGTAGATTTTTATTATAAAGTAAACGATATGTGTTTCGAAAACACTTCGCCAGGATTAGAGGAGTAGTTTCGAACGACACTCTCCCTTCATCAGATAGACTTAAGGAATACAACTTAAACTTTTATTTTGAAAATTAGAATTAAACAAAGGTTTACACTTATTGTAACCCCAACTTATAAATAATTTAACATTCATTAAAAATGTAAGACACTTAAAAATCCTCACTTTGAAACAACCAATAAACGTTATACTCAGTATACATCGATGTACATTATAATTAAACTTTATATTATCACTATACAAGTAAGCTCTGACTTACAAATACCGTTGCATTCGTTAAAAATTAAACACACATGAAGTATTAAATTAAAAATTACTATTATTTAAATCAGACAATAAAGTTATTTACATTATAAATTTAATGCAAGTTATATAAAATAAACTTTATATATTGTTACTATAAAATAAATTTAACAAGAGTTTTAAACCAATTAATAAAGTTATATACAATACGAATATAATAAAAGTTACATATTGTTACTATTAAATAAATTTAGCATAAAACAAAAGTTTTAAATAAGCAAATAAAGTTATATAAAATTATAAATTTAATGCAAGTTATATAAATTAATCGTTATATAATGTTACTATACAAATATTGATTCATCTTTTTACTATTAAATAAATTTAGCATAACCATAGGTGCCAAGTCTCCCGTTTTTCAAGGGAGACTTCAAACCGGAAAATTTTTATAGCTGTTTTCGGTAATATTAATCGTCGAAAATATATATAACATATCCCATTTAAAAATACTGGTGTCAATTCTGATTTAAAGGTATAAAATGTTGGCAGTTCTGCATAAAAAAAAAAGCTTTAAAAAAGCAAATAAAGTCATTATAAATTTAATGCAATAAATTTTATAGGCAATAAAGGTTATAATAGATTATAAAATATAATAAAAGTTGTATAAACGAAATTTTAAATATTGTTATTACTAAATAAATTTATCATATCATGAAAATTTTAATTATAAACTAAACTTTACATTATCACTATGTAATAAATAAGTTTCACACTTATCATTTATTTAAGCTCGAACTTACGAATACTTTTGCATTCGTTAAAAACTTGAACACGCATGAAATATTAATTAAAAAAATTACTATCATATAATAATATTGATTTAAAAAGTTGCACACAAAGTTTTGAACCAACAATTAAATTTTATATGCAGTAAAGTTATATACATTATAAATAACTAAACTTTATATACTGTTACTATTAAATAAATTTAGCATAACACGAAAATTTTAAAACTCTAACTAAATTTTATAAGCAAAAAGTTATAAGTACATGAGTATGTTATTTAAATTAAACATTATTTATTGATAATACACAAATTTTATTTATTTATTTACCATTAAATAAATTTAATATAACTCGAAAGTTTTAATTTAGTTATATACATTATAAATTTAATGAAATATAAACTTTATATATTGTTACTATAAAAATATTATTTATGTCTTTATTATTAAATAAATTTAATATAACACAAAAGTTATATGCATTATAAAATTAATGAAATATAAACTAAACTTTATATATTGTTACTATTAAATAAATTTATCATAACATGAACGTTTTAATTCAATCAAAGTTATATGTAATAAAAGTTATATAAACTAAACTTTATATATTGGTGCTATTAAATAAATTTCACACTTAACATTTATTTAAACTCTAACTATACAAATACAGTTGCATTCGATAAAAATTGAACACGCATGCACTTTAAAAAATGACTATCATTAAAAAAAAAAAATGTACACAAAAGTTTAAATCAACAAATAAATTGTACATACAATAAAGAAATATACATTACAAATTAAACTTTATATCTATTATTACTATACAAATGTTATTTATTCGACTTTAACAATGTACTATAACTTATAGTATCTTGATTGATTCAAATAGGTAAATACTAAATTTGATTAATTACTTTTAGATTTTATATTAATAAAAAATTTAAGTTGATTATAAAATTAATATCAAGTTGCAAACTACATTTAAATATAAAATTGTTCTTAATAAGTATTTCATCTAGTAATAGAATATCTATGAATAATCGGATAGCAAAAGAGATTTTTAAATAATAACTATATAATATTTACATGTATATACGTCACAAGTAAAAATTTCATCTCAAAGTAAAAATTTCAACTTCGTAATAGGGATTGAACTATATGCAATAAAAATTACTCATTTCCACAAGTCTTCATTTGCATAACCACTAAATTTTGTAAGTAAGATATATAATTTAAAAATAAAATACTAAACTATAATCCTTGTGAAAGAATTTAGGTTACACTATCATAGAAAGAAATTGTCCTTTACAATAATATTTGTTCAGAAAATTTAAGAATGTCTAAGTGAAAATAACTTACCGCGAGATCAATGAGTCATACCGATCCTACAATCCTGCAGTTGTATTGGGACTCATTGTTTTTAGTTGATGAGGGACTCATTGTTTTTAGTTGATGAAACTTCTAATGTGACAATTATTTTACTACCACATAAATGTAAATTTTTATATTATTCCTGTATGGATAAAACTTTAAATAATTCATTACAAGTATAAATTTATTCCTATATGGATAAAACTTTAAATAATTCATTACAAGTATAAACTTATGCCATTAAATATTTAACTGTTGTTCCTGTAAGTGGAATGTCCTATGTGTGAGTCTGTCTAATTTATATTTAGGCGAGTTTTAGAGAAAACCAAAAAAATATCCAAATGGATAGGTCGATGAGTTGGAATCGAATTCAGCTTAAAACACAGAATCGCTTGGTCTTTATGCATAAACAGGATTACTAAAGCATCTTACATAATACAATAATGTGTTAAAAGTTTTACTATATGTTGTGAGGATTGAATAATAATAATAATAAAGAAATAAAGAAATGAAAATAAAAATATTATTCCAGAATTAGATTGAAATGTAAAATAGAGAGATATATTTTTTTTTAATTTGGGGTAAACATATGCTTTTATATATGTAAAAACTTTAGTTGCCTTTTCTATGTTTTATTGTAAAATGTCTTTATTTCAACGATGTGGACTGCAGGTTCATTCTGAGAATCCTTATTCTCCCCTATCTGACCACCCACACGCGGACTTCTTTCTCTACGGATGAACGGGAATTCACCTCTTCCAAAAAAATATAGCATCCCCCGAGCGTCAGAGCAGTAAAGGATGTCGATGGACGTTCACATATGTCTCAATACTGCCCTAGCGAAGTGTTCTCCGTAAAAAGTGCCCACCATTATCCTCCGAATGGAATGCCGGATCGAATCCCCAGCATCATACTCTCCCAGCGCACCTGTATTGAAGTTGTCCAAAAAGAGCCAGTGATCCCCGTCATCTTCGGAAGCGTTGAATCTTCACTCTGATGAAAGTGTCCAAGAGTATCCTCAGATTTTAATGATGGAACGATTCCTCATCATCATCATACCCTCCCAGCGCATCTACACTGAAGTTTTCTGTAAAGTGCCAGTGATTTCCGTCATCCTCGGAAGGTTACCCCACTAAAAATTATCTTGAGATAATCTTAAAAATATTCTACTTTCTACAGAAATATTAAAAATATCTGAATAAATTTTGCAGATATAGATTTATCACCAAAATAACCACAGATTTTTTTACGACGTTTTATGGGCATTATAAAGATTTTGTTTCATCATTAAAATTAATTTTTTGAAGATATAACACAAACACTTTCATTATTTTAGGTTAGAGCAAAAAGTTAAAATTAAATCTGCAAAATATTTGTAGATCTTTTGTCGGCATTTTGAATCATAAAGAGTACGTGTTTGTGCATGTTGTGTGAATTATGATAATCCATTTCTTTGCTTTTATTAAAATTTAGATAAATATAAAACAACGACCATATATTTTGCTTCAAGCTCCTGCAATGGAATTCATTCAAGTTTAGAGAATTACAACTCAACTCGAAGATGTGACGAGGTAAAAATAAAAAATGTTTGTTTACAATATATACAGCCGGCACAGCCGGTGTGCTGGTGTTAGGGATAGCTATAATGGCGATTAGAGTGGTTGCTCGATTGCATTTTGTTAAAAATACCCTGTTGTTTCATGTGTTGTGTTATTTTTTTACAGTATTTTAAACACGATAAATGATGAACATTATAAGTAATAACCATAAATATTAGCAATGTTTTCAAAAATCAACTAAAAAAAAGTAGGGTTATACATTTGTTGGTCAACAATGTTTTACTTGGAATAATTAAAATGAGTAATTCGGTAATAGATTGAGTAGTTAGGATAAATTCGGTAATTGCATAGATTTATGCATTTTACCAAACTAAAATCGGAAATGACAAATACACTAAACATATCATGTTACTGTTTAACCCTTTCAGTCGCAGTGTTCCCGCAGATGGAACACCTAATTTTAATTCTCAAGTGCAAAAACTCATCCCGGAAATTTTTTAGCAAAAATTTACATTTATAACATTGCAGAAAAGGCCCTTTTTTTAACGTGAAAATTTTAAATTTCTTCTATTTTAATTATGTTCGTAAATTCCGGTGGCAGTGTAATTTAAATAATCCGAATTACCTTGCACAGCAAAGGGTTAAAATACTCCGGAATAAATTGAAATGTTGGTATCTATGCCACTTTTACGAGTTTTTGTTGTCGATAATGTTTACTTATAAAGTGATTTATTTATCAAATTAAATATTATTTGAATTTAATAAGGTTTACTTACAGATGTTTCAAACCGAAAATTTCTCGAAAAGGAACAATGCTAATTTTTATTTTTTAAATATTTATGATCAGCTATGTGTCTAAAAGCCATTTTTAAAATTAGTTTAGTAATTTTTAAAATAAATTAAGTAGTGAACGTTAAAGGGTTTTAAATAACTCAAGAATTAGAATTATATATGTAATCATTGAAATTAGAAAATGTGAATTTTTGTTGTGAGGAAAAATTGCTTTGAACTTATATTGTGTAAGTATGTTAGTAATGGAAAAAACTGCTGATTTCAAATAACTAAGACAACAATAATATTAATATTAACAAATATAATTTGGGACGAACGTGGAAAGGAGAGAAATTTAATTTAAGAAGGCGCTGTCAAAACAAAAATAATAGTAGAGTTTGGCAATAGCAACGGTTTAAAATACTAGCTATCAGAATGAAAAGAATTGTGTTCAAATATACAAAACAAATGTGGATTGAACATTCTCAAAACATTTCATCTTTGATCCTCCTCAGTGGGGATCAAAACTGTGATTCTATGTCCCCGGTCCACCCTTAGATGTGAGTGAGTCCTAGATCGTCCCCAATTGCCCGTAGTGTAGCACTAGTGAGATGGAAAACCTGCTCGATCCCAAAACATTTCATATCAACATTCTTTCTTACTCAATAAGGAATTAACTGGTGTTCTTGAAGAACAAAAATATCAATGTTCCAATAACCTAACAATCAAAAAATGAATACTAAAAAAGCTTAATGTAATACTAATTTCTAACACCCAGTTACATCCTTGGCGCCTTTAAACCACTTTCTTTTTTACAATTGTCAACCGAAATGAATGCTAAAAAAATTTAATGTAACAATAAATTATATCACCCAGTTCCATCCTTTTCATATTTAAACCACTTTCTTTTTCTCAGTTGATAGCCTTAATTGGAAAACCACTTTAAAGAAATCTCCTAAAGAAATAAAAAATGTTGCCTTTTTATTGTCTGCATTTTAAAACTCAATTCTACGAACATAAAGTCCACGTCAAAGAGATTCACACCTATTAAATATACATATATATATATATATATATATATATATATATATATATATATATATATATATATATAAAGGGGGGGAGGAAAAGCAGAAGGAAAAAGATAGAAAAGAAAACCTTGCCTTAACTAAAGTACCAATACTGTCATTATTTTAAAAATAAAATAAAATAAAATAAAATAAAATAAATAAAAATAAATAAAAGTGGGGACAAATTGTTATTTTCGGCAAACAACGTTTTATTAATGTTGAACATGAAAGTGAAAAGGTTATCATGAAAAACGGCAGTTTTTCGAATGACGCAAGTGGGAGGACAATCGGAACGCTGCGAACTCATATATACGGCTAGTTTGACATCAAAGAGATTTGTAAAAGCCGACTCTTAATATCTCAGCAAATATGCGATATTTTGTTCTGATCTTTTCCTAATAGTCTTTTACCTTCGGTCTTAATCTATCCTGAAAATTTTACATTTGAACATACAGTACGTTTTGAGATCTGAAATCTGAATTTAACGTCAAATGGGAAAAAAAAAAAAAAAAAAAAAAAAAAAAACGATGGTGTAAGTTTGTAATGGTCTAAAAATATCTCTAAAACGGCACGAACGATTTACTTTCAATTAATATATGTTGTTAATGGGGTCTTTCTGAATCCAGTAACGTTTTCGTTATCATCAGGAAAACTCGTGTTTTTTATATAATTTATTTTAAAAATAGAACTATATTACTCCGCCAATTGCATGCTTTTCTTCGTCGAAAACGCCGTTTTTTTTACATGAGCGAATATTATAATTAAGACATAAAATCAAACAGCGAATCAAATAAAATCAGATACCTTTTTTTTTAGAGAACATTTTTTTTTCCTCTCTCTGCAAATCAATATTTAAAAAAAAAAAAAAAAAAAAAAAAAAACATAACTTAAATAAGAAAATCCGAAGATTCATTATCCTACAAATTATGCTATGCTTAGGACTACATGTGTCTCGTTTATTTTATTTTAATATTATTACTATTCACTTAATTCAATTTTTTTTACCTAGCTGTAATGATCGACATTATGACCACCGAAAAGTGAAAGTAAATAAAATAATGGGACTACCCCACTAAAAATAATCTCACATTAATCTTTAAAAAAAAATCTACAGAACAACTTAAGTTATTTGGCTCACTTCTTAAACCTACATATTCTGCAGATTTTCTTCATATTTCTGAAGAAAATTTATAGAATATAATCTTAAGATTTTTTTCAAAATATTTAGGCTTAAAAGTGGGCCAAATAAGATACTCTGCAGATTATATTTTTTAAGATATTTTTAAGAAGTTTTAGTAAAATCTACAGAAAATCTGCAATTTTTCACATACATGGTAAATAATTACAACAAATATAAATAAATAAATAATAAAATAAAAATTTTAATTAATTTATTTTTTATTTAACATTATGTCCATTTATATATTAGTTAAAAAAACTTTTTCAAAACGATGCTTGATAATTCAGAATAAAATATAATTTAGTTTGAATTTAATAAGGTTTACTTACAGATGTTTCAAACCGAAAATTTCTCGAAAAGGAACAATGCTAATTTTTTATTTTTTAAATATTTATGATCAGCTATGTGTCTAAAAGCCATTTTTAAAATTAGTTTAGTAATTTTTAAAATAAATTAAGTAGTGAACGTTAA
This sequence comes from Salticus scenicus, assembly GCA_963930645.1. Lineage (NCBI taxonomy): Eukaryota > Metazoa > Arthropoda > Arachnida > Araneae > Salticidae > Salticus > Salticus scenicus. Next base: position 275,497,102 of record OZ005657.1, read on the forward strand.
AGGGTTTTAAATAACTCAAGAATTAGAATTATATATGTAATCATTGAAATTAGAAAATGTGAATTTTTGTTGTGAGGGAAAATTGCTTTGAAATTATATTGTGTAAGTATGTTAGTAATGGAAAAAACTGCTGATTTCAAATAACTAAGACAACAATAATATTAATATTAACAAATATAATTTGGGACGAACGTGGAAAGGAGAGAAATTTAATTTAAGAAGGCGCTGTCAAAACAAAAATAATAGTAGAGTTTGGCAATAGCAACGGTTTAAAATACTAGCTATCAGAATGAAAAGAATTGTGTTCAAATATACAAAACAAATGTGGATTGAACATTCTCAAAACATTTCATCTTTGATCCTCCTCAGTGGGGATCAAAACTGGGATTCTATGTCCCCGGTCCACCCTTAGATGTGAGTCCTAGATCGTCCCCAATTGTCCGTAGTGTAGCACTAGTGAGATGGAAAACCTGCTCGATCCCAAAACATTTCATATCAACATTCTTTCTTACTCAATAAGGAATTAACTGGTGTTCTTGAAGAACAAAAATATCAATGTTCCAATAACCTAACAATCAAAAAATGAATACTAAAAAAGCTTAATGTAATACTAATTTCTAACACTCAGTTACATCCTTGGCGCCTTTAAACCACTTTCTTTTTTACAATTGTCAACCGAAATGAATGCTAAAAAAATTTAATGTAACAATAAATTATATCACCCAGTTCCATCCTTTTCATATTTAAACCACTTTCTTTTTCTCAGTTGATAGCCTTAATTGGAAAACCACTTTAAAGAAATCTCCTAAAGAAATAAAAAATGTTGCCTTTTTATTGTCTGCATTTTAAAACTCAATTCTACGAACATAAAGTCCACGTCAAAGAGATTCACACCTATTATATATACATATATATATATATATATATATATATATATATATATATATATATATATATATATATATATATAAAGGGGGGGAGGAAAAGCAGAAGGAAAAAGATAGAAAAGAAAACCTTGCCTTAACTAAAGTACCAATACTGTCATTATTTTAAAAATAAAATAAAATAAAATAAAATAAATAAAAATAAATAAAAGTGGGGACAAATTGTTATTTTCGGCAAACAACGTTTTATTAATGTTGAACATGAAAGTGAAAAGGTTATCATGAAAAACGGCAGTTTTTCGAATGACGCAAGTGGGAGGACAATCGGAACGCTGCGAACTCATATATACGGCTAGTTTGACATCAAAGAGATTTGTAAAAGCCGACACTTAATATCTCAGCAAATATGCGATATTTTGTTCTGATCTTTTCCTAATAGTCTTTTACCTTCGGTCTTAATCTATCCTGAAAATTTTACATTTGAACATACAGTACGTTTTGAGATCTGAAATCTGAATTTAACGTCAAATGGAAAAAAAAAAAAAAAAAAAAAAAAAAAAACGATGGTGTAAGTTTGTAATGGTCTAAAAATATCTCTAAAACGGCACGAACGATTTACTTTCAATTAATATATGTTGTTAATGGGGGTCTTTCTGAATCCAGTAACGTTTTCGTTATCATCAGGAAAACTCGTGTTTTTTATATAATTTATTTTAAAAATAGAACTATATTACTCCGCCAATTGCATGCTTTTCTTCGTCGAAAACGCCGTGTTTTTACATGAGCGAATATTATAATTAAGACATAAAATCAAACAGCGAATCAAATAAAATCAGATACCTTTTTTTTTTAGAGAAACTTTTTTTTTCCTCTCTCTGCAAATCAATATTTAAAAAAAAAAAAAACATAATTTAAATAAGAAAATCCGAAGATTCATTATCCTACAAATTATGCTATGCTTAGGACTACATGTGTCTCGTTTATTTTATTTTAATATTATTACTATTCACTTAATTCAATTTTTTTTACCTAGCTGTAATGATCGACATTATGACCACCGAAAAGGGAAAGTAAATAAAATAATGGGACTACCCCACTAAAAATAATCTCACATTAATCTTTAAAAAAAAATCTACAGAACAACTTAAGTTATTTGGCTCACTTCTTAAACCTACATATTCTGCAGATTTTCTTCATATTTCTGAAGAAAATTTATAGAATATAATCTTAAGATTTTTTTCAAAATATTTAGGCTTACAAGTGGGCCAAATAAGATACTCTGCAGATTATATTTTTTAAGATATTTTTAAGAAGTTTTAGTAAAATCTACAGAAAATCTGCAATTTTTCACATACATGGTAAATAATTACAACAAATATAAATAAATAAATAATAAAATAAAAATTTTAATTAATTTATTTTTTATTTAACATTCTGTCCATTTATATATTAGTTAAAAAAGCTTTTTCAAAACGATGCTTGATAATTCAGAATAAAATATAATTTAGTTGTCATGAAATTTTTCTTTTTTTGAAATTTTCTATTATGAAAAATAACAGACTAATAATTCAGATCTGTTTACACAATAAAAGATAAAATATAAATTGTAAAGTTAATTAAAAGTTATCAGTTAAAACGTTTAAAAAGCAGTTAAATAAGTTATACATTTAAAATTTAACTTATTTTATTTATATATTTTTAGGCTAGATTTAAAAATTAAGAAAAAAAAAAAAATCTTAGAAAATCTGATTTTATTTACACTCATAACAAAAAGGGAAAGAATTTTTCAAAAACATTAATAGTTATTAGCAAAAATTTAGTTATATAAAGATATTAAAAATGCTTAAACAGCCAAAAAAAAAAAAAGGCTTTGTAATAAAAATAAAATTATAAAATTTTTAAAAGTAATTAATAAAAAGTATCACAAACAATTGAAATTATTTATTCTAAATGAGTTTTAATCCCTATTTTAATGCTACTATCAGACATTTTCTACAAAATTCAGACTATTTTGTATGTGTGTGTGTGTCTGTTTAAAAACTTATGGCAATGCTTTTATTTATTTCGACATTTATAAAAATAACCTTATTATGCGTATTTATACATGTATGTGTATAAAAGAAACATGTAATTTACTTAAACAAAACACACCATAAAAGTGGTTTACTGTATGTGTACAAAAAAAAAAAAGAAAAAAAAAAAACAAAAACCCTGCTAATTAAAAAAAAAAATTCACTAATCAAATTCTAATTTATATCTACTTAATAATGCTATGTATTATTTTCTTTAAAATTGAGCAAAAAAAAGTGTTTAAATGTATAAATTTTTCAATATGAGCTCATATCAGTTTTTGGCGTTCGATCGACACCGTACCGCGAAATGTTAAACCTAATTTGCTAAAAATTTTTATAAAAAGCACCACATTTTACTTATTTATATTTCAATGCACAAAATGACCATGAAATTCATCTGAAATGAAAACATTTCCAAACCTTTTACCGTATATTTACAATAAAACTTACCAATAATTGCTAATTTTTG